>JAJTVF010004562.1:0-27508 GCA_022433065.1 Begonia loranthoides
TTTCACAAGAGTGAAATCTTTGTTGCACAATCTTTTCACACTGGTGTTCATGATTCTGAGCGTTTTCTCTTCGTAGCTTAGGTTAGTACGTACCCAGATCTGTTCCTCAGGTCTCAATCGAGTGACTTCGCTAAGGCATTTTTGCAGCATCGATACATGAAAAACATTATGCACTCCTGACATAGCTTCTGGCAGAAGTAGTCGATATGCCACAGGACTGATCCTTTCTGTAATATCAAAAGGGCCAATATAATGTGAATTGAGCTTTCCCTTGCACCCAAAATGCACAACACCCTTAAATGGTGATAACTTCATATAGACACGATCCCTAACAGTAAAATCCAAGTCTCGACGGTGACTATCTACTTAACCCTTCTGACGGCTTTGTGCAGCTTGCATCCTTTGTCGAACGACATCAATGATCTCCATAGTTTCCTGTATCATTTTTGGACCATAATACTTGTCTTCACCAACTTTGCTCCAATATAGGGGAGATCTGCATTTTCTGCCATAGAGCGCTTCATACAGTGCCATGCCAATAGTAGCCTGGAAACTCTTATTGTAGGCAAATTCTGCTAACGAAATGATCTTTTCCCATCCAACCCTATACTCAAGAATGTAGGCACGTAACATATCCTCCAAGGTATGAATAGTCCGTTCACTCTGACCATTAGTTTGCAGATGGAAAGCAGTGCTAAACTTCAATTTTGTACCTATTGCCTTGTTCAAACTCTTCCAGAAAGTCGAAGTGAATCAGGGATCTCGATCAAATACAATAGATACAGGGACTCCATGAAGCCGAACGATCTCCTTGACATACAATTCTGCAAACTGACTCATTTCTCATGTCATCTTTACCGGCTAGAAGTGAGCAACTTTCGTCAGTCAGTCAACCATCACCCATATTGCATCATGATCCTTCCTCACCTTGGGTAATGCGGTAACAAAATCCATAATAACATGCTCCCATTTCCATATAGGTATAGGCAGCAGTTGGAGCATACCCTCAGGTCATCGATGCTCTGCTTTCACTTGTCGACATACATCGCAATGAGTAACATACAAGGCAATGTCACACTTTATTCTCGGCCAATAATAATGCTTCTTCAAGTGCTTATACATCTTGTTACACCCCGGGTGAATAGAAAAACTAGATGAGTGTGCTTCTTTCATTGTCGCTATCTGCAATAGTGTCTCGGGTACAAACCATCGACCCTTATACTTCACAATCCCATCAGTCGATAAAGAATAGCCCACAAACTCAGGAAGAGTTGGGTCGAGTTTGAAGTCTTCACACAAGGCATCTATTGCTTGTACTTCTTTAATTCTTTCAAGTATAGAAGGCTTAAGAGTCAAAGCCGATAAAACATTTGACAACTGCTCAGGAACTAACTGCACATATAATTCCTGCATATCTTTATACAATCTCGCTGGCATCTCTTTGCATTTTATACTCATTAAAGCTACTTTTCGACTTAAGGCATCTGTCACAACATTTGCCTTTCCCGGATGATACTTACTTTTGCAACATAGTCTTTTACAAACTATAGCCAGTGTCGTTGCCGTATATTTAAATCCTTATACGTAAAGATATATTTCAAACTTTTGTGATCAGTAAAGATCTCACAGCATTGCCCATAAAGATAATGCCTCCAAATCTTCAAGGTAAAGACCACAGCAGCAAGCTCGATGTCATATGTGGGATAATTAACTTCATGCGGCTTAAGCTGTCTCGAAGCATAAGCAATCACCTTCGCATTCTGCATCAGAACACCACCAAGCCCACATTTGGACGCATCGCAATAAATAAAAAAATTTTCGTCTTCTTCGGCTAGAGCAAATACCGGTGCAGTAGTCAAACGATGCTTCAATTCCTGGAAGCTTTCTTCACACTTATTAGACCACCAGAATCTCACATTTTTCTAGTTCAGACTGGTGAGAGGCATGGCAATTTTTGAAAATCCACTGATGAACCATCGATAATAACCAGCCAGTCTAAGAAAACTCCGAACATCGCTTACATTCTTTGGCTGCATCCATTCAACAACTGCTTGATCTTTGAAGGATCCACATCAATACCATCCTTTGAAATAACATGGCCAAGAAAACCGGCCTCTTTGAACCAGAATTCACATTTTGAGAATTTTGCATAGAGTTGGTGCTGCTTCAGAATAGATAGAGTGATCCTCAAATGTTCAACATGTTCTTCTTCTGACTTAGAATACACCAGAATATCATCAATAAAGACAATGATGAATTTATCCAGATAATCCCTGAATATACGATTCATCAAATCCATAAAAGCTGCAGGGGCATTAGTTAGCCCAAAAGACACGACGAGGAATTCGTAGAGTCCATATCTGGTTCTAAATGTCGTCTTGTGTACACCTTCCTGTAACCCTTAACTGATAATATCCCAAACGTATATCGATCTTTAAAAATACACAAGCTTCATGCAGTTGATCAAATAAATCATCGATCCAAGGTAAAGGGTATCTATTCTTAATAGTCACTTTGTTCAGCTCGCGATAATCGACACACACTTGTAAGGATTCGTCCTTCTTCTTCACGAATAAGACGGGAGCTCCCCAGAGTGAGAAACTCGGTCAAATGAATCCCTTTGTAATTAAATCTTCCAGCTGAACCTTCAACTCTCGTAATTCTGTGGGTGCCATCCTGTACGGATTCTTTGAAATTGGTTCTGTACTAGGATGGAGATCGATAACAAATTCAATTTCTCTAGCAGGAGGCAATCCCGGAAGATCATCTAGAAAAACCTCCGAAAAGTCACGGACCACCATTACATCTTCAATATTTACTCCCAATTTGATCATGGTGTTTATAACACTGACAAGAAATCCCTCATATCCATGCTTTATCAATCGATCTGCCTTTAACATAGAAATAATTGTTGGTTTGCCTTTTTCCTTCTTTCCTCGAAATACATGTGGTTCGCCATTGAGAGTATAAAAACGAATCTCTTGTCTTGCACAATTCATAACGACACGATTTAGAGTCAACCAATCCATGCCAAAGATAATGTCGAACCCTTGAATATCCATAACAAGTAGAGTCGCATCAAATTTTCGGCCATTGATCTGGACTGTATAATTTTCAAAAATACCCTTGGCAACCATATAATCACCGGAAGGTTTGCGTACTCGATATCCATTCTTAGGAATACCAGGTGTACATTTTGCTTTCGCACATAGTTGTGTTGAGATAAAGGAATGAGTGGCACCCGTATCAAATAAAGTATACGCAGCCACATTGTTAATATAAGTTGTACCTAAGGTGTTCAGAAATTCACTTATTAACCATATGATTCTACGATTCTAAAATTCATGTAGGGTTGCATCCATATTATAAGACTAAAGCATACACTTATAAGATTAGTTAACAGTTGTGTACCTAATATAACAGCTGGTAGTTCTTCTTCTTCATTTCCTTCTCCTTGCAGCAAAAATACTCGTGGATCAATATTGCTTGTCTGATTTGGGGAGCTTCTTGCTATGTGCCCAGACTTCCCACATTTGTGACATGCATTAGTGTTCACTCTGCAGTGTCTAGGGTGAATCTTCTTACATACGGGGCACGGTTAAGGTGTCGCAGGTGCTGCCACAATTGCTTTCATCATAGAGTGCTTGTCACGCCTTGTTGTGTATTGGGTACAGGTGGCCTTCTCAAGCCATGGTTTAAGGGTGGACTCCCACGCTATTGAAAACCCTGGTTATTTCTCCCAATCCTCTGAGCAAATTCCTTCTGTCTGGTAGCGATTCCTTCCGCATCCTCGACATCCAGTGCCCTAGCGAATAAGGGACACCCCGGATAGCAGACATCCGTACGCACCTCAGAATGTCCACCTTCAATCCTTGCATAAAATGTTTTACTTTCAAACCATTATCACTGACTAGATATGGGGTATAGCGAGATAATGCCTCAAATCTCCGTATATAGTCAGACACAGTCCCCGTCTGACGCAGGCGTATAAACTCTGTAAACTTTTGATTTTGAACGATAAAACTGAAATACTTTTCATTGAATAACTCCTTGAAACCCTTCCAGATGAGAGTCTGCATATCTAGAGTCAGCTCTATTGCTTCCCACCAGAACTATGCATCATTAGTCAACAAATAAACAGCACGCTTCACTTTTTCTCCTTTCCGAATACCAGCATAGGCAAACATCTTCTCGATAGAGCGTATCCATGTCTCAGCTGCAGAAAAATCAGAAATATTTCCTTCAAAAGCTGGCGGTTTAAGTCGCATAAACAACTCCCAACCGGCCTCTGCTATTGCAACAGTAGCACGATGGTTTCCATTACCATCCCCATTCTCATTTCCATTACTCCGCTCCATGAGTCTTTCGATCACTTGGGTCTGTTGTGCCATAAATTGAGCCTCAATCACTTCCGTCATGTGGTTAAGAGCCTCGCCCCGCTTGTTAGGTACTGTCATGTCATTCGTCGCTTGTCATGCCATTTTGAAATTTTCTCTACATTTAAATTAGGGACTAGTGAGTTATGGCGTAATTAAACTTTTGAAATTTAGAACTTTACTTACAGTAGGAAGAGTGTTCCACAACAATTCCTAGTGTTATCAACAGTCTACAGAAGCGAGTTTGCGCTTTGATACCAACTGTAACGCCCCGTTAATTTAAAAATATTTTTATTGTTTTAAAAAAATACGTCATAAAATTTTTCGCTTAATTTATTTGACAATTAAAACTCATTTTAAAAGAAACCGAATTTAGAGTAAGCTTTGCGGAATAATATTAGGAATTTAAAACATAGTTTTCAAGCGTTCTTAGCAAAAGTTACCAAAGTCCCTATTACACAACATTTTTAAAATGTTCAAAACATTGATAGTAATAATGACCAAAATACCCCTCACTCAAAATACCAACTCTCAAAACATGTGATTCGCACCCAGCAGGTCAAATCGGCTGATAACACGAGGAATCATCCTGGAACTCCTCTTCCTCAATTGGTACATATTCTTCATTAAAATTATCACCTACATTACAGGGAAAACAATGAGTCTAACACCCAGCAAGAATCATAATTAATGCAATGCGGATGATGCGTGAACATATAATGCATTACAGAAGAGACCGTTTCTCTTCTGGAAGTTAAGGAGGAATAGTCCCTAAAGACATGTGGCCTAACCAGTCACTTCAACGAGGAGATATATCTATCGGGGGTGTTACCACAAGCAGGTATCCTCACTTTTGTTGAAGATGTTGGGGTTTTAGAACAGGGTAATTGTGAACCCTAGAATCCATGTAGCTAACTTCTAAACCTACCACTCCCTACGTGGGAGAAATCTACCATATGGAAAGTCACCAATTCACCCGAACCCCCACGACTATTTAATTATTTTAGGATGGCATACATAATGTAAACAATTTTCATAAGCCCCATAATGATGCATGAATGCCAGAAAATAAATCATAGAAATAACGTGCAAGAGAGCATCCAAATCATTATAAATTGTCGATTATACATATCTAGAGCAATGTCAGTTGTCGATTATAAATTGTTTAACAATCATAAGCAGAGCGATAACTCTAAATCCATTTACCAAGTTTAACTTCCCACAACCATATTCAAATCCCCATTTAACTCGATCAATCAAGTACTAGTCATGCTTCCAATTCAGTGATACTAAATATGAAGGGATAGCCGTTACGTTACTCGTATTCCATACTTAATGACATTTATGCTAGATCCATGTTTGAAACAATAATACTTGTAGGAACATCAACTATGGGATTAAAGCAAACGAAACATCATGCTTTTTACCAACCAATAACAGCAACAATTATCAATCCAACTATACCATCCTTTAGAGTATCATGCATACTATCAACCCATAAATAACAGGATGTAGAATTCTAAAAAATTAACTAACTTGGCGTTAACTTCCAGCAACCAACAATCCTACTTAATGATACACTCATGTCTAATACAATATTCAAGTAGTGCCAGTATGGGTAGAACAAACAGGTCACAATTTCAAGAGTTGATGCCACAACTAAAAGTAACATATTCAGAATCTAAGCAATTTGAAAGAATTTTCATCCACCAAACATCTCACTGCATGTGAAATCATTCAATACCCGTAGGGCCATTCATTGGCCAAAACAACATTCCAATTCTTACCTCAAGCTTTCCTGCAATTTAACACGATGAAACAGTGGCGAAATAAACAACACAGCAACAATGTCTTTCCAAGATTTTCCCAAACTCCCAACGGTTCCCTGGAATCTTAAACGTGAAAATCCAATCTTAAGTAGTTCACAACTTTACTTCTCAGCAATTCACAACTTCACTTCACAGCTAGGTGACTCCTCACACCTTCAAATTTCCAGACCAGAGTATACAGGGAAACCCTTATCTCTTATAGATGAGATGGAGAGGGAGATGCTAGTAGGGAATAGATAGGCTACAGGGATAAGGGCTGCAAGTTGCTCCAATCAAGAAGGAGGTGGTCTAACCACTCAACGCCACGTGGAAAGCTTCCACAACCCAGGGAAGGATGGACGTGCAACAAGGGAGGACTAGAGAGAGTGTCTGTTGTTTGTAGATTAAGAAATCGGAAGAGAGAGAAGGTAATTTAAATAGATTTTCACAGATTTCTGACTTTCTGATGTTATAAGGCGTCCGAAATCTTTTTCGAAGGAGACCAACGCGTCTAAAAATGCACAAAAATGGGTACAGATTTAAATTGACAACGTCTGCATCGTCCTCGCCAGATTGTGGACGATATCGAGGTGTCCGAAATTGTCCAGATTTGAGTACAGATTCAAATCAACAACGTCCACACCGTCCGTGCCATGAGGAACTCCTCCAAAAAGTCATTGGTACGCGTTTCCTTAACGTTTGCACACTTGGATAAATTTTCAATATCAACCCTATGCTTTTCTGTGCATAATTTAACGCGTATCATCATGCAACATAACGAATATGCATATGTATTAATTATTCAAATTTAATACGGGGAGAATATATTTTTGGAGTATTACAAAATATACAGGAAATTATACAACACAGCAAGGAATCACAATCAATAGAATACATTGCACAAAATATTCAAGCAATGAACATCAAGGAAAAGCAATACAATTCATACAATACTTGTGGGTAGCGCTTTGACGGACAAGACTCTTGTAACGACCCAAATTTTTGTAATTCCTTCAAAATGCGTAAAAATTTGAAATTTTCTTTTTAAAACAAAACGTATCAGAGTGCGTCTGACCGGATCGCTACTGACTCTTTCTGTAAACTCGTTATGAACACCAATTGATAAAACATGGGGAAGCGTTATAAAATAAACCTTTGTAAAATATGGCAGAAGCGTATTCAAATCATTAAAAGAAGAAACTGAACAACGAAGTACAAAATAATAAAACTTAATGTGATTACAAGTGTTTACTCATCTTTATCTTTGCTTGGCCAGCCCCAAGTCTCGTGCGTGCAAAATCATTCGTCCCTGCTTCATTTTGTGTTTATCATCTACTTATTATCTGTTCATCGTTTTACCTACACTACAAGTAATACGCGAGCCTAATGGTTCAGTAAGGAAAAGGGTTAATGCAATATGCTTATGACTCTCTTTAGTTCATTTGGAATGGGGACCACCCAAACCAATCCTTTCATTAGCCATTTACCATTTCATTACTTTTCTTTACGTCGTTCGTTTGTTACTTGTACTTCGAGCTGGAGATTGAAAGACCCATATGGGATGGTATAGTTGGTCGGACCTAACCTCCTATGGGCAACTAGGTCCCGTTCCCGACATGGTAGGGGCATTGCCTAATTTTCAAACTAGGGCCGCTACCCATCTGCCTCCCAACTCCCTTATTCTTTTCTTTGTGTCTGTGCCGGGCTAAGCTATCGGACCACAAAGGCCTTTATTATTTTACCGTTTTACTCATTTTCATCATTTATCCTCACTTATGCATGTGTTCGTACCACCTTGTGGCACTCCCTATTAGTTTCTATTAACATGATGCATAACCATACGTTCATAACCTACCATGATGCATGATGCTTCACAATATAACATTCATAAAAATTGAAATACGCATTGAAATAAGATAACAGTAATTGAAAACGCATATAAAAGAATAGCAGTAATTAAACATGCACACAAGGATAAGTAATAACAATGGAACACCCGAATGAAGTACAACATGTGAAGGAAGCAATTATGGAACTAATTAAACAACGGGGAACATGCTTGGATATGTAAATCACAATATAAAAGGAATATAACGAATTAACCAGCGACGTGCATATGAAAGCAAAGCATAATTTAGTTAACATGCTCAAGAAGGACTATAATTATTATTTAGTTAATTATCCTAATTGACTTACATGCTCGGATTCATTATAATTAATTAGCTAACTAACATACTCACTAGTCGACCCAGTTAATTGACATGCTTACTAATTACAATTAACATGCTCACTAGGAAATCGTGATTAGTTAATTAACCTAGTTAATTAACATGCTTACTAATTATAATTAACATGCTCGCTAAGTGATCACACTTACTAGTTTAGTTTATTAAACATGCTCAAAGCATTTTAACATGTGCATGCATAACACTATCGATTCACCAAGCAACTTAACTTAGTTAATAATTAAACATGACATGACTGGATCGATTAACAGGTTAATATCATTCCAGTTTATTACATACTCAAGTTTAGTTAATTAAACATGCTTGTAATTTCACAAGTAATAGTTAACTGATATGCATGGATTGATTAATAATTTAATCGATTAATCAAACAATCCAATCCATTTAACCTATTACTAATATCACAGGCATGCTATCTAAGAACTAACGATACGTTAGATAATGAACATGCTTGTCCAATTAGTTATTCTATTTAGTTAACTACTCTAATTAATTGTTATGCATCAAGAAATGATTAAGTTACTTCAACATGCTCCCCTAGTTAATTAACATGCTCACTAGGTGGTTAAACATGCGTAAGTCTAGTTAAGTTTATAATTGTGAGACTAATTGATTATTCGAGTTATTTAACATGCTCAAGATTATTAATTAATCAACTAGTTAAAGACGCTTAGATTAGTTATTTGACAACTAGTTAATTAACATGCTCGATTTATTTTTATTTTCAGGATTCTAGTTAATCTTTCTAGTTAACTCTGGTTAAGTCAATTAACATGCTCTAGTTAATGCTCAAGGTTTAATTGTAAATTAGTTATGTCCTGTCCAAACTAGTTATTTAACTACCAGTAAATTAATTAGATTGATTAACATGCCCACCTTTTAATTAAAAAGTTTTTTTAACTAAATGTGCTTGGTTAAGGAAAGACACTTATGCAGAACAATATACGTATAGAACTAACGAAAGCAGTAAAATGTAGCACTAAGGAAAGCAGTAAAAAGAAGCAGTAAAACAGTAACGAAATGGACGTAATCTTTATCAAGGAAACTCTTAGCTCTAGCTATTTCATCATTCACATTATCACACAACCATTGATCATTCATCACAGCAAATCATCACATTCAATTAAGGTAGAACATTTGCAGCAAGGAAAGTAAACTAGTAGTAAGGAAAATACTACGAAGAAAATTAACACCAATAAAGAGAACGACTAACAGTCAACAAAGGAATTATCATAGAGTTACCAAAACTATAGAGCACTAACAAGCTATACTATTCATTAACAAAGAGACACACTCATGCATGCGTACTTGTGGTGTAGGGCCTCCAAATGGCCAAGTTACACCCAAATTCCTTACCTTACATCTTTATCATGGTTGGTTCTTAGTCGCTATCATTCTTCTCCTTTTTGTACCTTCAAAATTAAAAACATGTACTGATTAATAATAATCCCTCCAATAAACATTTACAGAGTCCCATGAACTGCAACAAGGTATAGACCCGCAACCACACTAAATCTAACTTGCTCATAATCCAGGCAATAACCTTGCATCATTCTTTATCCAAACAATAAATTATCAACCTAAACAAGTTAATAATCTATTTCCAGCAACTAGCACCACACCATGTCTCATTTATTAGCTTCAGACCGTCACATGACACATATTTAAGACACAAATCCAACCAACAGCAGTTAGTTAGCCTACAGCAGCATGCACTCAACATCATCCTTCACCAAGCCAAGTAAACAATCCTTGTTGTTTAACAGAGAGAGCAAAAGAGTTCATAGAGTACAATCCAATATCAGAGCATCATTTTTAACATTTTCCCACATCCAAAAATTTATCCATAACATCTATTATAAACATGTTTCAGACCAATGACTAATAGAGAAATGTTATCCAGGCGATGACAGTAATTTAGTAACCAGACCAACAACCAACACATCCCTCACACTTCAATCACTCACGTATTATCACCAATATTCACAAAGGAAAATGAAAGGATGTCTTACCCAAACGCCAGAGAGGATTGCACACACCCGATGTCAGACCCTTGATTCCACCACGTTAAGGAGAGCACACCGGTCCTACCTCCATTTTCTCCCACTCAACTGAATCTCCCTCAGCTCTGTCTCCCCTTCATAGACTCTCATCTCCCCCCGTCTCATCTTTGTATATCACCACTAGAGAGGGGACACTCTCTGCCAATGCCCAAGGCAGAGAGTGACATTCTCCAAGCACGCCCGACCAGTCACTGGAGATTTCTCAGAGTGTTCCCCATGCCAACAGAGTATGACCATGGAAACAATGATTCATATAGATAATTCATTTCTCAATATAGCCACAACTAGTCAGAATTCAACCAACTATATTTTACAAACTTCAGAGGCAGTGACAGACAACCAAAATCCCATAATCAGAGAAAATTTAGCATCAAAATAAGGGCATAATTATGGACTTCCTTTTCATCCAAAACAGCAGACGATTATCCCAAACACAGCAACAAAATTCTCAAATTCAACAGTTGAATCAGAAACCAGGTCACACAGTAGTGAATGAACGAACAGTTCTCACCAGAAGGACTCGAGAGGCACAAGAGCTTCTTCACCACAGTCATTCCTTCACCCCTGTAATTTTCATGGCAACTCCAACTACAGAACAAACCAAACTGCAGAGTACAATTCCACGGTAATTTCCATCAACAGAAAAGCACGGACCAGGAAGCAAGCACTACTGGGCATTGGAGGTTGAGAACCAAAATATAGTGAACTTACCTCATGCCTGCGCCGAAGAAGACCATCCATGTTGTCTGAAATCCAGTCGCCAATGTTCATCTGGGTCAGGTGTTGCGAACACTGCAGCCCGCGGTTCCGTTCGTACAAGCGGTTCAGCATCTCCAGCAGCGATGTGCTTGCTTGTCTGGTCTCAACGACACCATCTAGATGCATTGTCATAAGCTGTTCGCCAGACCCGTCCTTGTAAAAAAGCCCTAGTCCTTCTCTTTCGTCGAGTTCTCCCTCTCATCGTCGCCTCTGGTCTCTCTCCCTCTCTTTTGATTTCTCTCTTTTCATCCATGTCTCCCTCTCTCTATTTCTATTCTCCAAATCACGAAATGGCCGGAGGCCATACAAAAAAATATCATTTCCCCTTAACTGCTTCTTAAACCAGACCAACACTCAAGCACTGAACCGGTTTGGTTGAACCGATTCAGCTCTCCTTCCCCTCTTCACCTAATTTCTCTTTTAATTTCCCCATTTTAATCCTAATTAAATAATATTAAAAATATATTTAAGTGTTAAATATTCATATTGAATATTAACCGACCCAATTTCTAACTCCAGACTTATTCTAATTATCGTTAAAAGATTATTAGAGGTCCAATTTAAATTTCTTAATTTTATTTCCTAAATTGATTTCTATCAATTAAACTTCCATTGAATTCTCTTAAATTATAACCGAACAGTTACGTTCTTAGTAATACCCGATAATTATCCAAATAAATCCAAAATCCCTAAATTATACTCCAGTTATATTTATTAAATTCCGATAAAAATTTGGGGTGTTACAAGTTCTGTGATTGGTTACTTTGAAGATATTCTCTTGGTTGTTAGCTCTGCTCCTTCGTTATTAGCTCTGTGATTTATATTCCGTGGATATTCTTTGGTTGATAAATTTGCTGTGGAGTATAGAATGGTTTGCTGTGAAATAGAGAATGATAAATGGAAGAAAGAAGTACGTGAGGATGAGATAAGCATGAATGAACTATAATTCCTTTACTTATGTGAATTTTACTCTTGTTGCTTATTTACTTTCTCGTTGTTAGTTAAATCTCCTTGTGTAAGCTGTCTAATCACTTGCTGTTAGTAAGTAGGATTCTATTAGAACAATCTTGAGCATGTTTAACCAATTAATATAAACAAGTGAACTAATAGTCGGTGTTTATATCTTTGACTTGAGCATGTTAATTAAGTAGAATCATAATTATAATCTCACTTAAGCATGTTTAATCCGAGTATGGTTAATTAATTAATAGACGATATATAAGTTGAGCATGCAAATTTAACTAGAATAATGTCAGTAATAATGATTAATCTGAACATGTGTAACAAATCGAGAGTGTTAATCAACTAGGGTTATAATTGTAATATTGAGCATGTTAATTAACTAGGATAACCAACTAGAATTATAATCGTAATCTTTCTTCGAGCATGTTAATCTAACTAGAGTAATTAATTAGACTTGATCATGTAATTAACTACTAGACTTGAGCATGTAATTAACTAGAGTAATTAAGTAGAGTAATAACTGAAACTCTTTCTTGAGCATGTAATGAACTAGGATCACTAACTAGATTAATATTAGCATGTTAATTCTTCCTTTGTTAACATTCTGTACATTATCCTTTTACTGCAATTTCATTTATTGTAACTTCTACAATTGATGCTTTACTTTATTAGAGAATAATATAGAAGATGAAAGAAGAATGAACTAAGCATGAAGGAATCAAGAATTTCATTAACTATGTGAATAGATGTTTTTATCTTTCCTTTGTTATTGTCTTCTTTGTATTAATTGTAAATTATAGTTTACTAAACCTGAGCATGTGTAATTAGATTATAATAAAATCATGTTAATCCACTAATTTGGAGCATGTTAATCAACTGGGCCTTACTTTCAGATGCATGTTGCCATTTAATCGTTATACTCCTGAGAAGCATGCTTTAGTTAGTGAATAATCATTTGATTTATAATCTCCGTTTAATAGTGTAATGCCCCGTTATTTTAAAAACGTTTTTCCCATTTGGAAAATACGTCATATAAAATTTTTTGCTTAATTTATTCACCATTCAAAATTCACTTTTGAAGTAAACGAAATCAGAGCAATTAATGCGGAATAATATTGCAGATTCAAAACATAGTTCCAAGCATTTTAGTAAAAATCCCAAAGTCCCTACTACAAATGTTTATCATAGTCAAAATATTAATAAAAGTATATTACCCAAATACCCCTCTCTCAAAATACTAATAAGTCCCAACCACGTGAGCCACATCCAGCAGGTCAAATCGGTTGATAACACGAGGGGTCATCCTGGAACGTCTCCTCTTCCCCTAGTACAAAATCTTCATTATAATATTCCCCTACATTACAGGAAAAACAATGAGCCTAATGCCCAAAAAGAATTAGAATTTAAATGCAATGCAAATGATGCATGACCATACGATGCATTACAGAAAAGAACCGTATCTTTTCTGTTGGGCCAGAGTGTCGGATACTTCTGGTGGTCATGTAGCTTAACGGTAACTCCGATGAAGAGTCACACCAATAGGGGTGTCACTGCATACCGTAACTGATCACTTTTGTTAAAGACATTGGGCATTTCAGAACAAGAGAATTGAGAATCTTAAGATTCTCGTGGCTTAACCGTACCTCACCACCCCCTATTTGGGAGTAGGCACTCCAATCGGGGTGTTACCACAAGAACCATTCCCAATCCTCCCAAACCCCCACATGCCTATTTACATATATTTTAGGATGACATACAATATGTAACAACTTCATAAAGCCTAGGGTGATGCATGAATGCCATAAAATAAATTACAGAATAACAATAAAAGCACAGATAATTTAATTACATTTGCAATTGGAAGTTCAACTTAAAGGCACTGTATTGTTTCGTGTTGTTATGCAGTACAAGTTTCACGTTGTTCATTAATCAGTATGAGCAAGGAAGAATATGTTTAGATTTATTTCAAGAATTTCAGTACTACTTAGGCTTACAACTATCAAACACGAATTTGGAGGATAATTTTCATCATTAACTTCTAGATTATCCTACTTCATTTCATGCTCAGTATAAGGTATATCCATGTTAACAATGCCTAGGAAGACAATTTGTATCCTCAAATTGTCAGACTACTGTACCTCATTTCATACTCATTCTCTTTTATGTTTCACAATTATATTAACAGTAACCTCCATTCCATACTAATTTCTTAAACATAGTCCAACATTTTGAAAGCATACAATTCTTACAACCAAGGCCAAATATTGAGAGCAAAATGGGAGCATAAGAAGACTTATCATTTCCAATCAACAATCCACAGCAATAACAGGGCACTAATCCAACATTCATGCTTCACATTTGAAATCAATAACTAGCAAACAAAACCGGTAATGTAGGGCCACCTTTGGCCAACAACAAAATCCAATTCTTACCTCAACCGTTCAGCAGCTTAACTGTATCAAATAGAGAGCCAAAATCATAGCAGCCAATTTATTCCTAGTGTCTTTCAATCCTTCAAAAGTTCCCTTCATGGGACAACACTAAAAGTAAATTCCAATACTCATGACCAACTCGCCCCAACTATTAAAAGTTTACCATTAAATCAAAACCACTTTTACCTTCACTCCAATTCACGGTTGATTCAGTGAGGTTTTTCCAACAGAGCACACCTCTCAACAAAACACTCTTTCCTTTGTCTCTTCACTCTACTCAACAACTATCACTCACACAGAATACTCAGAACCAAACAGGACACACGTATACTTCACAAATGCCAAATCTTGGAGTGGGAAGCTTAATCTGGTCGTCATTTTTCCTACACAGTAAGTCATAAGCTATGAGCCTAATATTCAGTAAGTGATATTACCTATCATGATACTATATGCTCATGTTGTGCATCTTTAAAATCGTATGCAGTTTAGGTTTCTCTTCTTTTTCTTATCTTTTTATCTTTTATGTTTTCAATCATCGTCTTCGTCAGTCTTTTACGTTTTATTCATCGTTTTCGTCTTTTACGTTTTATTCATCGTTTTCGTCCTTTACGTTTTATTCATCATTTTCGTCTTTTACCTCTGATATAGCAGCAATGGCATAATCCGAAAGTCTGCTAATCATTGGCTGTTATGTCCCAGCATAATCCAGGGACTCTCCCTGCATAATCTAGGGACCATGCAATAGATATGAGCAGCAATGACATAATCCAAAAGCTTGCTAGCGATGATGACATAATTCGAAAGCTCGCTAGCGGCCGTGCAACACAAGCTTAAATGGCCTCGCGTTATATTGTTGCCTTTTTCTTTTCTTTAATTTACTTATTATTAGTTTATTTATCAATTCTTTTCTTTACCTTTTATTGTTCATTGTTCATTGTTCATTTATGGTTCATTAATCGTTCATTGTCTGTTTTCTAGAATCGTGATGCGTGGTACTCATGAATGCGTACAATATTTCATATGAAAGCGTAAATAAACAGTCAATGTACGATTGACAGAACATGCTATAAAACCAGTAAATAATGAAACATGCTCTTAAAAACTGTAAACAACGAAGCTTAATTATATACTAATAAAGCTGTAAACAACGATATGTGCTATTAAAACTTTAATGTGCTATTAATAACTATAAGCATGTTGTAAAAGCTATGAAACGTGAGATTAAAACTGTAAACAATGAAACATGCTAGGAAAGCTGTAAGCAACGAAACATGCGATTACTAACTATAAGCATGTTGTAAAAGCAGTAAACAACGAAACGTACGATTAAAACTATAAACAACAAAACATGCTAGGAAAGCAGTAAGCAAACGAAACGTGCGATTACTAACTATAAGCGTGTTGTAAAAGCAGTAAACAACGAAACATGTAATTAAAATTGTAAACAACAAAACATGCTAGGAAAGTAGTAAGCAACGAAACGTACTATTACTAACTATAAGAATGTTGTAAAAGTAGTAAAAAAATGAAACGTGCGATTAAAACTATAAACAACGAAACATGCTAAGAAAGCACTAAGCAACGAAATATGCGATTGCAAACTATAAGCATGTTGTAAATGCAGTAAACAATGAAACGTGCAATTAAAGCCGTAAACATGCTTGGAAAGCGATAAGCAAAAAAACATACTATAAAAGAAACTGTAAACATGTTTGGAAAGTGGTGAGCAATGAAACATGCATCTCCTAATCTTGCGATGTAGGGTCCGAAGACCAAAACACATGCATATCACTTACTTGGATGCGTTGCACTCTCACTTAATTGTTACCTTTCTTCTTTTTAGTACCTTCACAATTTAACAACATTTAATTATTAATCTAATCATTTAACTATTAATCTTTTTCTATCCTTAACCCCTATACGTCGCTTACTAGAGCTTCTTAAACGAAATTGTTTTATTAATTATAACTCAACTTATTTAATTAATATTGATTGATAACCTCTAGAAACAAAGCTTAACATATAGCGAAAACCAATGTGATTCCATTTATGAATTATAGACCCATAATTATCAATGTAACTTTATCCAAAGCAACTTCCAAAAATCCAAAACGATCGATCATCCAGAGTTACGGAATCAAATAACAGTTTATTATCCAGAACTCAATCACAAAAGGTAGAATCCAATCTCCAATAGTTGATTAATAATTCTCCATTCATTTACTTGACTTGACATTCTCAATTCAAATGCCACTTAATTCACTTAACGAAATAACAATACGAATTCAAACCTCAATCGATATCATTCAAGTCAACAAGAAATAAACCACAACTGTATATAATTATCAACTAACCATTTTAGACTATAAGTTCGAACAACAAAAGGGTCGATCCAAATATACATCCAACACACTTAACTTCTTTTATCCTAACAAGAAGTAGCATAAAGCATATAGCTAACATTAAATTCAACAGAGGCATCAACCAATCCAACACAGCAGAATATGTCATTTCATCCAAACAGCAGAACTAATCCAACACAACGGGCTATCCATCCAACAAAATTACACATTCATTCCAAATTGTTAGAGTTATTCTTAATCCTAAAAATAAGAACTAAAGCCAAAATAGAATCCAATTGACAGAATACATAGAAGAAAACTCTCCATTTGGACAGGGCATCCGAGAATAGGAGCTTCACCTTCACGACTAACACCTCCACTCCAGAGCTCTACACTTTCCTTCTCTCAGCTTCTAGAAGACTCTAACAGACCACTCCTCTAGAAAGCTCTCAGCTCACACGAGAACTACCATCCTCTCTTCAGCAATCACCTCTCGGCCAGCACTACCAAAATCAGAACACTCTAGAGAGCTCTTCACTCGGCTTCCAGGAGAATTCACACTAAAGCAAAACTCCTCTGCCATTTTATCCTCCCCTAGGAGACAAACACCCTGCAGCCCTTCAGCACACCCGACCAACACTGCCCAATTTTACAAAGTGTTCCCCACTCGTCCACACTGTCGTTGTTGCCTGCTGCAAGGTATGAGCTAGACCGATTCAAGTCGGACCACAAGCTAGACCCAGGCCTCTGGCTTTTGAGTTTGGTTCTTTGGATTTGGGTTTGTAAAAAGTTTCAATGTCGGGATTGCGATGCAACTTTTTTAGCAATGCTAGGCCTTCTCCTTGTTTTACGAAGTCTAGGTCCTTGGATATGTTAAAATACTTCTCTATCGGCTCCTCTGTGGCCGTGGAGCATCCAATCAACTCATTCAACTACTTCAAAGTTAATTTAACCTCCCACCCAAAGGGATATGTCCTCAGCTCCATTAGTTTGTTCTTGTTGCCTCCGCTTACATCGAGATTTGCATAAAATAATTTCACCACCCGCTCACAATAATACCTCCTCCAACATGCATAGCCCAGCCAATCCAATGCATTTAAACATTTGGTCAATTCCAAAATCAGTAAACTCATTAAATTCTACTCTCCTAGATAAAATAATCAAATGGCAACTGATGTCAGTGTCATAACTTTCCTTGGGCGTGGCCGTTCTAAACATGAGTGAATAATAGTTGTCCTCTCTCGATAGGTGGGGAGAGGTGACACGGGTCGAAGGAATCAAAGCAAAAGCACCTTGTGAATGTGAACTTGCTTGAGTGTTGGAGGGAGGCAGAGCTGCTTTATGCTTCATGGTGAGTTTTCTAGCCTTCGATGTCATTTCCTTGTTTAATAAATTTGAAAAGAAAAGTTGAAAGTTCTGAAGAAGTTAAAAGTTTACTCGAAAATCGAATAGGGGAAATTCAAAATTGCTTGCGCTAACAGCGGACGTCTTTTAGTTTAATATATAGAAGAAGAAGAGTAGACAAAGTTGAGGGACATCTGTTGTGGGTTGAGGGACGCCTGTTTTAATATGGGATGTTCGTTATAAGTTAATGGACTTCTTGCTTCCGTTCGTTGGAAGCTGAAAGACGTCCGTTATATGATGAAAGATGTCCATATTAATCTGAGGGATGTCTATTTTATCTGAGGTATGTCTGTTTTAAGCTGGGGGAAGTCCTTTTTAAGCTAAGGGATGACCCTCATCGATAATATGCTCTTAAAGACTAAAACCTTCTCAGCTTAGTATATCACACAAATATCATTACAAATATTTAACAATTGCATCATTACAAATTAGATACAACACAACTAGGTTGGCACTCATCTAATTGTCAATCATTTATGATATGTTAAAAAAATAACAAGTTCAAAAAAATTACTTCAAAGTTCAAATTACAATAGAAAGTGAAAAAAAAAACAAGATCTCTAGTCTTCAACATCTAAAATTTTGAAGTCTTTAAGTATTTCATCCTTTCATTGTTGATCTCTCGTCTTGGTGTCATTCCAATCTTTTATGCAAATGAGTGCATCCACAAGATCAGGTGTAAGTCATCCTCTTCGTTCAACATATACACATCCACATGTACTAAAAGCACACTCTGATGTTACTATAAAGACTGGAGGTGTTAGTAGATCATATGCCATTATAAAAAGAATAGGATATGTAGTAGAATTTTTTTTCCACCAATCTAAAACATCAAAGTTCTCTTCTCAAGAAAATTGATAACGAGTTTCAAAATAAATATCAAGTTCATTACTCAAAGTAGTAGAATAATTTTCACTATCTAATTCACTCCATATACCATTAATGTTAAATTGTGGAATACCAATACCACTTCCACTACTACAACTAGGATAATTCTTCGTGTGTGGATGAGGATGTGAAGTTGAAAGACTAACATTAGAATATTTTATTTCATAATAAGAAAATAAACTAGTAATTCCATTTGTTATTTGATCACTAGTAATTAAAGGAATAGTACATAAATTAGTAGATATCCTATTAAGCAAAAGACAATTCTTTTAATTTATATCTAGGATCCATGATGCGTGTATAATAAAAAAAATAAAAGGAGTGTCATCCCAATATATTTTAAATCTTGTCTCCATTATTAAGAATATTACAAAATTCATCTATTAGTGGATATTGTGCAAAAGTATATGTTAAATGTATGATAATTGGAAGAACAAGATGAGAAGTTGGATAATAATTTGACAACCTATTTTACTTTAACATTTTCATAACACATTTTTTTTTTAATTGTGAGAGAATAATATTTGATACGTAGCAAAAGCATTTCTTTTCAATTCAGCCATTTAAAAGATATACATTGTCATTCAAAAAATTTAAAAGTCATTTTACATAACAGTACACAAAACATTATACAACACTATTAAAATAGTTTTATAAACTAGGCGAGTCATAACCCATCGATCAACAGGACCAGGTGACATAAGTACTTGATGTAGCTACACCTCTTCAGTTGTTGTTCATGCTATCATTCTACATTTTCTTCAATCTAATCAAAGTCTTCACCTACATCACAATATTCATTTATGAGTCCAATGCTAAGTAAGAGATAAAATGAATATAAACAATATAATGCTCATGATATGCAATCTTGTTAAAATATGCATTTTGTTCAGTTTTTCTTTTTCCTTTTTAGTCAATAACAGTTCAGACGTTAGAGATTCATAGTCCATGGTAAAAGATAAATCTTATGATTCTTTTAGTAGAACCGTCACTCTATCCACCAGGGAAGTGATACATCATCATGTAGTTCACCTAAGCAAGACCGTCACTTAACACCCTAGTCTCACAACGCCTACTTATGTTTATTTGTTCCATTTAAAATTTCATTGCCAACATATATGCATGTAAACATTTTTATTTCTTTTCTTAAAATCATGATGCATGACATGAGTGCATACCATTCAAACCAACAATTACAAACTATTCAGCACAATAATTCACTATCTTCTTTGACTCCTAATTCATTAAACATATGAGAGCATCCAATAGAACCTCACATTATGCTAACAATCCACTTTAATCAATACAACATACAAAGCCATCAAAACAATACAAACCTAATATCTTGTGATATAGGTCAAAAGGCCAAAGGCATGCATATCTCTTAACTTAAGTCGGTAATATGATTCCAATACTCAAAATATCGTCTTGAACAACAACACCTTCACAATTAATGACATTGCCATCAATAACTATTTAATGCATCAATTACAAAAGTATGCATAAACACAATCTTCTCCATTAGTATGCCCATTGCATAATCACTTAGCAATTACTACTTGCACATGATAGTAGCACATTTTAAAACATCAATCCACTATGCATACATACTAGGGTTTTTCCTTCCAAATCTTCATCCATCTTTAACTATCCATAAATTTCTTCATACTTAACCAAATTCATTAATTCCAAAACCTATCTTTTCCTTAAGATGTCCTTAATAACATACTTACTCGATTTTACTTACAAATTCCATGAAGATAGGCAACATACATCAAATACCTTAACCACCTGATTACATTATTTCTTCATTTTCACTTCTTCTCTCCATCACCACTTCTATAATCTTCTAGAATTCATAACAATTATAAAGTAAACTCTTGATACCTTTAAAATTCTAAGAAGGAGAGAATGTCTTTCTTTGAGAGAGCTCTTGATGGATCTTGATGGATGGCTTCTTCTCTCTTTTAACTTTACTTTCTCTAACTTGCACAATACTTAAGAAATCCCTCTCTAGTTTTAAGTTAGAGGTGTCCTTACACTGACCTGCATTGGCAAGTCACCCCCCATCTACCAATTACAACATAACATTGTAGCAAATTTTAGGTGACTTTTTATATTATCAGTCAACCATTTTCAAGTTTTGGTCGACTGCAAAGCTACCCAAGGCTCAACCATTCCATTTTGTCACAATTCTAGTCAACCAAAATATCACTGTTGATCGACCGCAAAATAACGAAGAACCAAAGATTTCAATCTATACTATTTCTAGTTGGCCGCTTACATAATTCTGATCAACCGCAAAATAGCCCAAGAGCATCCATATTTTGCTTGTCTATGTCCGATCAATCAAAGCAAAACAACATGTCAACCGTACCTATGCCAGAATGCCCATAACATTGAAAATTTCACTCCTCCCAAAAAGCCATAAAACACCATTCACAATACAAATTCATTTAACACAATTCTAACAACCATAACTTCAACAATCATTCAAACTTAATCATTTCCAAACATATTATCATTACCAAACATACTTCATACACAATTAATACAAAAATTATTGACTCTTATAAATAAAATTAATAATAATGTAAAAATATACAAATAAATTAAAAACATACCTTGTTGAATGAAAGGAAAGACCAAGAGAGTATAAAAATTTATAGAAGGGAGAAAGATTGAAAGAATAATAGAGCATTGAACTGAGAACTAGGAGAATTGGAGATTAAGTGTGAAACACGTGAAATTTTTAATTCTAAATTCCACGTGTAAATTTTTCACATTGAAATCGGTTAAGACGTTGAAAAGTTGACTCGATTTTTGTGTAGCGACCATGTGTGAAATTATGGTCAATTGGTCAAAATCGGTAAAATTGGGTAATTACCAAGCGGTAAATAAATTGAAGAGATAAAATTGAAAAACTAATTTTGTCAAAAAGCCATTTTCGGCTAGCGTTTGGGACGAATCAGTCAAAAATTTGATTCAATTTATTTTATATATATATATATATATTATGAAATAAATAAATTCAACTTTGACCGACAGACACAAACTACGAGGGAGCACATAGAGACAAAATCAGAGAATCGTGATCTTCCGACCAAGGATTTGGATTTGCGGCGTCAAGGTGAAGAACATTTGTGAAAGTCCTTGGTAAAATCTCCATCTAATACCTCTGATTTAAGGTTTGAAATTTTGATATTTTTTCCCTGGATTTGAGCTTAAAAACTTAAATTAAGCGACTCCACTGTTTTATTTGGCTATATTTGAAGTCTAGGTAGGATTATTTATCGATTGGAGCCGAAAAAGGGGGAGAACAGTGTATCTTTAGTGAAGAAATCAGGACGGTGACAAATTTGGTCAACCAGAAATTGGTCGGTCGATAATGGGCCGAATTCTAATCGACTGGTAGAGTACAAGCCGATTGACCAGTTATGAGCAGTCGATCGACCAGAATTTAGTGGTTGATCGACCGGTAATGAACCAGTCAACCACAAATCGACCAAATCCGAAATTGATTGACTAGCCAGCCATGTAAAATTTTAAAATTTTAAAATACCACTTGTAAATTTTTTGCGAATATTTGGTCATATGTGGAAGAGTTAGCTCGTTTTGTAGCATAGCGGTGACATGTACATTTTTTCGTAAAACGGTCCAATTGGGTTTTTTCGAGCAAAAATTTATTTTCATGATGCAACCAGTCGGCTAAAGACATAGTTGCCTCTTCAGCAGCCTTTAAGTATAAGAAATTCTATCTTAATGATGATGCTCTTCAATGGTATAAGGAAAACCTTAGTTTGATCTATGCTATTTTTTGTCAATTACTTTGACTAAATAATTATTCCCGATTGTCATTTTAAACGAATTAATTTTTCTTTTTAAATTGAGATAACGTAATATATAATATGTGTTTTTTTTAATTTATATTATATTAATAAATTAAGTTTTATTTTTTTAAAATAAGAAAAGAAGGAGAAGAAGACATGTCTTCTTCCCCTTCTTCTCCTTCTTCTCCTTCATGTTCTGTAAATCGCGGCAAGAGAAGGGGATTTGTGAAACATCGAGTTGGAGCGAGGGAGCGAATCCGAGTATTAGAAGATAAGAAGAAGCAGAGATTTTATTGAAAACTGTTCAACTGTCTTTTCACCTGAACTCTTTATATATAGAGTTCGTACGGAAAGAAATAAAAGAGAAAGAAATTAACTAATAACACGTGGAAAAATTACAATAAACTTTTCGAAAAATCTAGCTATGCTTCAGTATTTGTAATAGTCGCCCTCAATATGGACAATGTAAATCAAACATGTCCATCTTGCAGAGAAGATCACGAAACAAACCAAGCTGTACAGGCTTAGTAAGAATGTCTACTAATTGATGATGAGAAGAGACATGAAGAGTCTTGATGAGCTTTTGCGTAATCTGTTGACGAACAATATGGCAATCAATCTCTATATGTTTAGTATGCTCATGAAAAACAAGGTTGGCTGCTATGTGCAAAGCAGACTGACTATCACAGAACAAAAGAGTGGGTTGTGACGAAATGATTCGAAAATCAGCAAGTAAAGCCTTCAACCAAATAATCTCACAGGTAACTTGAGACATAGCTCTATACTCCGCCTCAGCAGAGGACTTTGAAACTATATGTTGTTTCTTCGACTTCCAAGAAAGCAAAGAATTGCCAAGAAAATCACAAAATCTAGTAATAGAATGTCGGGAAAGAACAAGCACCCCAATCAGAATCACTAAAAGCCTTTAATTGCAAAGAAGAAGAAACCAGATAAAACAAGCCAAGACCTGGAGAACTCTTGAGATACCTCAATATACGATAAGCAGCTTGTAAATGAGAAGAACGAGGATGAGCAAGAAATTGGCTTAATTTGTTGACAGCAAAACAAATATCAGGTCGAGTAATTGTTAAGTACAAAAGCTTACCAATTAGACGTCAAAAAACAGTAGGATCCTCAAAAATATAACCACTGTCCATAGACAATTTACAATTAGGCTCCATTGGGGTAGAAATTGGCTTAGAACCTAAAAAACAAGTGTCTTCAAGCAGCTGTAAAGTTTAGTGTCGCTGATTAATGGATATGCCTTTAGAACTTCTAGCAATCTCAAGACCCAGAAAATAATGCAGATTCCCTAAGTCTTTGAGTTTAAATCTGCTGTTTAAAACGTCCTTAAAGTGAACCATCTCAGCACAAGAGGAACCTGTCATTACAATGTCATCAACATAGACTAAGACGGCAATGAAAGAGTCTTACTCGAATGAATAAAGATGAATCCGAATCAGACTGTTTAAATTCTTGATGCAACAATTCAGTGGAAAACTTGGAGAACCACTGACGCAAAGCCTGCTTAAGGCCATATAACGATTTGTACAATTTGCAAACCAATGGCGAAGCATTGTTAGGCTGAAGTACAGAAGATGATACCAGATATCCTGGGGATAGTTTCATAAAAACCTCTTCATGTAAATCACCGTGAAGGAAGGCGTTGTTAACATCCAGTTGAAATAGAGGCCATCCATGAATAGAAGCGAATGCCAACAATAATTTCATAGTAACAATTTTAGCAACTGGTGAAAAAGTATCAAAAATATCAATACCTATAGTTTCTGTAAAACCCTTCGCCACTAAACGAGCTTTGTAACGCTCTATGGAACCATCTGCGTTATATTTAATTTTGTATATCCATTTGCATCCAATGACAGGTTTATTAGATGGGAGCGAAACAACTGACCATGTAGAATTCTGCCCAAGAGCTTGCAATTCAGCTTGCATTGTATCATGCCACTCAGCAAACTTCTCGGCTTGTTTGAAGGATTTTGGTTCAACATGTGAAGAAACAGCAAGACTAAAAGCTTTAAAGGAAGGAGATAAATGGTGATAAGATAAGGAATTAGAAAGAGGATACTTGGCAGAAGAATTTAAAGAATTAGAAGAAAAATCAGAATTAGACAGGCAACAATGATAGTCCTTCAAGTATGAAGGAGCTTTAACAACCTGTGCCTTAGGAGATTTTGGACTGGTTTGGATAGGAGAAGAATCTAGAATAGGAGCATCCATAGGAACAGAAGTAGACTGATCCAAAGAATCTGCAAAAATAGAAGTATCCATAGGAACAGAGGTAGAACGACATAAAGATTCAGGTGATATGGGAAAAATGGAAGAAATAGAACTTGGAGAAGAGTGATTAGTCATAAAAGGAATATGTTCTCATGAAAAACAACATTGCGAGAAAAAGATATATTGTTTGTTTCAATATCAAGTAATTTGTATCCTTTATATCCAATAGGATAACTGAGAAATATAGATGCTCGAGCTCTTGGGGAGAACTTGTTCCTGCCATTTGGTAAAGTGGAAACAAAGCAGAGGCAACCAAAAAAACGAAGATGGCTATAAGAGGGAGACTTGTTATACAACTTCTCGCAATGAGATTTGTTAGAAAGAATAGGTGATGGCAACCGATTAATTAAGTATACAGCAGTAAGAATGCATTCTCCCCAATATTTAAGGGGAAGATTAGACTAAAAAAGGAGAGCTCTTACCACATTCAAAATGTGTTGATGTTTACGTTCAACAACGGAATTTTGTTGAGGAATTTCAACACAAGATTTAATATGAACGATACCATTTTTACTGTAAAAATCAGTAAGAATAAACTCTGGAGCATTATCAAAATGGATACATTTGATAGATGTATGAAACTGGGTGTGAATAAGCTGATAAAAATGAGGAATAATGGATCGAACTTCAGATTTAGATTTCATGAGAAAAACCCATGTCGCTCAAGAATGATCATCGACTATGGTTAAAAAATATTTGAAATTATCATAAGTGGGAGTGGCAAATGGACCCCAAACATCACAATGAATGAGTGAAAACATTGAATCTGAAAGATTATTGTAAGAAATGTATTATAATCGTCTTTGCTTGGCCATAGGACATATTACACATGGTTGTAAAGAAGTATTATTGGACAAAGAAATTGACAAAGCGTCTTTAATAGAATGGACAACAACATTGGATGGGTGTCCAAGTCAATAATGCCACAAGGAAAATGCAGAACTACATGAAGTAGCATTACATCGAATCATGTCTACTTTATTGGAAACAGTAGAACAAAGTAAAACTGGAAGATGATTCCTTGAAGTAGTAGGGGCGAAGAAAATGAAGAGAGTTGATGGAGAATGTAGAGGTTGCCACGCCTCTCACCCATCCCAATCATTTGGCCTGAGGTAGGGTCCTGAATAGAAGAAGAGAAGGATTGAAAAATAATGGAACAATTCATAGAAGAAGTTAGAGCACTAACTGACAGTAAATTGAATCGAAAATCTGGAACATAGAGAACATTGGAAAGACAAATAGTTGGAGTGATATTGACAGATCCAACATGCTTAATAGGAATCATAGATTGGTTTGGAAGGGTAACAAATCTATTAGATACTGATTGAGACTGTGAAAAAAATCAAGGTTGGTGCAAACATGGTTAGTGGCACCAGTATCTATAACCCAATGAATAGAATTATGTGATGCAGAAGATGAAAAAATAGAATTTGAACAAAAGGAATAAGATATACCAGTGAAATTGAGGCAGAATGTGGCGAAGAAAAACAGTCCGAGTTGTTGTTGCTGAGTGAGGACGAAAAACAATCCAAGTTATTGTTGCTTAGTGAGGATGAATTCCGCTGTAGTTAATAGCTTAATAGAGCAATTAACTATTGACATTCTTTAGCTGAAGGTTAATCATTGGAGTTAAGAATCATAGGTTGACTATTAGCAGAATTTGTTGTATCAATGCTGGTTTGATTGACAGAAAACTTGCCTCCATATTTGATTTTATATCCAGGAGGATAACCATGCAGCTTGTAACATTTTTCAACCGTATGTCCTTGCAACTTACAATTGGTATAAAAAGGATGATCTTTCTTCCCTTCATGAGATGAAGCAGACTGAGAAGAAGTATTGTAGATTGAAAAGTCATGGGATTGTTATGTTCGGAAATAACTCGGTTGTCAACTACTGACCGTTGTCGGTCATCTTGAATAATCAGAGAAAAAACTTTTCCAATAGAAGGTAAAGGATCCATCATCAGTATTTGAGCATGAATGATCGAATAAGAATCGCTTAGTCCCATCAAAAACTACATTATTTGTTCTTGTTGTTGATATAAAAGCAAGGATTTTAGACCTCCACAATTACAGGTAGAAAGAGGGAAAAAATCC
>JAJTVF010004562.1:32432-43784 GCA_022433065.1 Begonia loranthoides
ACTACATTATTTGTTCTTGTTGTTGATATAAAAGCAAGGATTTTAGACCTCCACAATTACAGGTAGAAAGAGGGAAAAAATCCTGTAGCTCATCCCAAAATATTTTTATCTGAGTATAGTACGAACTAACATCCATGGACCCTTGACAAAAAGAAGCAAGAGATTTACGCAATTGATAAGCCCTAGGACCATTGCTTTGTTTGAACCTATTGATAAGATCATGGCAGACTATTGTAGCTAAATCAAAATACAAAAGGCTGTCAGCAATTTCTTTATTTACAAAATTTAGGATCCAAGAAATCACCATGCTATTACAACGCTTCCAATTTGGGACTTTAGTATCGGAAGGAAGAGGTTGAGGAATAGATCAATCAACAAAGGCGAATTTATTTTTCGCATTGAGCGCCATTGTCATGGCACGTTTCCACGTATTAAAATTAGGTCCGTGGAGAGGATGCAAAACCAGGATTAAACCTGGATGATTAGAGTTATGCAGAAAAAATGGATTTACAGAATCATCCATTACTGACCTTGAAGAATCGGACGAAATGTTGTGCGGTAAACTCAAAGAAAAAGGTTGAGCAATGAGAGAAGAATCGGCAGACGGAATAGCACCTGACGAAGGTCCTGCTGCCGCTGCTACTCTAACAGTATTCCTACTCCGAGTCATGATGAAGACAGAAGAAAAAGCTTAAGGGATCTGATACCATATTAGAAGATAAGAAGAAGTAGAGATTTTATTGAAAACTGTTCAACTATCTTTTCACCTGAACTCTTTATATATAGAGTTCGTACAGAAAGAAATAAAATAGAAAGAAACAAACTAATAACATGTGGAAAAATTACAATAAACTTTTGGAAAAATCTAGCTATGCTTCAGTATTTGTAATACCGAGAGAGGGCCAGCGAGAGCTGCTAGTGGTCGGCATGTTTCTGGACCCCGGGTGAGTGTGCGTTTCTGTCCGAGGACTTTTCACTTGAGTTGGAAGAATTGGGAGGAGCGATTCCTTTAACCGAGCTGCGAAAGGACGGAGGAGGCTGGTCGCGGATGGGTGTGGCAGCTCTGGCCGAGGGGATTCTAGGGCGAGCTGGCCCAGAGGCATCCTTCCACCATGCCTCCGATTGCGGTGAGTAGTGCGTGAATTAGGGTTGATTTTTCAACTCCTATTTTGATGCTGGATTTTTTTCGGTTGTGTTGTCCCTGTTTTGATGCAGTGAAGCTCGAGGAGTTGTGTTCAGTTTTAGATTTCTATTTTTAGATTCTGAATTTGGGTTATAGATTGGTTGAGTTCATTTGTTGCAGTGGATTTTTTTGTTTCGAGGCTGATAAATTTGGTTTTGTTTTGTGGCTGTTTTGATGGATTCTAATTTGTTGTTTAGTTGCTGCATAATTGAGGACTTGTAAATTTGGTTGCGGTTAGTAGTTCAGTTTCTTGGGGATTTTAATGCCTTGAAATTTCTCTGTCATGTGGTGTTAATTTGGTGTTCACTATTTATCTGTTAGGACCCGAGGATTTTAGTGGGAAACTAATCAGTGGACTTTGTCCTATTTTCAGTTATTGTGTCGATAAAAACTATTGAGGATATTAATCTGCAGGTTGGGTTCATTCTGTGCTAGCTAAAATATATGGGAATTCAGAAGTTATGTACTCTATTGGAAGGGTATGTTTTGTATTCACTCTCCTTACAAAAAATCTAAGAACTTACCTCTGTTAATGTATTCTAGTTGATGCTCTCTGTTTAATTGATGGCTTTGAAATATGTATTACGGTCATGCTAGTTTCTATATTCCCCGTTTACCATTAGTTTTTCAGTTATTTATGGAGATGAGTCTGTTTACAATGATAAGTATAAAGACAGACATTAGGCTTAATCTAAGGTATATGTTGTGTTCTTAGATTTGGTTTCCCAATTAGGATTTAGGGTTGACCTTAGAAACCGTCTTGGATTTCAATCTTGATTGGGACTTGTCTGTTATCCCTTATATGGGATGTTGACAACGACATTGTTGTAGGTTCTGGAGGTGTTGGTTGATTCGATTTTTCATTCACGATAGCGCGTGGAGCTGGTTTGTCAATAAGCATATCGTGGTTGCCATTGAGTTAGGGATTTTTATACTTTCTGCACTACATTGCATCATGGTCTTCAAAACTGCTATTTTGTGGGATACCACACCTAAAAACCTGACAGGGACTGTTAGATAGCACATCAGTTTTTACGTATGTGTATGTTTTTTCACGTTTACATTCCATACATGCTTTATTCTTGATATTCTGTCATACTGATAATGTGATATCTATGCTTGTGTTTGAAAGATGAATCCTCTTGATGCTTTAGACACTCTAGCACTAAAGCATCACTAGGCTACCCGGTGACATCTTCTACTGCGAGAAGATGGGTTATATGATACGTACATTTGGAGGATGAATCCTCTTGATGCATTAGGCACTTTAGCACTAAATCATCATAAGGCTATCCTGCGAAATCTTCTACTATGAGAAGATTTGTTATGTTCATTGTGAGGATGAATTCTCTTGATATTTTAGGCACTCTAGTGCTAAAGCATCACGAGGCTATCCCCTGTAATCTTCTGTTGCGTGAAGATTGGTCATTATGTACGAAATGGCGATGGAGTATTCATGACATGTCCTCAAGTTTTGAGCCCTAGAAGTGAAAAAAGAGTATGGGCTATTGGTGACGTACCCACAGGTTGCTAGTCTTGAAAGTTGGAAATAGGATGGGAGGGTGATGACGCCTCCTCGGGATGCAAGTCCCTAAACCTGGCAAGGGTATTTGTCACACAGAGTTGGTAGGGTTGTCAGTCACGAAGATTAGCTGATCCTAGTACCATTCCAAGCCGATGGGTTGAGTGACAGCTTGAGCTTGCTCGTCGGTAACCCTCGTCAATTTTGAACACATAGGTATTCTAGGAGAGAGGCGGTCTATCGTGAGCAACATCATCCGTTACTGCAATTTTACGAGTTGTGTTGTTGCTGAGCTACTCGTTGGCAACTGAGGTGATGTGCTGGATTTACGAATCGCCGTCAATGGTATTGTTTCTTGCCTCTTAAGGTGTTGCTATTGGTGGATAACCACCTTTCTGTGACATGTGTTGGGTGGGTCCTTGCGTGACCATCGATTTCATTGAGAATGGATTAAAGGTTATCAGTTGCTGAGATTGGCATACCTATTACCGTTTCATTTGACAGGTAGCGCTATAGCATGAGCTTGCTCATCGATAACCCTCGTCAATTTGGAACACAGGTATTTAGTGAGAAGTGTTCTATTGCGAGCTACCTTATCCGTTACTCCAATTATAAGGATAGAATTGGCCTTGGTTTCGGCCCTCGGCACATCTGAGATACTATACTACCTTTCAATGATGAGTGACAGATGAGTCCTTGTGTGACTATCCTTTTTCACTGATGCTATTTTCATACGGAAAACGATGTTGGCATATTCTACGATTATAATTGTCTATGTATATAGTGGGTTTTTGAAAAAAGCCATGAAATGGTTTTCAGAAGATGAGGAAAACAGTTTTTTGCATGCATTGCATTTAGTATAGATTTTCCTACCGAGTTAGTCACTCAACTCTTAGACTATATTTTCCCTAGGTTAAGGTGTAGGTTCGATGCACTGGTCGTGTACATGTGGCAGCAGTGTGATGTTGGTGTTCCCTGATGGGTGTCTCGATCTCCCCGTGGATGGGTGGAGGTTCGTCGGTTCAATCTCTCTGTTCCTGGTATGTTGGGATTTTAATTTTGGTGTTGTTTGATTTAATTCATGCACAGTACTTTCCTTTATTTACATTATCATGCCTCTAGTTGATCACTATGTGGACCCCAACCCATGTGATTTGGTTTTAGGCTTGATATTGTTCCCGTTAAGTCTTCCGCATAAAAATTGACGCATTGGGTTGGGTAACAATGTTCTCTCCGAGAATCAGGTCATCTGACCCAGCGGTTCTGTCCGGGCCTCCTCTGGGTCATGACAAGCTAGTCGACATAAAATGAGTTGGTCTATCGAAAATCAAACAAATTGCCCTGGGATTGTTCTGAGTCAACCCTGTTGTACAAACAAATGTATAATTGAGTCGTTTACACGTCGGTTGGGTTCCTAGTCTCGGTATAGGATCCTTCCAATTATTCCTTGGAATTATTGATGAAAATTCTTAAGTTTTACATGTTTATCAAGCTCAGACGATTTCGGGGATTGTGAGACAATTTTCGAGGAGAAGGTTGCTCCAATCACCAAGAGAGAGCACCGAAAAGGTAGAGATTTCTATACATTTTGCATTGTATCGCATCATGTTTTCAAAAACCAATATTTTGTGGGATACCACACCAAAAAACCTGACGGGGACTGTTTTGAAAACAAGATAGTTTTTATGTATATGTTTATTTTCTCATGTTTATTTTCCATACATGGTTTGATATATATATATATATATATATATATATATATATATATATTGTGCATATGTTGGGATGATAAATCCTCTTAATGCTTTAGGCAGTTTTGGTTAAAGCATCATGACACTATCCTGTACAATCTCCTACTACGAGGAGAATGATTGTTTGTACATGCGAAAGTGTAATAGGGCACCAGTGACATATCCTCGGGTTTAGAGCTCAGAAGTCAAAGGGTGATAGGGCGGTGATGATGCGTTCTTGGGTTTCGAGCCCTAAATTCTAGCCAGGGCTTTAGTTCCACAGTTTGGAGGTTATCAGTCATTGGGATTGTTCATTTAGCACCTTTCTAAGTGATGACTTTTGTGATGGCTCGTAGCTCTGCTCACCAACAACCCTCGTCAACTTAGATACAGTAGATGGCTAGTTGAAGAGCAACCAAACATCGACAACCTCATTTGTTATTGATATCGCAAATTGGTACTCTGCCTTGTTTATAGACGTGGGTACCATCCTATTCTTTTGCCTCATGAGGTGTTGTCATCGACGAATGACCACCTATTCTCTTATGAGTGTCGGATAGGTCGTTGGGTGACCATCTATTTTCACTAAAAACGTTTTCGGATCAAAAAATGGTGATGGCCTATTTTTTAGGTGTAGTTATCTATTTATATAGTAGGTTTTCTATAAAAGCCTCATCGGTGGCCTTGGGCCAGACTTAAAAAATGATAAAGAGTTTTTTGTTTAAAATCCATATATGGTAAAAGAAAAACATAACATCATTTTCTAAAAGAAAGAAAGATCAGTTTTCGCATACGGTGCATCTAGTCTTGATATACTTTACTGAGTTAGTCACTCACTCCAACAACCCCCTCCCAAACTCCAGGTAAAGGTTGGAGCGGCTGACGACACAGAGCCAGGGTGTTCTGTTTATTCTATTTCTGTTGGGAGTGTATACTTGTTATTAGGTGAGGATATTTACACTTGGTCTGTAAACCCTTAAATTCTATTGGTTTGCATTTGATGCACAGTACTTTGGATTTATATTTATTTTACGCACCATTATTTTCTCGTAATCGCTATATGAACCTAGGCCCATATCCTTTGGGCCGTTCTAAATTGTAAAAGTCTTATGCTAATAATCCATGCCTTTGGCTAGGTGATTGGGTCCTCCACGTGGACTGGATCGCCTAACCTAGCTGTATTGTCTGGTCCGTCTCCGAGTCGTGACATTAGGAGATTGAGAGAATTTTTGGTGATTGATTAGGAAAAAGATGTGGTATTTATAGAAGTGAAGAATGCCAGAACAATCACATACTCTATAGTCTGTACTCACATGACTCATGACCGTTTGGGCAATTGTCATTGTATTCCTTTACTTAAAATATTACTATTTCTTTTTAAAAATGCGTAGCAGAAGACTTTTCGTACTAAAAATAATTGATTTCCATAAATAAAGCATTTGAAAATAAGTAAACATTTGAAACAATTGAATTGAAATACCATAAATAAAATTCTTTTCTTTAAATCCTTAAAGTTTATAAATCATGTTCATGAACACTTTACAAATACCTTTTTTTTCCTTTCCATTTAGCCTAGCCAACATAAGATCCACAGCACATAAATTTTCCATTTGTTACTCCTATCCCTGTTACCATGCTTAGCTATATTACAAAACATAAACTATAAGTCTAATGCTTAGTAAGAAATGATATCCAATATGAACCATATAATGCACTTTTCATAAAATCGGTTTCCATTTTAGTTTTCTCACTTTACTTTTTCCTTTCCTTTTGTTTTTTCATTGAACACTTCACTCATAGCCTTCCTCATTGGGTCAAGTATCCAAACCTCTATCATATGAGTCAAGTATCCAAACCTCTATTCAATTATCCAAGCCTCTATCATTGAGGACTTGTCCACCAAGCCTCTATCATTAGAATTCTTAATCTTCTTAATCTTTACTTACTTGAAAACTATATGCATGATAAATCATTTTCATAACGTTTCTTGAAAACTATGATGCATGAATATATATGAATGCATACAATTCCATGATCATCGATAAATCCTCATTTCAATGCAATCCATCAAATAAAGAGAAAGAAGTCTATCTTATCCTCAACATCAACATGATCAACAACTTAATATCTATCAAGCACAACAACAACATCAATATTTCAAACAACAATATAAGCAATTCAACTTAATCCATCAAGAACTAGCATCAAACAAAAACAAAATCCTAACTCTTGTGATGTAGCCCAAAAGAGCAAACACGAACAATCATTTCTTACCTTTATTTCCTTGAAGAAGATGAGAGGATACAAAATTTTCCTTACAAGTTGAAGCCTTGTCCCCTAGTTCCCTCTCATTTCCTCTCAAGGCTTCCTTCTCTCAAGTTCTCTCTCAACTCCTTTCTTACGGTTCCTCTCTAAATTTTTCTCTCTCAATTTTTCTCACAAAAGAAATGTTAAATAATCCATCTACAACCTTCAAGCATGAAGTGACATCCCTACAACAAAGAATTGGTGAGTCACCACTATTTCATCCAGTAAAAACATGACAGTTTTCCTTTATTCTGGTGACCTTTGGCATTCTGGTCGACCAACTTTGAGAAGGTGGTCGACCAAAAACCTTCCAAAGGCTTTAATTTCGCATCTTGTAGGATTTGTGGTGGACCATTCCTACAGTGGTCGACCACTTTTCAACCAAAGAGCTTCCATTTTCCAATCTGCCTTCAAACTAGTCGAGCACTACTACAGTGGTCGAGCACTCCTCTGCGAAACTCCACTAAAACATGCAATCTGCCACATTTGTGGTTAGCCACTATTTAGGACTGGTTGACCACTTGTAACGACCTAGTTTTTTTTACAATTGAAAACATGTAAAATTTTAAAACTTTTTCTTTTGTAAATACAGCAGAAGGCTTTTTTTTGTTAAAACTCTATTGAAACGATAAATAGAAATCTTTTCTGAAAACATTTTATGACAGCGGAAAACTAATTAAATAAAACAAAGCAATTTAGAATACAAAAACTTCTTTCCTTTTTCAATTTAAATACATTTACAAAACCATTTCTTTTACATCCATCAGCCTAGCCAACAACAAGATCAGCTCGTTCAAATCCTTCATCAACTGTCTTTGACCTGTTCTCTTGTTTCTTGTACGTACCTGCATCATAGGATAAAACAATGATCTTAATGCTCAACAAGAAATATAAATGAATGAATGCTCATGCTCATTCAATGTGTCTCAGAAAAAAAACCTATCTTTTTTGTTATTATCGAGAGAAAGGATACATCATACGATCATGTAGCTTAACCATCACTAAGACGAGGAGATACATCCATCACGAGTGTGACAACATACCATCACCAATCTCTTTTGTTTCAAGTGTTGGGGATTTCTGGTACAAGAGAAGATAATACATCCTATGGTCCATGCGACTTAACTGTCACCACCAATGAATCGTCACCAAATCTCCCAAACCCCCACACGCCTATTTACATTTATTATGCATATCATGTATTTATCAACATGTTCATAAGCCCTAATCATGATGCATTGATGTCATGTCATGCATAGTTCACAACAATATATAGAATATACAAAAGGAAACATAATATTGAAGTCGTGACAAAACGATCCATGCTTAAGCTAATACAAAGAGCAGTCATATACTAATTGATAGAGGATAATTTATATGCTAATTAACATGAGCAACTTTTACGCTATGTAACAGAGGGCAAATTCACATGCTAATTAATGAAGAGATAACAGTTTGCATATTAGTTAACAGGGAGCAATTTATGTGATAATTAACAGAAGGATTGTAGCTCGTACGCTGATTACAAGAGAACAATTTATAGAACCACAAAACGTTTATAACAAACGGAGCAGAATCATCCAAGTCTGAAGCACTAATCCACACAATAGCATAATAACATTTTTCATTGTAACCAACAACTCTCAGCCAACAAGAAATCACATGACATTATCCAACTATGTATGATAGAAGTTTCTTGATAAAATCCAAAGAGGCAGTAACAATTCATTCAACTCAACAGAATAATTCTTCATCATCTAAAGTCTCAATACAATAGTAAACTATAGGGCATTATCCAATCAGAGTGTTATTCAATCAGAGACAACAATCCAAAAACCACAGTTTAATACTTCAAAGTAATTCCTTCTTGCTCAACACCTCATGGTTATCAACAATCACAGGGCATTTCCAAGTTCTCCATCAAATCACAATTAATAGGAATTTAAAATCATCTAACAATCGACAGAACACACTTTATAGTAATTAGCCAAGGCAGAGTTCAATAAGATAGTAAAATTTCATGATGTAGGGCCTCCTCTGGCCAACCATACATCCCACTTCTTAAGGACAGCAATAAACATAGAGCATCATCTCATTTCTTTCATCCAACTATCATTTTAATTTCTTTTATAGCAACATAATGGCAATTGGCAGCAGCAAGAATTTGAAGGCAGTTTTATAGCAGCATAAATGGCAGTAAGAAATCAAGATAGTTATCAACACCAACCAAAGTCCCTTGATGTAGGGCCTTCATTCACTAGCCAACTTACACCCCATTTCTTACCTTTTGCCAAAATGCTACTCCATAGCAAGCTCCACTTCATAGCAACAACAGCCTAGAAGACCGACAGAAAAAACGACACACACCAGGAAAATCAAGCAGCAACTTCCTTCTTCACTCTCACTCACGCACTCACTCACTAGAAGAAAACAAAGAATGCCTCATTTTTGCCTTTCACTCACTCTCTGAACGAAAACACAACGCCCTCATTCCCTCTCTTTCTTTTCCGCTTCTGCTCTACAGAAACCCAAAATGACTAGAGTGCCACCCCCATAATCTGCCATTTCTATATAGGCAGAAAAGACTTTCCAAGGACGCAAGGTTGATGGAAATCACCCAGTTTGAAGGAGGTGGTCCAATTCGTCCATGCCATGTTAAAAGTGACTTATCTTTTCGGGAGTTTCACGTGAAAATCGTCGAGAGAAGCTGCTGACAAAAATCTATTTTTTTCGCAAAACTAGTGGCTACGTTCGACATCTAGGTCAACATGCACAGTCGACTGGTATGTCGACCGGTCCCAAGGGATTTTTCTCCAACATTAAAACGTGGTCGTTTCCTCACCCTTTCATTTATTCTATTCTTTTTATTTTAATTCCATTTAATTCATTCCTTTTAAATTTATTCCCTATTAACCCAATAATATTTCTTCATTAATTTTTTTTGTATTTTATCGAGTGTACCATAAACATTTCGAAACAGTATTTTCCTTTATTAAAATGTTCATTCCGTAAAATCATTTACATTCCCGTTATAGAGGAATTTGTTAGCCTTTTTGTTAGGCTAAGTTTTATTTTGATGATGACTAAATTGTTGTCAAATTTAATAAATCCAATAAGTTATATTTTTGTATTTTTTGGATATTATTCTTATCGTTTTATAATAATTTTTTTATCCATGTATATTGGAAATACCATGAAAATGGGTATTATTAATGTGCTAACATGTTTATTTGACTCCATGTAGTGTTTCATATCTTTTAGGAACTTAATGTAGTTCAGGGTTTAAAATGGAGTGAAGTGGAGACGAGTTGCGAATGAGACAAATTCGTCCCAAACTGCTATGTGCACTTGTGGACGAATGTGGACAACACGCGGACGAAGAACCACGTCTGCAATACTCTAGAGCTACGAGGCAAGGACAAGGCGAGGATGACATCCAGGGTCCCAAACTGGAATGTGTACTTGCAAATGAGGCGCGGAAGGGTGCGAACGAAGGCAGACACAACCATTTTGAATCTGTCCATTTTGTGCCACAATTCGGATGCAGAAATGCCTACATGCGGCTGAGACTTCGCGTCCGAAGGTGATTTTCAGACAAGTGCGGACGAGCTCCTAGACAATAGCAGATGAAGAAGAAAACAATCTGGAGAATGTATTTTGTTCATACAGACGATTGTGTACGATATACGGACGAGGACCCACGTCCGAAAGTTCCAGATTGTGCATAACTGCTATATTTCCAATGGACGAATTTCAAAGGATATTTTCCAATGGCTACATGCAGACGTCTGAATCTTACTGTTCCGCGTCCAAAAGTCCAGTACCTATAAATACAAGTTCACTCCAAGCTCTCAACAAGTAACGGAGAATCGAGGCGAAGCCCTGCCAAATTCAAGACTCAATTTTAAATCACTGTGAGCATTGTAAATCCAATTATCCCCAACCCAAAAACTTACGAGTTATATTTGGGAGAATTCGGATTAGATAGATTGCACTTTAAATTTCTGATTCTATATTTTTGCTAAATTGTAAAGGGTGATTCCCTAAGAATTCATCACATTTGGGTGACTCCCGTCAACAATCAAACTTGGGTGATGCCCCGAAATAGTCATAGGCTCGATTGAACGCCCGTAAGTTCCATCATTGGGTGATGCCCCTTAATAGTCAAAGGTTGACGACCTAAGAATTAGTCAATGGTGATGCCTCGCAATAGTCAAGGGTGACGCCCCATTAATAGTCATTTTGTAAACAGTTTTATTGGCACCCGTACGCCAATTGTTTAGTGTATCTCCAAGTGAAACTTGGAACGCGAACGTAGGCGAGTTTGTCGAACCGCGTAAACAAACCGTGTGCACTATCTTACCCTTACTCTCTATATTATTGCATATATGTGTGATTGTTTTATTTAATTATATGCATTAAATCATTTAGGGTTATTAGAGATTAAATATCGCACGAAAATATTAGAAACGCTATATTCACCCCCCCCCCCCCTCTATAGGCGTATATCGATCCTTCAGTTGGTATCACAGCAGGGCATTAAAATTTTTCATGTGTGATATTGTCTATTTGGTGCATACTATATAAATTTTGGGTTAGAACTCTTTCGT
>JAJTVF010004563.1:0-10963 GCA_022433065.1 Begonia loranthoides
TCTACCCATCCGCCCCCAACTCCCTTCTTCTTCTTTACTTTTTCTTAACATTTTTCCTCACTTATGCATGCTTGCGTACCACCACCAAGGTGGCACTTCCTAGGCTTTCTATTAACATGATGCGTGAACATACATTCTCAACCTAACATGATGCATGATGCTTCACAACATAACATTCATAATAATTGAAGTGCGCATATGAATAATTGAAAGCAACTGTAATTTAAATTGCAAGAATTGAAAGCGCATAAAGAAAGTAAACAACATTTTCATGGAAAGCAACACAACTGAAATGGAATAGCACACCAAAGGCAAGTAACCTCAATTGACCACTTAATCAGGACAATAGATAATGAACCTAAACAAGGAAAGCATGCTTGACTTAAGATAACACAATACTATTAATTCATGTACTAGTTCTTCCAGTTAATTTCCTAGCCCATTTACATGTTTCCTACATTTATTGTTCTAGGTGGTTATTCTGATTAGTTATCGTAATTAATTTCCTAGTCATTTTACATGCTTCCTAGCTTTATTATTCTAAGCGATTATTCTACTTAGTTATTCTAGGCGGTTTAAACATGCTTTATCTTAGTTACTTAGCATGCTTCAATTTAAGTTTACTCAATTACTTTAGTTGATGGTTCTAATAAGTTAACATGCATCATTAGTTAATCGCATGCTTAGATTACGGGATTAATTAAATTGCCGTAAGCATGCTTTTATCTTAGTAAATTTACAGGTTCAAGAATGAATTATATAATTACATAGCATGCTCAGTGATTATTCCGATTAGTTATCCTAATTGATTTACATGCTCAAGTTGATTACTTTAGTTAATTGTTCTAATTAATTAACATGCTCCGTTGATTGTGTTAGTTTATTACACTAGTTAATTAGCATGCTTTAATTAATGATCTAGTCGTAATCAATTACATGCTTTAAGGTGAATTACATGCTTAGGGATTAATTATTATTTACAACTAGTTAACATGCTTGAGGAGACAAATGATTAACAACTATTAGTTAGTGGAACTAGTTAATCTATTTAAATTAATTACATGTATCCAGATTTCAAAATAGAATTTATAGGACCATACATACATTGAATCATAGAATAAAGTGACCAACAACACTTAATAAGGAAACATGACATATGAGGGTACACTTCTCGGTTCTGTGCTCCGCACTCATTCATTTTCTCATCACTAAATTAAACATTTATAGGAAAGGAAACAACCCACAATAAAAGAAATCTAAACTAGCATCACAGTACTATATACAAAATAACATTTTTAGGAATTATGACAATAACTACAGCCAAAAATTCTACACTAACACCATCCAAGAAATCAACAATGAAGTAATGACAGTGAATCATACGAGGAGCTATCATCTAAGCAACTAAGAGTAGGCATTTCAAGAGACTAACAACATATTTAACAACCACAGCAAACATTTTAAGAACATTAACACTAAACTCACACACCCATACTTGTGGTGTAGGGCCTCAATGGCCAAAACACCTCATTTTCCTTACCAATTTTGATGAACTAAAATCAAAGACAGCTCTCTTCAAGCTCCCCCAGCTCACGACAGTTCCAGCTCCTGGCCCTAAACCCACAGCTTTCTCCTAACTCCCTAGCTCACTCACTACACTAACACTCACAACTCACAACACAACACTTACAATTTCACTCAACTCATACCCTCATTGGACTCTCTCCCTCGTAGCTCACTCTCTCTCTCTCTCTCTGGATTTTCCTATGCAGAAGTGAAGAATGAAGATTGAGAGGGGAAGGAGAGCTATTACTTGGAGAGGGAAGGAAGAGACACAATCATGGCTAGAGGTAGAGAGGGAGGTGGCTCCAGCCATAGGGAGGCTGATTTTCGTCACCTGGGGTGGGGGAAGGGTCGCTTCCTGTCGATTTTCTATGATTTCTACGATTTTCTTCTTATTTTATTTTGTAGGTCTGGGTTGTTTCGGACGTATGCGGACGCATAGGTCTTGTCTGCACTACGTCCGCAAGGCTAAATACCGCAGGTTATTTTGAGGTTTCAAACGGGAAAACGCATCCCCGCCTTATCCGTACCGTCCGCAGGTGAGATTCGGACACCATTTCTTGTCCGCACTATCGTCCGAAAGTGTCCTAAAATCAGACAGAGGCAAATCGGACGATACTCCAATTCGTCCGCAGCAGTCCAGACTCGTCTGAAACTGTCCAGGTTCATAACAGAGTCGATGCGGACGTTACTCCCCTCGTCTGCATCGTCCGGACCTTCATCCATAACTCCATTGTTCAGCAAAGTCAGGACAAGAAATCTCGTCCTAAGTGTCATCCCAGGCGAAGGGAGACTTTGCAATGCATTTGCGGATGACTTGACTCGTCCGCACTGTCCGGAGACTCGTCCGCAACTTCACAGCACAGTGAAGTCAGGACGATACCTCGCGTCCCCATACTCATCCCAAACGTCGGGGATGTAATGCAATGCATTTGTAGAAGACATAACGCATCCGAAGTGTCATCCTCAGGCATCCGAAAACGCCTTGGACCGCCTTTCTTACCTTTTTCCCACTTAATTCATATCCCATAATATTTTTCCCATAAATACATGTCGTGAGATGACACGTATAGATACGTCGTGTAACATCCTCCAAACCCCAATACTTCGATTACACCACGTATACGGGGAAAACATAATGGAAATACCTCCAGACTTAACATTCAAGAACGCTATTGGTAATACCTCGATAGTTGACCAACTCAAAAAGTCGGGGTGTTACAAAAGGATTGTCACCCAAAGCATTTAAAGAACATGTTGTAAGGATGAGTTTAGGTAACACGTCCTTGTTTATGTGATTGTAATTGTATAACTTGTATCTTATGACACCTATGAATTCATAAAGGAATTGTTTTTTGTATGTATGTTTATTATTCATATTATGGTATATACAATTATTCTTGTTATGATAATATGTGAAACTTTATGAAAAGTTAAAGTTGAAAGGTACAAAGTGTTGATCAATTAAAGAATTGATGAATTGTATTAATTTGTGATATATAGAAAGAATCATGTCCTCATTATAGACTTGTGTCTGCCATGATCTGATTATGCAATTCATTATGAAAAGAAAACTTGATAAATTCAAATTATGGTTCACTATAGTATTTGATTGTGAATTCAAGTTTTGACAGCTGAAAAGTGATAGCTGAAAATCGGTTTTATATTAAAGTTCATAACATAGCCCAAGTGGGAGATTGTTAGATTATTTTAATAATCTATTAAAGTGATCCATGTTAATTAAATGATATTGACTTAATATTAATGTGTTTAATGTGATGTTTATTAAACATAAAGGAAATTAAGTTAATTGGGTTTTAATTTCCTCTCCTTAACCTTATTAAAGTATATAAAGTATGATTGAAGAGGTATGAATGAAGAGACATAATTAAAAGGGTATTTAAGTAAAATTCTTTGTAGGGTTGTCTATTCTATTCATAATAGAAAAACTGTAAGTAGTTTTAATTAAGGGAGATAATCGAAAGATTATATCTACCTCTGAACGGCAACCAAACCTAAAGGCTCTCTTGATCATCAAAGAGGCAATAATAGAGAAATGATCAAGGCGACAAAATGTTCGATATCATAATTATTAACAAAAGCTTTTATCATGGATCAAGGTTAGTATTACAGAATTCTTTATTCGATATTATAGAAAACGAATTGGTTAACTCAACAACGTTAAATATAGGACGTAAGGATTGTAAGTATTGAATATGGAAAATACTAACAATATAGTTATATAGGAGTGGACAAGATAAAATTATATTGTTTTAATAATTTTTGTTAAATATAGAACAATTAATTTCATTATAATGATGATCGTGTATGTATAATATGAATTTATTGTATTTAACAAATTCTTATTTTATTTTAATTTATTCTTTTATGTACTGGGTAAAGTTTAATATGACTTACGATTCATATATCTTGTATATTGGGGGTAAATTAAAATAAATAGCTAAAAATGTTAACATCGATACAATGAAATGCATTTCTATAGATTCTCTTGTTTGTTAGTTCATAGATCAAATAATTAGCATGTAATTCATAATCGTTATGAATTAATTATTCAATCAAGAATTAATAGTAGTCAATGATAAAAACGTAATATGAAAGGTTAACGAATTATAAATCTAGTTTTATTACGAATCTAAATTGAAGGTTAATGCATATGTAATGACTATATCAATTAACATTACTTTGAGAAAATATACTCTATAATTTTGATAGTATAACTCTAAATATTTAGTGAAGTTACTTTAGAGTTAATAATTATGTTAATTAATATAAAAAATTTATATTAATTAACAAAAAATTATTTGATCTTAAAACTATAAGTCCATGAGTGCTTTCATCACCGTATATCATTATTCAAATAATAGAAAAATGAATAAAGAAAATTAAATAATTAATTATGCACTTAACAATAATATTATTATTTTCCATTAAATGAAATAATTGAATTATTGATTTTTCAATTAATTGGATAGAATGACAAAAGTTAATGTCATGATGAAAAAAGTTAAAGTAACTTTTGAAAATAATTTTTAAAATGGATTATGTCAAATTTGATATAATGTCATGATGTCAAGTGTTGATTGATAAGTTGTTTTGATTTTTCATAACGGTTTTATTATAAATATGTCATTATGAAATCAATTTCAACTTAGATGGGAAATTAAATTTTGTTATGAAAATGACATTATGAAATTATTTCACTACAAATAGAGATTTATTAGCATACTGTGATGGGAATTTTTTAGATTGTATAATTCATTTTGAGAGCAAATCCGTGAGTCTTTCATAATGATCTTAGAGAATCGTTCTCTAAATTCAAATAGATCGTCTTATGTGTTGAGAATAAGATATATCATAAATTGAGTGTTATTTTGTTGCGTTCATGATGACCACACGTGTTTATTTGGGGTGAGAAAGAATGGCAGATGACAGAGAAGATTGAAAGTTTCAAAGATTGAGGAAATCATTATCAAAACTCCTTAATTTTGTACTTGTGTGAAATTAACTACATAGATATATATTTTTAATTCTTTATATTAATTCTAAAATAATATCACCAATAATAGAATTTATTTAATCTCACAAAAAATTAAATTAAAGACAAATTACAATATGTTAACAATTAAAAGGTGGAGTGTCACGGCTCACGTGGTGAAAGCAAGGATGGTCGAAGTGTACATCGGACTCATGCAAGTATACAATCCCACATGGCTAAGTATTTAATAATCTTATTGAATTTTTTTTTGTTGACTCACGAAAAATAATAATCTTATTGTTAAGTACACAATTAATTATTTAATTTTTTTTCATTTTTCTATTATTTGAATACTAATAGAAGGTGACGAATAGATTGATGGACCTATAGTTTTAAATTCCAATAATTTTTTGTTGATTAATATAAAATCTTTATATTAATTAACATAATTATTAATTCTAAAGTAATTACACTAAATAATTAGAGTTGTACTTTCAAAACTATAGAATATATTTACTCAAAGTAATGTTTATTGATATAGTCATTACATATATATTAACCCTCAATTTAGATTCCTAATAGAGCTAAATTTATAATCCCTTAACCTCTCATATTATGTCTTTATCATTAACTATCATTAGTTCTTGATTGAATAATTAATTCATAACAATTATAAATTATATACTAATTATTCGATCCATGAACTAACAAACAAGAGAATTCATAAAAATGCATTTCATTTTATCGATGTTAGTATTCTCTGCTATTCATTTAATTGACTCCCAATATACAAGGTATACAAATCGTAAGTCGTACAAACCTTTACCGAGTAAATAAAAGAATAAATTAAAATAATATAGGAGTTTGTTAAATACAATGAAATAAAATCATACATATATAATCATCATTATAATAATCTAATGGAAAATAATAATCTGATTGTTGAGTGCATAAGTAATTATTTAATTTTCTTTATTCATTTTTCTGTTATTTGAATAATGATAAAAAGTAATGAAAGGACTGGTGAACCTATAGTTTTAAGGTTCAATAATTTTTCGTTAATTAATATAAACTTTTTATATTAATTAACATAATTATTAACTCTAAAGTAATTTCACTAAATACTTAGACTTGTACTCTCAAAACTATAGAATATATTTACTCAAAGTAATGTTAATTGATATCATCATTATTTATGTATTAACACTCAATTTAAATTCGTAATAGAGCTAGATGTATAAATCGTTAACCTCTTATATTACGTTTTTATCTTTGATTACTATTGATTGAATAATTAATTCATAACGATGATGAATTGCACGTTAATTATTTGATCAATGAACTAACAAACAAGGGTATCTATAGAAATACATTTCATTGTATCAATGTTAACATTCTTGGCTATTCATTTTAATTGACTCCCAATTTATAAGGTATACGAATAGTAAGTCGTACAAACCTTTATAAAGTAAAGAAAAGAATAAATTAAAATAACATTGGAGTTTGTTAAATACAATGAATTCAAATGATACATATATAATCATAATTATAATAAAATTAATTATTCTATATTTAACAAAAATTATTAAAACAATATAATTTTAGCTGGTATAGTTCTAGATAATTATATTATATAAAACATATTTATCTTATATGAATATATTTATAGTCGGAGTATGACTATAAATTCTTAATGACTATGAACTATTTGAAAATTTTATATTTCAAATATAAGTTATAAACTTATATTAATTTTAAATAATTAAAATAAAATATTGATTACATTAGTTAGTGAGTGTCACGGCACGACGTAAACTAATAATATAAAATTAAATGATAATTCTATCATTATTCCAATTTTAATATTTGTAAGAGTACATGAAAGTTTAATTCATTAAATAAAAACTATTGACAATATAACAATTAAACACAAAAATGAAAATAAAAGGACTTGAAAGATTTACATGAAAAATCTTAAAAGGTAAAAAAAAAACATAGAAATACAATAATGACTATATATAACTCTGTCCAATATCTCTGCTAAAATCTATTTTTGTGCAAAACTTGCTTTTCAATGAACAAATTTGAATAAAATCAGAGAGAAATTATGTCCTAGTATTTATTTATTTACTATCTCTGTTTCTCTTGTATTTAGATTGATTTAAATAATTTTCAATATTATTGTTAATATTTTTTAGGGAAAATGACAAATCAACCATCGTGGTTTGCGTTCAATGACAAGTCAACCACTGTGGTATGTTTTCTAACAAGTTAACCACCAATGTATGTGAAAATGACAAATGCACCATCATTGTCTGTTAAAAAAAGCTGATGGCCCCACCATGTATGCCTGGACGCCGCGGCGTGAAGGCAATTTTGGCCTGCACGCCGCGGCGTCCAGGCAATTTTGGCCTGCACGCTGCGGCGCCCAGGCAATTTTGGCCTGCACGCCGCGGCGTCCAGGCACTTTTGGCCTGGACGCCAAAAAAAAAAAAAAAAAAGAAAAAGAAAATATATACCTAAACCTAAATATATACCATGCAAGAAATATTCAAGTTAAACTTTTGTTTAAATTTGTAAATCGATAGTTATAGCTTGAAATTATTTTGGAGATAAGTATTGGGGTAATAATCTGTTATCGGAAATGAAATTGGAATTTTGTTTTTGTTTCATTACATTTTTTATTATCCAAGCGACGTAATGAGGAAATACTGTTATGCTAACTTAGACATGTTGTGTGGGTTATTATATTGCAGGTTGGTGAATTACTCTCAACTATCAGAATGCAATCCCGGACTAAGAAATTGACCTCGAAGCGTGGGAAGGCAACGATGGAGGCAGTTGAACCCGTTCAAACTGTGGCGTTCGAAGCCGATGTAGTGTCGGCGGTGGAAGAAACCGCTGAGCCTGAAGAAGGAGAAGCCGGATGCTCCAGCGACCCGTTCCAACCCGTTCAAGTGGGTTCAAGGTCGAAACTATATTGGAACCGGAATTGCAAAGCACGGTACGTAGAAGATATACAACGCCGTACAATTATTGTGTCTAAGATAGTAGATTTGGACTCATTCGCAGGGATGGGAATTGATCGTATGCTTGAGGCTGCTGGGTTAGCCGGGTTGTGCCAGATGAGGGGCAGTTATTGCGAGCGAGTTATACGATTGTTTTATGCAAATTTGAGAATTTCCACCCAACCATTAGAGGTGCATACATATATTTTTGGACATGAGGTTAGGTTCACGGCCAATGATGTCAACATTATGCTTGGATGTGTGTTGGAGGAGCCAAGCGATGAATATTATCATATGGCTCGGGCGCCACCATTCGTCAAACAAGGACGTGGGTTAGAGGTGATTAGATTGTTGCATCAGGATCCCGAGGTTGCCGAGTACAGCAAGCCAAAGGGCAAGGAGTTGAATGCCTTAGCCCGATTGATCCACCTGATAATGACGTATACAATTTTGCCTTTAAATTGTTTTTGAAAATTGGCATACAGGTGTCGGATGCAAAACCGCTGGTCTGCTTGCCATGCCACATCTCTCATAGCTGGCACTAGTCCCTGCAAATATGCATAATATGAGACAGACATTGGTAATATATGACAAACATAAACACATAATGCAAAAGCAGTGAATAACACCTTACCTTTTGTCGATCAGAAATAATCGTCCACCCATTGCCAGATGGGGTGTTTAGATCGTCCAGCAACAATTCTAGAAACCACCTCCATGAAGCCCTATTTTCTGCTTCAACGACTGCTACAGCAATCGGGTACATACCATCGTTCCCGTCGATGGTGACAGCAGTAAGCAGTTGCCCCGGAGTCGCTCCCTTCAAGTGGCAGCCATCTAAACAAATAACAGGTCTACCACCATTCAGCACTGCCCTTTTGCATGCATCCAAGCACATGTACATCCTTTTAAATACACACATATCGAGGTCAACACGCAGTCAACTTCCGGGATTCGACCTCCGAATCTCCTCAGCATAGGACCATATGAGCTTGTATTGCTCATTGGCATCCCCTTCGTTAATTTTCTTAGCCGCATTTCTTGCCCTTCTAGCAAGGCTGGATGTAATGTTGATGTTGAAGTCCTTCCTGACAGTCTCAATTATGGAAGATATGCCCCAGTCGGCCTGACTTTTAAATCTGTCCAAATAATGCGTTGCCACCCATTTAGCTGTGGCATGGCGGCTTTCCATTTGTCTGGAGCATGTGTGAACGTCGTTGTACATCTTTATTTGAAACGTCATTTCATTTTTTATTTGTGAGGCGTGCAGCCGCCACATGCACCCTTCTTGACAAGCAGCTCTCAATCGATGCGCATCACTGTGGGTGAATTTTATCCCGTACCCATTATTCATTGCATAATCAACAATTTCTTCTCTAATTTTATTCAAGGAACTATATTTTTTGCCTAGCCTCATACCAACAAATGTGCACTCTGCTTCTGGTTGGCGTCTCAGTCTACTCTCTGCCATGTCCATCTCTTCATCACTAGTGGATTGGCATGCTGATCGGAGTTCCTCATCGTCCTCTTCGTTTAAATTTGCTGGGACAGAATGCAAAATAATAGCAACTTCGTTTCCAAAGCCACGTACCTCCTCATTGGCCAATAATGTCTCTGAAGGGCCCACTTGAACTTCACGGTTAATACCACCTTCTGTAACACTCCAAGATGCCATTTTTTCCAACAAATTCTTCAACTTTTCCAAAATCCCTTTCTCTACTCGCTTCAGCGCAGCTCAAACTTCTCTAGGGTTAGCTAATAAAGGGAAAACGATAGAATACATGCGAATATCGCAGACCACTCGGATTATGTATTCTGCTGAATTAACATTATGTATTCTGCTGACTTAACAGAGGGACGCAAATGGCCTGGAGGCGTCCAGGCCAAAAATTGCCTGGAGGCCGCGGCGTCCAGGCATACATGGTGGGGCCATCAGCTTTTTTTAACGGACAGCGATGGTGCATTTGTCATTTTCACATACGTTGGTGGTTAACTTGTTAGAAAACATACCACAGTGGTTGACTTGTCATTGATCGCAAACCACGATGGTTGATTTATCATTTTCCCTATTTTTTAAATTTAAACAATTTAATTAGTGGAGAGAGAAAATGAAAGTGTGGCGGATGTGTTAAGATTTTAGATGAATTGATTATTGACAGAAAAGAGAGATTTGATTTAGGAAAGTAAACCATCATTCAAAATGGGGATTATATATACTTGCTTACCATCATTCATTTTTGAGAACCTGGGTTAACAAATTCTTGGTCCATTTCTTTCTTCTGCCATCCAAGATGACGACGACAAGGTACCCATCTGTAAATTCTGCTCCGAAGAGGCACATTGTCGACGACAATAGTTCGCCGGCAGTGAAGAAGAGAAAGTTGATGACTAAAGCAGCATTTAGGAAAGCTTTCAAGCGTGGCAATGGAGTTGGCATCCGATTCCCACGGCCACTCCTGGTTTCGCGATAGGATGATCGGGTTGCCAATTATTGCTCCATTCAGCTTGAAAGACAAGTACTCTCTATTCTGAACCGATGCCTGAACCTGATACACTGTTACGGAGAGGAAATCACCGAGACACCCTCCGGCAAGAAAGTCTACAACTTGCTGACGGAATACTGCGCTGGCGGCTCGTTACACGACCACATAAACAGATAAGAAAAAGGGTTGCCGGAGGCAGAGGTGATAACATACGCAAGACACATCGCTCGAGGGCTTGATTACATGCACTGCAACGGATACGGCCACTGCGACATTAAACCGTAGAACATTCTTCTGGTACCCAAGGAGGACTTCCCGTGGACGACAGCGGATGCAGGAGATTACGTGGCAAAGATCGCCGATTTCGGGTTGACGTTGATGCTCTTCGAGGGAGACGACGACTGCACCGGAAT
>JAJTVF010004575.1:0-10732 GCA_022433065.1 Begonia loranthoides
AACTTTCAAGTATAATCTGTGGAAATAATGGTGAGAGGGTACCTAGTTTCATAATATGTATTCAAGGTGGAGATTGTAAATGTAGTCAATAAATATTGATGATGACGTGTCAAAATTCAAAATTTGCCTCTAGAGACCGTTGGTATAAAAGGCGGGGACTTTCATTTTTCGTTCAGAGGGGGATTTTGGCAGAGAGGGTTCATCGGCGTTCTTCTAGTATTCAAGATTGGCTACTCACGGTGGTGTAGAAGACGACTCTGTTCTCGGTGTGAAGAACCAGAGGCGAACAGAGTGCTACATGAACATTCTTGAAGCTGCTTCCTGGGTCTTCGGTTATGTGAGTTGCAGGCTAGGGGAATGTGTTTTGGGTTTCTCTGAAAGATAAGTTTCTTGTGTAATCTGTATTTGTTGTCTTCTGAAACTTGGAGAATCAATAAGAAGGTGCCTTCTCCGTGGATGTAGGACGTTCATGTCCGAATCACGTAAATTCTGTTTGTGTGATATTGCATTATGTTTACTTGTTCTGTATGCTTAAACAAAGTGTTAGTTGGTGAGGTTTATCGCAACAATTCACCCATCAATATTTATCAGAAACTCAATTTATGTTATTTCTTCTGTCAACTTTTGAAAGTAATGATTCTAGTAGTTTTTCCTGCAAAAGACAACATGTGATGTCTTTGCTGCATTGGTTTTTTTTTTTTTTTTAATTATTTATATTATATTATAATAATTTTAACAATGAGTGAATTGACATATATATTTTACATCTGTAAAATTAAAATGTAAAATTATATCATTATCTTTCTTGCTGTTTTTTTTTATTTTACTTCCAACCCCTCTATTGTATTTTTTTAAATAGTCACAGTGAATAATTGGTCATAAATAAATTGTTTATTAAATTTACTTGAACTATTATATTCAATTATTAAATTATATAAAAGTATATTAAAATTTACAAATAAAATAAAAGATGGAAATAAAAAAATTATATCAGGGAAAATAAGTAGTTAAATGTTAATATTTGAAATAGTAAAATAAAAAATAAATTTATTTTATAACCACATTTCAATTATTAGAAAACAAATTTTAAAAGTTAAAATTTTAAAGTAAAATCGTTGTTAATATTTTATTTTTTATATTGGAATATTTTATTTTTTTAATAAAAATTATTTAGTGATTGATTTATTATTGATTTTATAGTTCAATGATTATTTTGTTGATTTTTTTTAATGAAAAAAGAGTTACCTAGAGAATAATAACTAAGGGTATTATAGGCATTTTAGAAAGAACAAGTAAATGGACAAGGGTGGGCAAGAACCGAGAACCGACCCGGAACCGAGCTTTGGTTCAGGTCGGTTTCGGTTCTCGGTTCCTAAATTCCTAAATGGTTCAGGTTTCGATTTTTTGTTCTCTGTGCAGTTCGGTTCTTGGTTCCATAACCAAGAATCAAGAACCGATAGTTTCGTTGACGTAAAACAAGGAGACGATAGCTGCGAACCAGGAACCTAGAACCTGGAATTGAGAGGCGCTGCGATTCTGCGTTCCCGAGGATGAACCTGCAATTGCGAAGGCGAATCTGCGAAGACAAACCAGCGAAATCGTTGCTTCTGACCTTTGCTCCCCTGATTCCGAGGGTACGTCTGGTTAAAAATCGTTGCTTCTGGATTTAGGGTTTGTGATTTTGACCGAGACTTTAATTTATGATTTGCGATTTATGGTCTGCTTTGATTTTGGAGTTGCTATTATTTTTTATTTCTGTTTTTGCTTCTGTTTATGTTGCTTCAATAATCTATTTGTTCTCTGTAGATTGTTTATCTTCGTAGCTACTGGTTCAAATGGTGGATTTCCATGCTTACTGTCTGTTAATAGTTAATATATCTAAATATGTTGATAAAGCTATTCAGTGTACAATTGTGTGCATATTCTGTTATTTTTGGACGAAATATCATTGTTTTTTTTATTGCATTGTTCAATTGCTAATTGCTTGTCTTGCACAGTCCAGATTGCTAATAGTTCTCTTAATTGCTAAGTGCTTGTCTGCTAATTATTCTGTCGGCTATGATTAAGTGATTGCATTACTATCCTAGTCCATATTTTCATCCAAAATTGCCCTTTTAGAGAGAGAGAGAGAGGGATCCAAAAAACCAACTGTTGTACCATGTTGGTCGTTTGGGTCACTCTCTAGTTTCTCTCCCCAACCCAATGTCCCATTTTCATGCAAAATCAAACCACATCATTTCTTTTGTTTATCAAAGTATACATTGCTTCCTCAAGGAGAGCTTTATGTCCCGTCCAATCCGATCCAATCCTACCTTACATAAGACTTGAACTTGATTTCAAATGAAGGGCAAAAGAACTCACGAGCTTTATTTAATGGATCGGTCCAAGGCGACCCTTGGGCCGATCATTGCATGCTTTGGCGTCATGGCTATGATGTTTTAGCGTCGTGATGCTAACAAAACTATATAATTATGTTTTGCATATCTCGCATTGCAATCATGTTATCTGATATTTCACGCTGCAATCCAACGAAAAAAAATTATGTTAGATTGACCAATAAATTAATTAACAAGCCAATTCGATTAATAAATTAAACCTTAAAAATATTATTTACCGTCTTTGTCCATCTTAGAAATGAAAAGAGAAAAAACAAAAAAAAAAACCATCAAGGGAAGATGAGCACTACCCACAACAACATTCTCCATATTTCATTTTACACACAAAAAACAATATATCTTTGGTTCTTCTAATTTCATATTAGTCCTTATAGTTTCAATTTATCTCATTTAAGTCCTCGTAGTTTTCCACATCATGTTGCCACACCAAGAATTGTTAATTGTTGGTCCGGTTAATTTAAAAAAACCGGTTTATTTTATGAAGACTTTGTTTGCCCTGCGCAATGTTGACATCAACGAAGTAGGGAAATTCTCTGCAGAAAATGAGGGTAAAGAGAAAGAACAGGACGAGCAACTAAAGGGAAAAATCAACAAGAACTTCGGATTCCCCAGAGGAGTAAATAAACAAACAAGTCGAACAATGACTACATAATTTCAGCGAGATTATGCGGAAATTTTGATAAAACCTGAGGTTTCATTTGCAGAGATGCTGGAGGTTGATGGACTAGCCCTAGCAATTGGAATTGGAGATATCTCTACCGCATTAACCTTCACATCAATGAGTGATTAATTCAACAAACAAACTACTCAGAAAGAACAAATTTGTGGAAGCTCGAAGAAATTCAGCACCGATTAAGAAAACAAAAATTTATTTTACTCGGAAAGGGGGAAAAGTAAGATATTCAAGAGATAGAATAGCAGATTTCCTAAATTTAAGCAGATATTGGGATTAATCGCAAGAAATTAGAAGACTGACCGCAGTAATGCACATCGGTTGCTGGCGACAAACGTAGGATGAGAAACAGCGATAGGAGTGGTGAGAGGAGCTTAAACTGAAGAGAATCCAGTCGACACTGAATTTAAAGGGATGCGAGAGTCTACTATGGATATGGAGGGTTGATTCTGGTGGTTTTGAGAATAAGAAGAAGATGGTGTCCACCTGCTCAGCTACCCTCTTCCCTCTTCTTTCTCTTCACCCGCATTTTCTGCAAAGAACGTCAAGATTTCGTTGATATAAACATTGCGCAGGGCAATAAAATAAACCGGTTTGTTTTAGAAATTAAACCGGGCCAACAATTAACAAACCCTTCCACATGACGTGGAAAAAATACATCCACGTAATCGTATCACAGTCCTTTAGAGTTAACGTGAAAAATAGATAGGATGTCTATTTAAAAACAAAATTAAAACTAGGGCCTTAATAAAATAAATAAAACTAGATTGAGGAGTGAGTTACGAGGATATACATTGCTATTATGTTAGCGTGTACATTAGCACTATGATTTGGATCAATGATATTATGTTTCAATTTTGTACATCAACTCTCCAACTCCGAATAAGCATGGCCTCACAATGATTTGGACCTGTAGCTCTACCGCACCCAAAAAGGATAAGTATCTTTGAGATATTATGCATGTAGAGATAGAAGGGAAAAAACACAAGCTTCCTCCAAAACCTCATTCGAAAAATGTCCATGTGTTGAGCAGTGTAGCAAAAGATAATTGGCATTTATAACTGCATCTAACCATTTGTTTAACAAAGAATACATTGCTCACTCAAGGACAGCTTTATGTCCAGTCCGGTCCATAATCTCACACAGATTGTGCAACATTTAATGAAGAAAGTCTGATATAATTTGCAATATTCCTTTAAAAACTAAATATTCTCCAAAAGAAGAACATGGGTCTTAAAGTAAGATATTCAAGAGATAGAAGCACATATTTCTTAAATTTTATGCAGATATTGGGATTAATCGCAACAAATTAGAAGTCTGACCTCAGTAATGTACATCAGTTGCCATCCCCAATCGAAGAGGCCTTTTTCCCGTCTATCTCAAACTGAGGAATAGTGGAAAGTATTGGCCAATACTCTCCTTTTCTATCCAGACATCTCTTTTGCAGCAGACAGCAGTTGCTGATGCATAGACATTCAAGGTTTGATGGGAGCTCATGGATTGGCAACTCTCGCAACCTTGGACATTCTCTGATATATAATTGTTTAACGGAGGAGGGGAGTTGGAATGCCGCCGCTAAGCTCTCCAAATTTTCAAAGTTACTAATAATAAAAGTATGGAGGTTGGGAAGAATTACAGGAGCCTCTTGTTTTATATTGACACCCTCTCCATTAATATGTAGATATGTGAGAGAGGCGAGAGAGAGGCCCCCATCCGACAAGGCATCTATCACTTTCTCACATTTTCTTAAGATAAGATTTTTAAATCCCCGAGGCAAATCCTGTAGATTCTCACATCCATCGATTCTTAACTGTACAAGTTGATCAGAAAATCTTTTGGGAAAAGAAGTGAGAGATGGACATTCCCAAATGTGCAAGTCCTCAAGAGCAGACACAATGGCGCTGCTTCCATCAATCATAAACCCCTCGGGAAGGGATTTTAGGGCACCACACCAAAAGATCTCCATTGTCTTGAGTGAGGATGGCAACCTCATGGCTCCAACCAACTTAGGACAACCACGTATATACAAGTTTTTTAATCGAGGAAATTGAACTCTAGCTTCCTCCTCGGTCTCAAGACCCGAACACCATTCCTCCAATGCATTCATCTTCTCAAGAATTAGAGTCTCTAGGGAGGGAAATGAATTTTCCATATTTCCCAAAAATTCTTTCCCCACATTTTTCACCTCGTGCATGTTGGATATTTTTAACATTTTGAGCGACATCAATCCTCCCAGTGGTGGTAATAAACTCACACTCCCACAATCAAGAAGATAAAGTGTCTCTAAATTAGTAAAACTAGAATCCCCAATCCATTTGGAGAAGCATATCCCATTGTACCCAGAAATTTCAAGACTTTTTAAACTGGAGTTAGGTTGAAGTTCATCCAGTATTTGAACTTGTTTTTCCTTTTCTGGAGCACTGGTCTCTTCCATCCATTTAAACTTGAGCGTAACAAGGTCCTCCTTTGCTTTTAAATTAGCATCTCTTGCGTCTTGAATATCAACCACTTTCTCCAATCCCCAAATGTAAAGCTCTTCTCCCATGAGTGAGAATCTTTTTAGTTCCTTCAGTCTCAACCCATGATTCTCTCCAACAATAAATTTTGTCAAGATTTGAAGATTCGGGAGATGACCAATCTCTGATGGCATCACCTTCAATTCGGGGGTCTCACGAATATCAAGAAGTCGAAGGTTGATGAGCTTTCTTATTTCTCTAGGAAGTTGATTAAGCTTCCGACAACCATTTAATTTTAAAACCTGTAAGTTCAAAAGCTCACTGATTGATTTAGGCAAGAGTCGTATTTCTGTGTGAGACATGTCAAGATGCTGCAATTGTTTCAGTTCAAAAATTGAAGGAGGCATATCCATTATGTAACTAAAAGGCAAACAAAGTAATTTTAAGTATTTCAACTTTGGTATCACTTTGTTCAAAATAACATTTCTCAAATAAAAATCTAAAGAATAATTTCCCAAAACCATGAATGATCTCAATTTCATTGATGATGAAAATTTCCCAATTCTTTCCTCATCATCACCTTTACTAGGTATATATGATACATGCCGGATGCTTTCAAACTTTATATCATCTTTAATCTCTCCATAGCGAGGTAAATGAAGACATATTCCTCCACTAATCCACATGGCAAGATCATTCATGAGATCATGCATAACAAATCTAGAGCCACCATTCCTTCTGGATGGTTGAAAAAATGATCTTGATAACAAATCATTAAAATACTCATTCCCTACTTCCATGAAGTTAGAGTGCACATTCTTCGATTGTTCTAAAAATCCCTGAGCCATCCACCACAAAATCAACTCATCCTTCTCAAATTCATAATCTTTGGGAAAAATAGCGCAATAACCAAAACATCGCTTCAAATGGGATGGAAGATAATAGTAACTGATTCGAAGAGCGGGCAGAATAGGGCATTTGTCTTGAGGCAACTCCCACATATTACTATTCAATACCATCCTCCACTCTCTCGGATTGGATTTACCACGCAATAGTCCTCCAAGGGCCTTGGCAGCCAATGGCAGACCATCGCATTTCTTTGCTATCTCCTCCCCTATTTCTTGCAAGGACTGGTGCCTAATGAAAGTATCAACTCCAAATGCATGCACAGCCAATAATGATAAACACTCTTTAGCTTCTAACTTCTCCAAACGATGTATGAAGACTGCATCTGTACCTGCCATGAGCGCAACATTTTCATTTCGAGTAGTTATCAACACTTTGCTACCTAACCCACCTGCTGCGAGAGGCTGACTCAGAGCATCCCACAGCAAGTAGTTCTCATTCCACACGTCATCAAGAATGAGCAGAAACTTCTTTTCATGAACCGCCTCTTTTAACTTCCGTTGAACAGTATTTAGATCCATCGTACCATGAGAGCTTGAGGTGAATTCATCTGCGATTTTCACTGTGATCTTCAAAACATCAAAGTCATCTGAGACGCAAACCCAAGCCATGATATCAAAGCTTTTTTGACTGTCTCATCGTTGTAGACGAGCTGGGCCAGCGTTGTCTTCCCTAATCCCCCCATACCCACTATGGCGACCACAGAAACTGGGTTTGCTTTGGAATCACTGGCTACCACAGAATCTGGCTTTTCATTGGGATCTCTGCTCAGTAGCTCTTTGATGGTTTTCTTATCCTTTTCCCGACCATATACTTGGGATTCCTGAACGAGACTAGTAGTTTCTAATCTCTCTCTCACAGATCCACTTGATCCTCCAATGTCCCTCTCTGTTAATCTCAAATCCTCTTTTTCTTTGGTGATTTTTTCGAACCTCTGAGTAATCTCGTTCATTTTCGACCCCAAGGACGCATCGAGCATGAGATTACGATGACTGAAACGAGAAAAGGTATTGTGTAAGAGTTTGCGTACCTTACTCGAAGAGGCTTCATTCTCCTCCATGACTTCTTGGCGCAAAACTTCAGTGGAAAACTCGTCCAAGATGTCCTCCACGTCAGAGGCCAAGTCTCTAAGATCGTCGAGCCAAATTTTGATCGGCCCTTCACTCATCTGCCTTTCTTCTGCGTCATCCAGCACGATTTTCAGTCTCTTGAGAAAATGATTCCACTTATTGACCTCAGCTTCCACGTTCTTTCTGCGTGCGTACCGTAAAACGTTTGGACAGGATATCTTATCAAAGATGGCAGCGAAAGCAGCAGACAGGGCCGCCTCTCCAAGTTTAAAAGGTATGGCTTCCATTGAAGAGAAATGGTTGACAGTTCAGTGCGCAAGACGAGATGGTCTGAGAGAATCCAGAATACCAAGTCTCTGGTTTCATCTGGAATCCATTTCCTTCAAATCAATTTGTTTTTTTTTCCCAAGTCAACGATTTCTTGGTGGAAAAAGACTAATAGCATGAACCTAAGAAGAGAAAGATTGACTTTCAAAATAAAACTATTATAATTTCCTGTTTTCATTCGTCACTAAATTTATAACATGTGCAATCACAATCATTGGTCCAATCACTAAATATTTATGGCGGCTAAAATTATTATATCATATATTTATGTTTAACTTCATAAAAAGAATTCTGAAAAAACAGAACAATTATTTGGCAATATTTATAGAAATACGTTCAAGTATAGAACTTCCGCTTTGAATTTAATATCAAAATATTGTTTTGCGGTCGACCGTTTCTTCACTGTTCGACCGCAAAATTGCAAAGTCTTCTATTTTTTAAAATCGGTTGATCGCTGCCTCTGTTTGTGTTTTGCCTTTTTTTTATTATTCTAAGTCTCAATAATCAACATATAAACTACATGGACTTAGATAACCAAGTTAGAACACATTAATACTGTATTATGAGTATTTTTAGGATAAATCAATTAAACATAAACAATCAATAAATAACTTATTATCCCAATTAAAACATTCGTCAACAAAACAAATGAGTCTAATGAAACTTAGATTAACAATTTGTTCTGTTCATTTGTCATAATTAAGTATTTTATTTATTAGCGAAATTATTTAATGATTGACTCATAATTGATATCATAGTTAAGTTGTTGTTTTCTTAATTTTCCATATTATTTCTATTAAAATAAATATTAGAAAAATAATCGAAATACGAGCTCGTTAACAAGATTTAATAAATATTCACATAATCAAACTTGAACGAGAACAAAATACACAACATTCTACGTACTACTTAGATACTAATTTAAATGTCATTTATTGAACAACATCTCGATGTGACATAATAACAACGCACATTATAATATTACCATAAATTGACTTGAAGATCAATTTTATCGACATCCTTTTTTATTGGACCAAGTTATTTGATGTACAAAATTAATCTAACAATTTTTTTCCAAACAACTAAAATACACAATTATGAGAAATGAACAATGCAAACATCACTTTTAACTTATTGAAAGAAATGTTACTACGAAGACAATTTTAATTCTACTTCTGTTTTATTCTAAAATCGCAGAAATTGAAGCAATTTTACTGTGAAAACAATGCTTGAAAGATTCGACATAGTCTTTTCATCGTCAAAAATAATTATCACGTTTTCAATTTTTTGAATATCTTCCAATGTCTCACCCCTGCTCTTGATTTCATTCGTCTAGTTCTCATTTTTATCTTCTTTTTTCTCTTATTGGTTTGTCGTCGTCGTCTAGTTTTTAGAACCAATGTCTCACTTTTCTCAAAGAAGAGTAATATTTCCTCTGCGACAAGTATTTCTTTTGCAGATGAAAGTAATATTTATTTTTTTGCAGGTTTATGTTTTAAACCGAGTTTTGTGAACCGGTTTAAAACCACAAATATCAAATATGCCATAGGCATATTCATATTCGGGTCTCGGGGCTCTGAAGAGGGCGACTCTGAAGAGGACGAACGCAAGAACACAGGATCGAAGAACTCCGACCTCCGTGTCGAGTTCCTGGCGAACGGAGCAGATCGTCGTTGAGAGATACCGCCGACAATCATTTCTCCGTTTGGCATCGGAAAAAAAGAGAAAAAATAAAAAGATTTTGGTTCTGCAAAATCAAAACCATAGAAAATACGGGAGAAGCAATCCATCTTCCATTAATATGCCTCACTTTTGTAAGCAACCAAACTAGATAGAACAAGTACGTACCAGTAGAAGCTTGCAACAATCAGAAGTCAGTCAAACCAAAGATTTCTGGAAAAAAAAATCGGAGGGAATGAGGAAGAACTTCCAAGGATCTGTGGTTAGAGGTGGGGAGTGCGGGCGGAAGGAGGAAGGAAAATGACAGACAATTACCTACCAAGAAGAATGATAGTACCCAACACCACAGCACAAATATGCTTCAAATCATCATCTCTGCGCCCCAGTGTTCGTGAGGATAATAAGCAAGGCCATTATACCTTTCAGATATTCCAAATTTCAAAACAGGAAAATCTCAAAATTCTTTGAAATACTTGAGAGAGTGAGAGCGAGAAAACAAAAGTGGGAAAGGGATGAAGATGACGCAGAACATGAAGGATGAAGAACATTTACAAAATCTGCAGTTACCTTTACTAAAGAGGCTTCTCCGACACCTGAATGGATCGTCAGAGGTGAAAAATCGAGGTTATGCCGAAGGAAATCGGACTTTTCATTCTGCCAGTACTGGATTCCAGTCTCATCAGTCTGTTGATAAAGGAAAGTTTCCTCATACTTCAGACACAATTCTCAAACTTCATTAAAAGACCCAGGAAGAGAGAGGTAGATAGGGTTTTTCACTCCGACAATCGGCGATCTCTCTCCCCGACGATCGCCTTCGTTCGCCTAAAACTCGACACCGAAGTCGGAGTTCTTCGTTCTTGCGTTCGTCTTCTTCAAAGTCGCCCTCTTCAGAGACACGAGACAAGAATATGCCCAAGGCATATTTGTCGTTTAAACCGGTTAACGAAAAGTCGGAATCAGAGAGACGACGAAGAGTCTCTGTTGCGTTATGGTAAAATGGGAAAATGCAGGATGAAGAGCTGGATTACAAGCTTCAGGATAGTCTGTCTATATCGCTCGAGAAATTTTAATTTTGTACATGAACTCTCCAACTCCGAATAAGCATGGCCTCACAATGACCTGTAGCTCTACCGCACCCAAAAAGGATAAGCATCTTTGAGATATTATGCATGTAGACATAGAAGGGAAAAAACACAAGCTTCCTCCAAAACCTCATTCGAAAAA
>JAJTVF010004586.1:0-19762 GCA_022433065.1 Begonia loranthoides
TATATATATATATATATATATATATATATATATATATATATATATAATTTCAAATTGATATTTTATCTTTTATAAATTTCTATAAATTGTGATTAAAACATGTTTAAAATAATTAGTATGGTTAAAGACTTTTTTTTCTTTTCAAAACATCATGTTATAACACGTTTTCTATTCTTAAATCCCAAATCCATTCATAATATACTTATAACTTGATCATAAAGAAAACATATTTCATCACAACTTCTTATACACATATGTTGTATAAAACAAAACCCCAACTATTATATCTTCATATATTTTAGTGTGTCATAACCCATGGGTAAAGTATACGTTAATAGCTCAAGCTCCCTTTGTGAATATGCCTCCTCGACTGTCCCTTTTCTTGTTAAATCAATACATATGCGTCTCCCCAGTATTTTCTACCTCACCTGCATAACAAGATTCACTTATTTGCCTATTGCTTAGTATGAAATGTTAAATGATAGGAACATGATATGCAACTTGAACCCCACCCCCAAAGAACTACTTATATACATTAATTACATATTGTATGAAAACATATGCATAAAAATTCTGTTCTATAATTTCTTAAAAAAATATTTTCATGATACATAATGTATCCTCATGTTCATACTAATGTTGATCATTTCATGGTCCTCCATATCCTTTGAACAAAATGCAATATAAACATTTAATAAATCTCAGTATAAAATCAATCCTATCCTCATATATAGTACATAATACCTGAAATTTTCACAAATAGTTTTAATTATGCAAATATGACAATTTAAAATTTAATAGATTAATTATTGTCACAATTTATGAATTTTGATAAAAAAATTTAAAGTATTAGAATTATTAAATAATTTTGGAATTAGGAAAGATTAATAAAGAATTTTATTTTTATACATAATAAAATAAAATAAGAATTTTTGAGAAATTAGGAAAACAAAGAATTAGTAAAGAATAATATGAAAATAATCTACGATTAATGAAAAAGATTTAATTGATGGTTTAATATCTTATATTCTGGAAATCAAGAAAAATATAATGTGAAAGGATTAGATGCAATAGGAACCTTTGGATGAGGTTTAGGATCAACTGAGATTGTAACGACGCAACTTTTCATAATCCTTTAAAAATATGTGGAATTTAAAACTTTTATAAAACTATAGAAATCTCTTTTAAAATAATATCAGAGTGCCTAAAGTCGGACCGTTAAAACTCTTTTCGTTATACTTATTATGGAAATTACAAATAGTAGAAGCAGTTGTAAAATATTTTATGAAAACATAGTAGAAGCAAAATCAATAATACTAAACCGAGCATTACACATTAATTACAAACCATTTTATCTTTACAAGCTATTTTATCTTAGCCTGGCCAGTCACGAGTTTCGCGCGTGCAAATTCCTCATCCTTGCTTTTGATTTGTTCACCGTTTTCTCATATAATTACCTACACCTACACCACAAGTAAACTGTAAGCTCAAAGGCTTAGTAAGGAAAAAAGTTTATGCAATACAATATGATATGCCTCTCTTTAGTTCATTTCGAATTGGGGCCACCCAAACCAATCTTTTCATTACATTCATTCGTTCATTCTTTACTCGTGCTTCGATCTGGAGATTGGAGGATTTCCTTTGGGATGAAATAGTTTGATCGGCTTCGAACCTCCTCTGTGCAAACTAGTCCCTTTTCCGACAAGGTAAGGGTTTGGTCTAGCTGCCAGGCTAGATCCGAACTACCCATCCGCCCCCCAACTCCCTTTTATTCTTTTCCTTCATTTTCTTAATATTTTTCCTCACATAATGCATGTGAGTACCACCCAGTGGCATTCCCACTTGATTTCTATTATCATGATGCATGATGACACATTCTCTTAATAACATGATGCATAACATAACATTAATAATAATTGAATTGCGCATATAAGAAAAGTAAATGAATAGCAGAAATGAAGGCGCATACGGAGAACACTTACGATATTAAATTGAAAACAACGAAACATGTAAAGGAATCCAAGAACGAATATTACAAAAATTAAATAGCGAATCATGAAAGGAATACAGAAATTAAATGCACATATCTGAACAATATACACTGAATTATTGCATGCTTGAATTTATGGGACACAACAATAAATGAAACAGAAGTCGTAACATACTATGAATTAACATGCTAGTTATCCTAGTTCATTTAGATAATCAGATTTAGGATATTGACATGTGATGAATTCTAATTAGCACGGAGAGTCCTAGACTAACATCAAGACGATAATATTATCATTAACATATCAGGGAATTACTGCCACAACAACTAAGAAAATAAAAGTACAGAACGAAACCATTAATAAGGAAGCTATCATCATTCACGCACTAAGCATTCATTCCATTCAACCATTAAGCATTCATCACAGCATCTGTCTCTATCAAAATCTCTCTCAAAGTAAAGCATGTGTAATAAAGGAAATTAAGAGAATTGCAAGAAACTAACAACAAAGGAGTTAATATCAAAAAATGTTAAAGTTAGCTAACATACATGAAGATTTATAGTTAATTGACTTGCTTAAAGATTAAAAAGGTAATAGTTAACTAACATGCATGAAAATTAATAGTTAATTGATATGCTTGATGATTTATTTGTAAACATGTTCGGATTGATTTATAATTTAATTGATTAGTCAAACAACTTAGTTAATTAACATACTGCTAATATCATAAACATGCTAACTAGTAATTAACGATAAGTTAGTTAATTAACATGTTTGTCTAGTTAATTATTATAGTTAGTTAATTGCTCTAATTATTTGACATGTATCAAGAAATAATCAAGTTAATTAAACCTGCTCAACTAGTTAATTAACATGCTCAACTAGTTAGTTAATTAACATGTTTAAGGATTAGTTACTATTTAAACAACTTGTTAAACATGCTTAAATTAATTATTTAACGACTAATTAATTAATTAGTTACTTAAACATGCTCACGTAGGATTACAGTTATAGTGGTGATCTTAGTCAATTTACATGCTCAAGGAAGTGATTTGTCAAGCTAACACTTTTATCACCTAGTTAATTAATCTAATGAATTACCATGCTCCTAGAAGATTACAATTATCAGTTATCTTAGTTGATTAACAACAGGTCATAGTTAATGCTCTAGTTAATTAACAATTAACATGCTCACTTCTAATTACTAGCTTAGTTCATTGTTACCACTTAGATTAAGGAACTTAAACTCCTAATGAACACAATTACAATGTTGTAAGCAAGTAAAATGATAACAAGAATTTACAAAATAGAATCATGGAAAATGGCAAGTAAAACAGTAATAAAATAGAATCAGCTTCAATGAAATTCATTTCATAACTCATAGCTACTTCTTACTCAGCATATCATAGTGGTCTTCGTTCATCATTCCTTACCACTATAGTTATCATTCAAGCAAAGACATTCACAATATAAGGTATTTGTAGGAAACTAACAGCAGTCATCAACAAGGAACCACAATATATCAACCAAGGAATAACAACAGTGGATTAACCAAGGGACTATCAACTAACAATATAAACTAACAGCAGTAACAATAAGGAAATCACAGAACATCAACAAGGAAATAACAACCGAAAATCATACAAGTAGACCAACACTACTCACGCACACTACTTGTGTGTAGGGCCTTCACTAGCCAAGACATACCCATTTCCTTACCTCGAACTTTATCGCGTATTGCACTTAATCACTATTCTTCTTCTCTTTCTGATACCTTCACAATTTGAAACATTTATCATTTGATAGCGTCGTATTATCCATATTCAATAGCCATTTCCTAACCAATTAACAAACCATGCACGTAAAGATGCAACATAATATTCATCCAACAGGGTACAACAATATTTATCCACTTAGTGACTCGAATCCAAAATAACAGATTATCACAGTACATCCAAACGTATAGGGTATATTCCTAACATGCAGAACACTTACTTAAATCTCACAGTACATTTCACTTGATAATCACCATCATAAGATTAAACCAACAAATTATCCAACAATAGTAGATTAACCAACTCATTCCAACATATTCATGCTTGTGGCAATAATCAACAGAGACGATATCTAAAAACCCAAAACCAATACCACTTTAAACATATTATTGATTCCACTATTTCATCCAACTTACATAGCATCTTTACTTTAACGAAATAACAATCAGTTCTAAAGAGCATATGTATTTTCTATCCCTCAATAACAACACTCTAAAATGTAGAACAGCCAACCAATATTCATAATTGAATAAGTACAACCAAAGCTAATCTGTAATCAGGCATTTAAGTCCAAATGATTTAAACCACAAAGAAGAAACCTCACCATCAGAACAGGGCAGATCCGAGACTCGGAGCTCCAACCTCCCTTGCATCCTCTCTCAGCCTCCATTTCCAGAACACAGACACACCCGCACTCACCCTCTGCCTCTTATTCAGCTCTGCTAGAAAGATGACTCAGCCATGCTCCACTCATCCCCCTTTTCTCTAAACAAATAGTAAAACCCATTCCTCAACATCCTGCCCGCCAAAACACACTCCACTCACAGCCACTAAACAATTACTAACCCATACTCCCATAACTGGCAGTGCACAACCAGCTGGAAAGGAGGGAAAATGTGGACAATTCCACACGATAGGTAATGGTTCGACCTGAATCAGGTCAAACCGGATCCACTCACACCTGGGTTGGAGCACCCATTGCAGCCCAACCCGATGCCAGAAGTCACCTCATGCCGATGCCAATTCGTCCCTACCAGCGTCCGACCATCAGAACACAAAGGAGAAGAAAATCCGACCAAACATACCTCCAATTGTCCCTGGAAACCACGCCCACGAGAGCCCTAAATCCGAGCTCATAAAAGTCATTCAATTCGTGCCCTAGCCGCGAACCGCGATGCCTCCCTAGCCGTTCGCTCTCATGCCGCCAGAGTCTGCCTCATCGCTGAGCAAGAACTTGCCGGCGAGCACTCTCTCCCGTTCGTCTTGCCCTCTCGCGCCCGAGCACTCGCTCTCCCTCTCCCTATTTATCTGGTCTCTTTCTCTCTCTCTCGGTTCTGAAGGAAATGGTCGAAGGCTAAATTAATTTCCTTCTTTTCCCCATTCTAATTTATGAACTAGACCAACCAAGCCACACAATCTGAACCAGAACAAACCAACAAAATCTGAACCGATTCACTCCTTCTATACCAATTAATTTCCTTTATTTTTATTTCCTCAATTAATCTCCAATTAATCACTCCCTAACATTTTAATCCCAACTGATCCAATAAAATCTCATTTTATTCTTCTTCCAAATTAATTATAATTATCATCTGATAGATTTCTGAAATAATAATCTATCGATTACGTCTTTGGTAATACTCTGATAATTATCCAATAAATTATTTCTTCCAAATGAATCCTTAATTATCATCCGATTAATCTCCATAAATTATAATCTTACAAAGACGTCATTGGTAATACCCCAATAATTATCCAATTAAATCCAAATACTCCAAATTACTTTCCAATTAACCTTATTCAATTTTGATATAAAAATTCAGGGTATTACAAAGATCGTTCAGGATGGAGAAAGATGCTCTGCAGAAGTGTTTGATGCAAGAGGATGTTGGATCGTTGGATCAGTTTAGCAAAAGAAACGTGGATTATTGGATTAAAGAAAATATTCTTTCGCGGGAGTATTTGATGTCGTTTAGGTGCGGTAGGTCACTAGACTGTAGGATTAGATTAGTAGAAGGAACATGAATTGTTAGATTTGAGAAAGATTCTTCAGTGGAAGCGTTGGATGCCTCTTGGGCACAGAAGATGTTGAGTAGTTGGATTAGTTTAGTAAAAGGATCATGGATCATTGGCTTATGAAAAGATTCTTTCATGGAAGGGGAAATATACCATTTGGGAGTGTTATGTAAGTTGAGATTGTCATCATTTTAGGTTATAGCTTGTTTATGTGGATGCGTTTGTGTCTGCGGTAGTGTTTTAAGTGATGGCAATAGTGTTATTTGGTTTAGTGAGTCTTGGTTATTAGTGTTAGAGTGGAAGGGTTTGCTTTTGTGGATAAGTTAGTGTCCACAATAGGTTTTAGATGATGTGAAATGTTGCCGTTGAATTTGTCTGCAAATGGATTTTTAGCGATAGATTAATACACGTGGTAGATGGAGAGACTGCAAATTGGATTTTCCACAGAAGCATTGGCTTCTGTAAAAGTGTTTACATCGAACATCCTTAGTAATTGTTTATGTATCCACTGTAGCTCGGGAAGGTTTAAGCTAAGACAAGATATGATTTCATGGGATTTTATCCTGCGAAGTTCTTTAGTTTACGGTCTTTAAATACTAGGGTTTGCGTTGAAACTCTAATCACGCAAGAACCCCCAAGGACAAGAGAAGCTTTCTCTCAAGCTCTTAGGTGAGACCTTCCTATAAGTTTCTCAAGGTAGGATCCACTATTTAGTTCCCGAAGTAGTTTTGACAGTAAGTAATGTTATTGTTATTTTTTTAATAACCAATTCTTTGTTTACGTAAAGGAAAGGTCAAAGAATGGGATGGTTAGAAACAGTCAGACTTCCATTAAATATATCTAGGTAAATGATGTTTTTCATGTGTATGACCTTTGGCTGCATGACAAAGTGCTAAGGTAGGATAGAAATATGATGTTGTTCTAAGATGCTCACGGGCTGTTGTTCAAGGATATGATGCTTCCCGATTGTTTACTATTTATTTATTGTTCATATTGAGACATTGATCAAGGATATGATGTTTGCCAATTGTTTATTGTTTATTTGTTGTTCTTATTGAGACATTGATCGAGGACATGAAATTTGGGGTTTGGTTATTGTTTATTTGTTGTTCATATTGCGACGTTTACTATTTATATTGAGACATTGATCGACGATTTGTATATTGTTATGTTTATGGATGTTAGATTGTCATTATATTACGTGTATGTTCAAGCTTTCATAAAAAATGTTTTCCTTAAGAATGACAATAAAGAATAAAGACAGACTAAATAAACATAAATAGTCATTATGGGAGGGGTTCGAGTTGGCTGTCCTGCATGAGGTGAACCTAATGGTGTCACTCTCCTTTAAACTAAATACCTATACGACTGGACTGTAAAGTGAACAAAAAAGAAAAAGACTGTTGACTGAAAAGACAAGGTTTTTACATACTGCATCTCATCTCATAGACATATTTTATGTTATACATCACTTACTGAGTGTTAGGCTCATAGTTTGAACTTTCGGATGTATGTAATGATGGAGTTATTAAGGAACATGATGATAGAAACAATTGATAGTACGGTTGAAGAGGAATTCTCATAGGCATTGTCGAAGCGAAGTTGATTTGTGAGTGATGATTTAAAGAAAAGATGGATTTCAATAATGTGTCATCAAACTTTTATCAAAAGTTATATTTATTGTTTGAATTTAAGTAGAAACATCTTCATAAATACTTTTTTTTATTCAAATGATGAGTTTTACTACGTTTGACTTTAAATGAGTTTTCATTGAGACTTTTATTGCATGGTTTTAAAAGGCTACCAAAAGATATTTAATAAATGTTGAGTTTTGCTAATCTTTGATTTTAAAAGAGAATTATTTTAAAGACTTTCACTGTGTGTGATTTTAAATGCACGATTTTTATATTGGACGTATTTAAAAAAAAAAAAAGGAAAAAAGTTTTAACACTTTGAAGTGTTACATGGCAGAACTTAGAAATCAATTTCATAACACACCAACAACCAATGTATATATATCATGGTATAGAATTCATACTATCCTCATATATGTCACTGCATAATAATCCATTTAAGAACACGAATAATATTCTATCACCTTATGATGTAGGCCAAAAAGGGCAAGCACGTATAAACATCTCTTATTTTAAAACCTTAGCACAATTGTCACATTTTTTTTTCAATTTTCCTTATTTCAAACTTTTTAAGAGTAAAGAGACATTGACTGCTTCTATCGTATTTTTCCTTCAATCATTATATAAGTTACATATAATTCCATTAAGAATGAGGTGAAAATATCATAAGTTATCGGTTAAGCTGGGGTGTCAAAATTCCAGCTAAATATCGCACCCAAATCAATAAAGAACATGCTTAGTCATTATATAAAATTATGTCCTCTTACCATTAAATGTTGAAGACCTTTCAATATTTAGTTGCAGTTAGCATTTTAATTAAGTTGGTGGCACATGTCGACTTCTTACTGGTCAAATATTTTCTATCCACCAATGGTTAAATCACCTACACACAAGTCATTTTGACATGTTTTATGCTCGTCAATTAGCGTCCTAAAGCCATTTAATGACATATCAAAGTTATAACTTCACCTTAATTATTTCTTAATCTAAATATTAACTTCAGATTTGTATAACTTTTCCATCTTGAACTCAACTCACTTAATCATACATTCACTGAGTTCTTTATTTTCTCATCTTTCCCTCTTTACAATCTGAATGGAAATTTGAGTATAGTCTCCTTTGTTTATTGGTATCCAATATTTAAACTAGAATATTCAATCAAATAGTATCAAAATAATAAAAACCACCATATGAATATGCTCAAATCATAATTAACAAGTTAATTACATTAATCATAGGTCAATCTATTACACCAACACATTCTCATTTTGGCATATAGCTCCAGCTAATCCTAGCTTTCCTCATACTTGTGGTCGATTCTCCGATGAATGATTAGGAGTAGTGGCAGTACATTTTTATCCTGATATTAGATTTGTTTGGCTTGTTAAGATGATACTTTTTCATTTTGACTATGGATTTGGTTGGTATGTTTTTGTTTTGATGATAACTTGAATGGTTTGATTCATCATGGATAGATGACTTTTCTTATTTTGGATTTGAAATATGTATCTAGTCTGGATCATTTGGATTTAATTGCAAGTTTTCTTTTTGCTAGTGTCAAAAGGACATAAAACGTAAGGAAAATTCTGCCCAAAGTTTTCAAAAATATAAGGTAAACTTTCACAAATTTAGATTAAAGGGAAGAAAATATAAGAGAACCCCCTCAACCCAATAACTTTTGGAAAAAGTTTAAACTTAACATATATTTGCATATATTAAGTAGAAATATGATAATTTTTGCATATGTTAAGGAGGAGTTAACTTTTGAAATCCAAGGAAACATTATTAGCTTAATAGGAACTAAGTTTATTTATTTTGTTGATGAAGGTGTTTTAAATTAACGAATTTATTCCAAGTTAATATAATCTTTTACTCATTTGGAAATACCCTTGTATTGGATATTGAAATGTACTAATATGTTTGTTATGCTAGATTTTTCTTAATGACGAAATCATAACATTCTTAAACGATCTAAACATGCTTTCATAACAAAATCAAAACTTTCAGATCAAACGCGGAAATTTATTGAAAATACCTCCAGATGTTGAAATCAGGGACAGCTGTTTTCCTTCCTCTGCAAAGTTTCTTCCTAGCCAATCAATTTTGATAAGATGGTATATTTTTCTAAATGAAATCGAATGATAGGGGAACCTCTTCTGAATGTTTTTCTCTCAATGAAAAACTCTCTAAAAAACTCACTTTTTGTTAATATCTCTTATTCAAAATAGATTCTCCCATCAAGAATATATATTTGAATTGAGTTTAAAATTTGACCCTTATTTCATTCTAATTCTGACAGTTTTTGTAAATAAAAAACCGATTAGAAAACCAATTAGAAAACCAGACAAAAAATTGGTGATTCATTAATAAACCAAAGTAATTGCCAACATTCTCTCACTTGGTCTACATTTTCTAACTTTAATGTAATAAGAAAACATAATACATGAATCATAGCGATGAATTCTCTTAATGTTATCGAGAACTACCTTACATGTATCACAATGTATTATTTTCCTTCTTTACTACCCATAAACTTAATGAATAAATCCTATGTTTATTTGATGTTCATAAACTGAAGTATATTTCTCAAACTGAATGTGTACACTATAAATTTTATAATGAGAAATATCAAAAAAAGAGATATAAATATTCGTTCTTACAACGAAAAATCACATAATGGACCTAAGTCCCATTTTAACAACAATGATCCTGAAATCTTTATGGTAGCATGCCCTTAGTCAAAGGATCGGCGATCATCAATTCAGTGTTTATGTGTTTGATGACCACTGAATCATCCTTAACATGTTCCCTTATGGCTAAGTACTTAATGTCGATATGCTTACTTCAACTACCACTTTTAATGTTTTTAGTCATAAAGACCACAACTGAATTATCACAATATATCTTCAGCGGTCAAGAAATGAAATCAACGATTTGAAGCCTTGAAATAAAACTCTTCATCCATACACCATGCGAAGTAGCCTCAAAACGTGATACGAACTCAGCCTCCATAGTGGATGTGGCAATCAAACTCTGTTTAGGACTCTCCCAGGAAACAACTCCCCTAGCAAACATGAAGATGTATCCTAATGTTGATTTACAAGAATCAATGCAGCCAGAAAAATCTGAATCGGAGTATCCAATCACATCCAAGCTATCCGTTCCTCTGTAGGTAAGCATGTAGTCTTTGGTCCCTTGAAGGTACCGTAACACTTTCTTTGCTGCAATCCAATGGTCTTTACCAGGGTTACTCTGATATCGGCCCAACATCTCAACAACAAATGCAATGTCAGGTCTTGTGCAGATTTAAGCATACATCAGGCTCCTAACAACTGAAGCATGGGGAATTTTTCTCATTTGCTCCCTCTCAAGATCATTCTTTGGGCACTGATTCTCATGGAACCTGTCACCCTTCACAATGGGAGCAATACTAGGTGAACAATCTTCATCCAATATCTCTCTAAAACTTTACTGATATAAGTTTCCTGAGACAATTCCAAGCAACCTTTGAATTTGTCTCGATGAATCTTAATACCAATGACATAGGATGTAATACCCCGACTTTTTTATATCAGAATTTAATAAGGATAATTGGAAAATAATTAAGGACATTTAGATTAATTGGATAATTATCGGTTATTACCAAGATCGTCTTTGTAAGATTATAAATTCTGAAATTTATCAGATGATAATTAAGAATTTATTTGGAAGAAGAATAAAATGGGATTTATTGGATTAGTTGGGATTAAAATGTTAGAGAGTGATTAATTCGAGAATTATTGGATATTAATTGAGGAATTAGAAATAAAAGAAATTAATTGGAATTTGGAGAGGTAGAACTGGTTTAGTTTTGTTGGTTGGCTGGTCTGGTTTGGGCTGTGTCTGTGGGTTCGGTTTAGAAGCAATTGAAAAAGGGGGGAAGAATTAGGTTATTGGTGTTTCGAAGAGAGGGAGCGGAAGAGAGAGAACCGAGAGAGGGAGTAAAAAACGAGAAGAGGGAGCGGCTACCAAACAAAGGGACAAATGTTCAGGCGGTGGAAAGTTCCGGCGTCTCGGGTTCGTTCCAGCGCGAAATGGCTGTGGGCTGTGGTCGACAATGTGGTCTGCAAGCTAGGGCTCGGGTTGGAATCGGAGATTCCGCCGGCTTACGATTTCGGCATCGGTGAGGATGTTCAACGATGTTTCGGCGATGTTCGGTGATTTTAAATGATGTTCATTAAAAATACACTATCGTTTTTCAATGATGGATGGTGACTTTGGGTCGGCGATGGTGAGGGCTAGGCTAGCGGTTTGCAAGGGAGGCTGGGTCTGGATTTCTATTCGGCTTGAACCGGTCTTTCCTCTAGTTTCTACTCTAAAAGAAACAGCTAGTAGAACTTACGTGGTGTGGCCGAGATGGATTTCCTGGCTCTGGTGTTCGGTGTTCGGATGTATTTTGGTGAAGAGTTGAGCAGGTTGTAGACTCAGGGTATCCTTGGTATGGAAATTCTCCTTTACTACTACTATGGGGTATTCTGGACTCTATTTCTACTTAGAGTAAATTGTTGGGAATATTGTGTTATGTTGTTAGGATTGCATGGTGAATGGTTGTTGACTATTAGCCCTGTTCTTGGATATGTTTTTCATTGATTAAATTGGTTGGTTAAGCTTCTGTTGGATAATTATGTTGATTGTTGTTAAGTGATTTCTGCAGTTTAATGGATGACATAAACACTCTGTTGGTTGTTGTTAAGTAATTTCTACCTGCAGTTATAAGTGATACTATAAAGTGTTAGTGGGAATGAGTTACTTCTTCAATGTTTAAATTATGATGGGTTAAGTTCCTAATAATTATTGCAAGTGGATTAAGCTATTAAGTTGAGATAGATGTAGATAGTACGAGTGAGTTAGAAATTCGAGGAATATGCTTTGGTTAGATTAAAAAGATTTTTAAAGGGTTGTTATTAATAAGTAAATGTCTTTAATTGTGAAGGTATTGAAAAGAAGAAGAAGGATAAAGATTTAAGTATGCATACGTGTTAACGCTTCGAGTTAAGGATTTGGGTGAGTCGTGGCCATGTGGAGGCCCTACCCACAAGTATTGTGTGAATTGTATTATTTTCCCTTGATGTTCATTGCTTGCTTATATTATGCATTGAATTCGACTTGCTGTGTGTTTATTTTCTGTAAATTACTCTACTGGAATTATTGAAATGAAAGGATTAAAGAAGAAAATGAATGATGATTAGAAAGTTATAGGATGTGAGAAAGGCATGAAGGAGTTATGAATGTGATTTACAATGATTCTATTCTAGTTAGGAGCTATGAATGCTCTAGATACTTAGCATAAATTCGTTAAGTATGTTTATGTTATATTAAATTATCAAGCATGTTCTTAATTGTAAACACGTTAAGTAGATTTCTATGCATGATCTAATACAAATTATTGTTTGTTTGTTTGTTTGTTGTAGATCCTTTTAACCCGAGCACATTTAATTAAATGGAACTCTTTGCATGTTTAATTAACTAAACCATTAATTGTAACATTTTTAATCAAATTGAATAAAAGCATGATCAACCAACTAGAATTTAATTTCTCATTTGAACTCCTTTAGGTAATTCGAGCATGTTTAGTTAACTTCATTAATTAGCACGTTTGTAGTTGAAATCAATTATTAAGCATATTCCATTTTCTATTGGTTGAGCATGTTTTCGTTAATTATTAGCCTCGTATCATTGTTAAGCATGTTTAATCTGCTTAGATACTCTATAGTTAATAGTGTATTCATCTTGCTATGTCCTATGTCGTTTTCAATTCGCGTATATGTTTGTTTTCAATTAATGTTATTCTTGTCATTCTTTGTTTTCTATTCTTACTATTCATTGTTTTATTATTGTTTTTTCTATATTGTGTCAACATGCATCATGATAATAGAAACAAGTAGGGAGTGTCCCTCGGGGTGGTACTCACATGCATTATGTGAGGAAAAATGATAAATGAAATGAACGAATGATGATAATGATGACGATGATGGGAAGTTGGGGGATTGATGGGTAGTTCGAATCTAGTCCACATAGTTCTAGAAGCCGATCAAACTATACCATCACATATGTGTTTCTTCAACTTTTGGCTCGATGTATGAGTTATGAATAAATGAACATAATGAAAGATTGGTTTGGGGCGGACCCATTCCAAGTGAACTAAAGAGAGACATGATCATATTGCATAATCCCTTTCCTTACTAAGCCTTTGGGCTTATAGTTTACTTGTCGTGTAGGTATACGTGTATGACGAGAAGAACGGTGAACAAATTACAAAGCAGTCAATGAAAGGTTTACATGGGCGGAGCTTGTAGTTGGTCAGGCTAAAGACGAGTCAAATAAATTGTAAAACATAACGATTTACTTAGTATGTTTTAATTTTAATATTTTCGCTTCCGAAATGTTTTAAATAAATTATTATTGCTTCTCTTATGTCTTGATAAATGATTTTCATAACGAATGTAACAAATGGATTTTGACGATTCGATTTTAGCACTCTGATTATGAAGGATTTTAGTTGTTTTGCAAAAGTTTTAAATTTTGCATATTTTAAAAGGATATGAAAAATCGGGTCATCACAGTTGGTATCAGAGCAGTGGTTTTAAAAACGATTTTTGTAAGTTGCTCTAATAATCATTTTTAAAACTAAGTCTGCTACGTTTGCTGAGTAAAAACAATTTTTATAAAAGTTTAACTGATACTATAACTTGCCTGCCAGCACAAGCCTCGACGTGGAAAATCCTTAATCTACTATAAGTACACTTCCTAATACTTTACTAATACTTTCCTTATTCTACTTTGAATAAATAAATTGTTATGAAATAATATGTAGGGATTGGTGGATTAGTGGATTTAGTAGACTCGGCGACTAAGTATTTTGTATTTTGGAAGTGTACCCTAATATAAGTTGGCTTTAGATTTTGGATTTTTAATGATATTAGTCAATTTTCTGGAACTGTTTGGGATTTTTATGCAGGATGTATAGCTTTGGGGGAGTGTAAAAATAGAGGAGACTCTGTCCAAATTTTTGAAAAATAAGTGAAAAGAAAAATCTCAAGTGAATTTAGGTCAATTCGATAGATAAAGAAGGTCACCCAGGTTTCAACGGACTAGATAGAGTATAGATTAGTTACGGGAAGGGAAAGAAAATTAGTAAGGACTAAGCCGAAGTAAGATAATAAGATTAAGGACGAGTCAAGTGATTGCCCACTTGGTATTGACCTTTGAGGAAGAATTAAGAGAATAAAGTTTGACTTTTAGGGAAGGTAGTTGGAAGAGGAACCTGTTGGATTTTAGGATAAGCTCATTCCTACATAGGTTAGATTTCTTACGGGAAGCTTTGCAAGGTCTAGTCTAGTAATATGACTAATTTGAATTTTACGGCGAACTCTGACATAAATGGATTAACAATAGATTAGAATAGTAATGCTTGTCGAGGACTTATGTCGGACTTGGATTATGTTTTCCATCTCTGTCTGAAACTGAAACTGAAACTGAAACAGAATCGAAAACAGCAACAGAGACGGAAACATAAACGGAAACAGAAAATGGAAACTGAAACTGAAACGGAGATAGAAACATAAACACAGACATAACGGAAAATGGAAACAAAAACTGAAACCGAAACGAAAACAGATAAAAAAACGGAAACGGAAACAAAGTTTCCACAAATAAATTTTTGGGAATTGAAACGGAGACAGATGCAGAAATGAAAATGGAAACAAAAAGAGAAATGGAAATAGACACAAAAACAGAAACAGAAACAAATACAGAAACGGAGAAGGGAACAGAAATAGAAACGAGAACATATACCGATACAGATACGGAAACAGGAAGGAAAACTAAAACAGAAACAGGAACAGTTGTGGATACAAAAAGAGAAGCAAGACAGAATGCGTCTAACTCACCCATGGAGTAGTGTACTTCATAACTCGGGAAAGCTTGAATGGACGGATTTGATGGTGTAACGACTCAGATTTTTGTAATTCCTTGAAATGCGCAAAAATTTGAAATTTTCTTTTTAAAATAAATAAGAGAGCCCCTAAGTCCGGAGCGCTACTGACCATTCGCAAAACTCGTTATAAAATCCAATTAATAAAACTTATTCAGAAGCGTTAAATCAAACCATTAAAGTAAAACATTGCGGAAGCGTAAATACAAGTTAACTGAAGAAAGCTAAACCGATTTAAATACTGCTTTTTATACAACTGACTACTTAATTTAATTACAACTTTGAAAACTAAACTTAACTAAAAACTGTTTCTCTTTTACCCTTTTCATGTACCTAGCCAGTTATGAATTCCCTTGTGCGTGCAAATCTATCATCCGCTACCTTTATTGTCTGACTATTATCTTTGTTCATCTTTTGCTACTCCTATATGTGCATTGGTTCCTACATACAGTACCTATACCTACACCACAATTAAACTGTGAGCCTAATGGCTCAGTAATGAAAAGGGTTCTAATGCATATGAATGTCACTCTTTAGTCCATTTTGGAATGGGGGCCACCCAAACCAATCCTTTCATTAAGTCATTAGTCCATTTATTACTTTACTTTTTCTTTTGATCCCTTATCCACAATTTCATTCTATTATTCCATTATTCCATACTCGTACTTCAAGCTAGAATTGGGAGGTTTTTCTCTTGCAATGGCGTAACAGATCCAGCCTTTTCTCTTATCTTCTAAGTAAACTAGAACTCCCGTACCCTACGAAGGAGGGGCTACGCCCAGTTTACAGACTATCTCCACTACCCATCCACTCCTAATTCCCTTTTCTTCTTCTTAACTTTTTCCTCACTTATGCATGCTTGTGTACCACCCCGTGGCACTCCCTTTTAGTTTTTATTATGATGATGCATGTTGATACATTCTTACCCTAACATAATGCATGATGACATAACATAACATTTATAAGAATAGAAATGCGCATATAAAGATATGAAACTGTAATTGAATGCGCATATAATAAATAACGTAATTAAAAGCACACAACATAGAGCAATGATAATATTGATTTGTAAACAACAAAGCACAGTAGGAGAATTCAAAACATACTATCATATCCTAATCTATTTCCTAGTCATTTTATATGCATCCTACATTCATTGTTCTAGATGATTATTCTAGTTTGTTATCCGAGATACTTTCATCCAATCTCTTTTACATGTTCGGTCTAGTGAATTATGCTAACCAATTTACATGCTCAGAAGAGATAAGATTAACATTCTAGTTAGTTATCCTAGTTCATTTACATGCTCAGATTCATTCTAGTTAATAGTAATTTAACATGTTTACTAATTAATCCTAATTAATTAACATGCTTACTAATTACGGTTAACATGCTCAATTGATTATCTTTTAACTAAAGTGATTAGCATACTAAATGAATTATCATTTATCGATTAGCATGCAACTAAATTGGTTAAACTAAACTGATTAACATGCTTATATTATTCTTAATCATTTACATGCTCAAGTTAATTAAACATGCTGGGTTAATTAACCGCGAGTAATCACTACAACGCGTAAGTAACATGGCAGAGGCATTATCAATGAAATTAATAGTTCATTCATACTTATATCATCGTTCTTCATTTCTCATTCACCATTTACTATCTAAGCATTGGCTAAACATTCTCATTCCTATAATTGCAGTAAATAAATTACGAGAACTAAGCTAACAACAGTAAATAAACTATAGGAAACTAAGGGAAACTAACGATAGTACAATCACCAAGAATAAACTCAACTCATGCATACTACTTGTGGTGTAGGGCCTCAATGGCCAAAACACTCCTAATTCCTTACCTCGAAACTTTAATGTGCAATAGTCGTTAGTTGTTATTATTTTTCTCTTATTCTCTGTACCTAACATCACCCACTTAATAAGTACCCAAACAAAGCCAACGACCTATACTAATATCGAAGAAGAGTATGAAACCAACAACATTAACTATCAACCAATGTACGACTTAATTTTTGATATTAATAATATATTATCCATAACCCAAATCAAGACAACCGAAGATATCTCACCACAACCAATGCATTTCATTATATTTCATCTTAACAAAACAATAGTCGAATCGCCCAAACGTTTAATTCTCACAGTATTCCCATAACACATTATACGTAATATTAACCAATATAGAAATTATACAAATAGATTATCCAACGTAGACGATTAACTAATCAATTCCAGCATATCAACGTTCCATTGTAACAATACAACGAACATTAAGCTATAATTAAATTTAGTAGCATTAGCACATTAAAAGTCTCAACCCTTTTTAGTTTGTAACAATCATAACACATAACTAACATTGCATAACTATAATTGATAGAGCGTATTTCCTTCTCAACTATTTACTTTAATTTGATAGAAACAACATCTACATGAAAACAATCAACGATCATTGCTTCCCATAAAGTCAACAAGGAAGTAACATCCAAAGAAATATTCAGCCAATAACGATCAAACGCATAACATGATTTCTCGACAACAATATTCAAACATAACCAATTGCCAAAACATTCTATCATTCTCTAAAACCCATTATCACTGGAATATAACATAATCCAACCCGACAACCAACACATAATTGAAATCCCTCACATAATCAACAAGAGCATATCGATTCTAGCAAGTCAAGTCACAAAACCAACACTAACAGGTCATTCCTGAATAACAGAACACCAATTGATCAACAACTACTTATTCCAAAATTTCTAACTAAATAACACAACACCAATTTATTAGAGTGACGAATCACAGAACACATAATCAACCAATAGCAGAGCCAATAACGATCAAGTGCATAACACTATCCAAACATAGCATTTCCATATATCTCAATATTTTGAGTTCCTATCTAACGTGTTTGAAATCCAATAATAAATTGAACATAATACTCACAGCAATACACAGAGTATAATTTCCAACAACACACACAATTATCCTTTCTAAATTTCCAACCAATAGAGTGTATAATTAACATCACAACTTGGAAAACTCATACTAACATATCACTAAGCATACACTCAACATATTATTAACTAACCAACATTTCAAACAGATTATTAACCAACCAACATTTCCACACCAACCAATAGCAACTAATTCACAAAATCACAGTATAACTCAACTCGGCAGACAACCCAACATTTCTTCTTTACTAATCATCTATGAAAAGTCAACAATCCATTTATATAGTGAAAACATAACTCACAGATTATCAAACCAACCAACAGAAATCAAAAACATTTCCAACACTAACCATGCAGAAGAAATCAACAAAGGGTGTTCATGCTATACAGAGCAATTCTCAACTCATTCATCAAACATTTCCACAACAGTTAACATCAAACAAGGGAAATAAAACACTCCAAGTACTGACAAACACTACAAACAAATATCAAGCCAAAGATATTGGAGAAGAACTCACCAACAACCAAGAGGAAGCTCTCGACCTTCAACTGCCCTTCGTTCTTCTACCACTCACAACAGCTCTAGAAAGCAATTCTCCCTTCCTCCCCTGCACTTCAGCTTCAATAGCAAGCGAAATCGACAGAGCACCCCAATTATAGCTCCCCTGCCCACTGCCTCACTAGAGTAGAACACTCCATAGTCTACTCCCTGCCATCCACAGCTAGGATGTTCAATTTTTCTCCCTGTCGGCTTGGAGAACACGCATCAGAAAAGGAGAAGAATTTGGTTCTCCTTGAACCAACAACTGGACCATGGCCTTCGGCCGGTCCGGTTCCAGCAGCAACCTGAGGACCCCCATGACCAGAGGACTTGAGGTCAAACCTCGCAGCACCCATCATAGAGCTGCCGCCGCCGTCCGTCTCACCGTCGCCATCCCGTCGCCGAGTAGCACCTGGAATCACACCCCCAACTTGGCGCCAAGCTCACAGTCGCAACCTGCGACGCTTGCCATGAAGGAGCTGCTCCCGAGCTCACCTGACCGTTGTCATCCCCTCGCCGTTCACGGCGTTTGTCGCCCTTTGTCTCCCCCCATCTCCCTGTCTCTCCCTCTTTCCCATTCTCTCCTTGTCTCCATCCCTCTGTCTCTCATTTGAAAGAATGGTCGAACGCCATTCTTCTGGTTGTAGGGCAAACCGGTTCACTCAGTGAACTGGTTCAGTTTTTCCCCTCTCATTTTAATCCTCTTTAAATTATTTTAATTCATAAATTTAATCCCTAATTAATTAACTTATTATATCCCCTTAATTTCCATTAATTTAATCTCTTTACATTTTAATCCCAAATTATCATATATATATATATATATATATATATATATATATATATATATATATA
>JAJTVF010004587.1:0-10523 GCA_022433065.1 Begonia loranthoides
CTTAAGTTATTTATCTTAATTATACAAACAAATAAAGCACAAATATAAAGAGTAAGAGTTAGAGTGTTGACACCGATATGTTTACGCAGTTTGGAAAATCTAGACTACGTCCACACTCCAAGCTTTCCTCTTGGAGATTCTTACTAGCCCAATCTCCCTTTGTGGAGAAGTTTGACTTACAAGTGTCACACAAACATTTTTTACAAACTGATTCGTAGGACGTTACCCTTCTTATACGATTACAACAACAATCTTAGAATTGATGCTTACACTTCACAATCAACCTCTCAAATAGTAAATCTCAATTCATGTAAGTGAGAGTTAAGTATTTGCACTCTTTTGGTAAGCTAGAATTCAAGTAAAAAATTTGGCGATGTTTCAGTAGATTTCTCACTTGGTACCTTCAACCTCGGAGTGACTTATATTTATAGATTTGCTATTTTTGGCCGACCATTTTCTTTTTGGTTGTCCACATCCGACCATTAGAAACTAGTCGTTGTATTGTTCTGCTCTTTTTTGGTCTACCATTTTCACCTTGTTCGTCCGGTAGCTTGATCAAAAATTATGGGAGCAATTTGTGGTATATTTCGGTTGATCCCATCGATCGTACATCGTCTGCTTCTTCAATAAAAAAATCCTCGGAGTAATCTGTCTCATTTTTTGGTCGGTCCCATCGACCTCATACACAACCGTGTGCTCGTTTGAAAAACCACGGAGCAATCTGTGATGTTTTTTGGTCGTTGTCATTGACCGCGTTCTTGACCTTGAACTCATTCAAAAAGCCACAGAGCAATCGGTGATGTTTTTCTGTCGTTGTCGTCTACCGTGCTCTTGACCTCAAACTCATTCAAAAAGCCACGAAGCATTCTGTGAAGTTTTTCGGTCATTGTCATCGACCTTTTCCTTGACCTCAAACTCATCCGAAAAACCACAGAGCAATTTGTGATGTTTTTTTGGTCGATTCTGTCAACCTCTCCCTCAACTGCACACTTGATCGGTTCCTTTGCATAGTGAATTTGGTCGACCAAAAACTCCACTTTACTCGACCACACACCTTTGTTTTGTGTGTCTTGAATTCTCTAAGTACCAATATTTGTCCCTTTCACTGCAAGGACTTAGATAATCTTGTTGAACAACATTAATACCTTAATTAAAGGTATTTCCAATTTGATACAAGTATAATGTAATATTTGTGCAATTAAAACATTATTCAATGAACAACTTATGATTTCCATCAACACATACATTATCAAAACAAATAAGTCTAACAATACTTAGGCTAACAGGATGCATTTTATGAGAACTTCAATGGAGGATAGTGTTCATGTAGTGTATCATCAAGAAACATGAATACCAATTCGGTCCGGCGATGGAAGATGTAGTACGACATGCTGGTGGGGCTACTAGAGGATTTGATGGAGGTGCTATTAGCTGGGTTGCTGGAGGAGCTGATGGAGGAGCTTCTGGCTGGTTCAACTCATCTTTTATCTGTAGTAGAATGGCCTAAATGTCATCCATTTGCCTCTCCTATCTATCCAACTTGGATAAAAGCCAATTCCATCTCTCCTCATTCACCAGTACATAAGGGAAGAACTGAGGAGGGGGATGAACAGTATTGCCCTCCACCTTCGCGTGATGAGTTTGGTGTAGCCAATGTCCAAGGAAGTACTGTAGTCAACGTCAAAGGAGGTTGTGCAGTCGACATGGATGGAGATTGTGCAACCGATGTTTATAGAGTGTTAGCACACTTGAATATCCACTCCCCTCCTACTTTGTTCATCTCCATTCAAGCCATTGCCACTTGATTGTAGATGTCAAGTGCCTTTTCATTGGGTCTTCTCCCCTTGGGAGGGAGCGCCAGCCCACTGCTATCAATAATATTTTGAATGAGCCAGTTATAGGGGATGTTCTTCCTTGGACTCTTCAAAACTATCTTAATCAGATTAATAATCACGTATGCAACGTTGAATCTCTTCATGTTATAGAGCTTCTCCATTACATAGATATTCATGTAGGTGACATGATCTTTATGTCCATTACGTGGTAGAATCTCTTGCTTTGGCATTTAGGTTATTGGATTTGGGTCTGTAGAAAGATTCAACGTTAGGGTTGTGATGCAACTACTTCAATAATGTCAAACCTTCTCCTTGTTCTACAAAATCTAGATCCTTGGATACGTGAAAATAATTTTCTGATAGCTCTTCCGTGGAGCATCCAATCATCTCATTTAACTTTTTTAGAGTTAGCATAATCTCCTACCCAAACAAATAAGGTCTTAGCTCAAACATTTCTTCTATTCCAAAGTCTGCACTCATACCCCCCAGCTTGCACAACCCAACCAATCCTATGCACTCGAACATTTCTTCTATTCCAAATTCTACGAACACATTAAACTCTACCCTCCTAGATATAATTATAGAACGACGCATAATGTCATTGTTGTACCTTTCCTTGGACGATGCTACGTTGAACATAAGTGCAGATTGTTCCTCTACAGACAGGCGGGGGTGGGTCGAATCATCCCCGTGATAGATCTTAAACATCAGATGGAGTCGCTTTATGCTTTGCTATGACTTGTCCAGCCTTCAACGCCATTTTTTGGTTCTAGAAATGTGAGGAGAGATTTTGAAAAGTAGAAATTCTTGGAGGAAGTTGAAATGTCGCTCAAAAATAGCTAGGGCTCAGCGGATGTCCTTCCCGATTATATAGACGGAGTTGAAGTTCACTAAACGTATAAGGAACTTCCTTTGAGATAAGGGATGTTCATTTTGGGTTGATGAATGTTCAAAATGAGATGATGGACATCCAAGGCCATTGTCTATCGTAGGATATGATTATTGAGAAACGAAGTCATTTAACATTCAGATACGTCTAACAATGCCCTCAACATAAAATGGCGTCTGTAACTACTCGAATTTCTTAACCATTTTAAAAGCTCATTAACCTTATTATCACGACAAATTAAAATCGTTTCTAAAGAAAAAGAGATTATCAGAGTGCATCCAAATCTGATTGTTAATAAAAACTCATTCTTCCATCATTCATTCTTTATTAGAAAACTATTTCTTTAAAGAGTTATTCATAAAAGTTGTGGAAGCATAATTAAACGAGAAAATCTATCTTCACCAATTAATAAAGAAATGAGAATACTAGTTATCGGAAGACAACATTTAAAACATTATCCAAAATCCAAGGTTTTATGTTTCCAAATAAGACTTACATAATATTCTAAATATCCAAGTAAAGGCAATAAAAGGAAAATGTAAAGTTCGTGAAAGATAACCATTCAATATTAGCTCTTATTGATTTTCCTTTTCTTTCATTTCTTCATGCCATACTACTACTTCGTTGGCGTCTTTATCGGACCTACCGCAGGCTCTACTGGAATGACCTCTTCCTTAACCTCTTGCATAATCCCCTTGTTACATACACCACAAGTAAGGCCGTGAGCTTACGCCTAGTAAGGAGATGAGAAAAACAATTTATGCATTTCTCTCTTTAGTTCTTCTTAGAATAGGGGTCACCCAAACCAAACTCTTTTATTACGTTTGTTTTCTTTGTTCGTTCTTAACTCGTACATCGATCTGGAGATTGGGGGTTGTCTTTTGAGATGACCTAGTTTGTCGGCTTCTAACCTCCTGTGTGCATACTAGTCCCTTTCCCAACTTGGTGAGGGTGTATCTTAGCAGCTCGGCTAGATCCAAACTACCCATCTACCCCAACTCCCTATTCGTTCCCTTTTATAGGCGTATCCCGCCTTCTGGGTTCCTTCTCTTTCAGACGTATCCCGCCTTCTGAGTTCTTTCTCCTTTCGGCGTATCCCGCCTTTGGAGTTCTTCCTCTTTCCGGCGTATCCCACCTTTAGAGTTTCTTCCCTTTCGGCATATCCCGCCATTAGGGTTTTTTCGGTGATGAACGTTTCCCTCTCTTCCCGAACATACTTGTTCTTACCATTTTCCTCACTCATGTATGTGGGTACCATCCTGAAGGTTAACCCCCTACTTGGTTTCTATTAACATGAACTTAACCTAGCTTCTTCCTAAATAAACGAAGCATATATGAGAAACAATATCAACACTTTCGGAAATCCATAGTAAGCCATGCATAAAACGAATACAAGGACGAATACTATGTGGCAGAAAATACTAGCATCGAAACGTTTTTCTAATTGATTATTCAGCAGGGATATATTCAACAAATCATACTTTCAATCAAACTTAACAATAGATCTAAACATGCTTTCTAATGAACAATTTACACCCAACAGAAATTCACAAAAAGTTGATCTAAACATGTTTTCTAATGAACAATTTACACACAATAGAAAATAATGAAAAGTTTACAGTAAAGCGTACTTTTATCATCTGAATACAACAGTGATTCATGTCAATTTATAGCAGCGAAACTTACGTTGAACGACTACGTGATGAATACTATACAATAGGAAAATACAATCATACAAGCATGCTTTTAATTGGCTATGTAACAAGACTAAACATACTTTTAAGCAGCCAAATATTTACACCATCCATCATGCTTTTAAATTGACTACAAAAGAGAAACTAACATGCTTTTATTAACTACACGAGACAGCACAAATGTTAACATGCTTTTATTAACTACATGAGACAACACAAATGTAAGCGTTCGAGTGTAATTTAAATCCTCCATAACGATGATGTATTAGACATATAAACATGCATTTATCTGAGCGATACAATAACAAGTCAGAACATTTATCATGCTTCCTAAACTGTAAAAGTATGCAGTAGAATTTTGATGACTAAATATACTTTTGAACGGTTAAAATAACGAACAAAACAACCAATGAAATATACTCATATAATAAAGGAATATTGTAAAGGAATCATGGAGTCTTTTCCTAACATCACAACCTCTTCTTCTTCAAAAATCTGTTAAGGATCATGGAATCATTTTCTATCGTTATATGGAAATCACTTCTAGCATCACAACATCTTTAACGTCACTAGAAATCTGTAAAGAAGCTCATTCATGCTTCTCTTTCATACATCTCTTTAGACATTTTAGGATCATTCCTCTGATTTATTCAAGCTCAACCAACACTTTCCAACTTACACAAAAGAAATATGCAACATCTAACATAACATTTCCAGAGAAATGAGAGAGTTTAAAGCAAAGCAGACAACTATATAGCAACGGAAAATAACTACAATGACAGAATTTCTACAGCAAAACCATTACTCATACACACGACAATACTTGGGTGTAGGGCCTCCACATGGGCAAGACAACTCATTCCTTACCTTTGAAGTCGAATCTCCTCATGTACAGCTCCTTGGCCTCCCAGCTCCAGCAAGTTTCCCTTTAGCAGAGCGAAGAAAAAGAAGAAGAAAAATGAAGGAGAAGAGTTTGAAAGGGAAGAAATAGAGGGGAGAGTTACCTAGGAGAGAAATGGAAGACAAGGCGTGCATATAGGTATGCTATTTTGTGGGCTACTGCCAGGAGACACCTTTTCTCGCTGAAAGTGCGAGTACTAACTCGCTAAACATCGAGTTTTCTGACTTTTATTTCCTTAATTTTCACAGATCTGCTGTGATTTGGACTTGTCCGGACGATGTGCTGTCGTCCGCAATACCCAAAATCGCAGTAAGTTTCTGAGGCGTCGGATGAGATTTGGTGTAACGACCCGGATTTCCTTCACCGTTTTAAAAGCGCATTAATCTTACTAACACGACCCATTAAAATCATTCTCTCAAGAAAATAAGTTATCAGAGTGCATCAAAATCTGATCATTAATAAAAACGTATTCTTTGCATTGTTCAATTAAGAGAGAAGAATATTTCTTTAAAAAAAATCATTCATAAAATTTTTTGGAAGCATAACTAAGCTAAAAAAATATACCTTTACCAATATCAAAGAACTGAGAATAATAGTGAATCAGAAAATGATATTTAAAAACTTAATTTAAAATCCAAGCTTTTAAGTTTACAAATAAAACTTACACAATATTTTTGAATATCCAAGTAAAGGAAATAAAAAGGAAATATATATCGTTCGTAAAAGATAACCATTTAACCTTAGCTCTTATTAATTTTCCTTTTTCTTTCTTTTTTTTTTTTGTGTCGTACTACTACTCCGTTGGCGTCTTTATCGGACCAACCGCAAGCTCCACCGGAATGACCTCCTCCTTAACTTCTAGCATATTCCCCTCGTTACCTACACCACAAGTAAGGACGTGAGCTTACGCCCAGTAAAGAGATGGGGAAAACAATTTATGCATTTCTCTCTTTAGTTCTTTTTGGAATGGGGCCACCCAAACCAAGCTCTTTCATTACATTCATTTTTTTTGTTCGTTCTTAACTCGTACATCGAGTTGGAGATTGAGGGTTGTCCTTTGAGATGGCCTAGTTGATCGGATTCTAACCTCGTGTTGGCATACTAGTCCCTTTCCCGATTTGGTGAGGGTGTAACCTAGTAGCTAGACTAGATCTGGATTACCTATCTACCTTAAGTCCCTATTGGTTCCCATTTCAGACGTATCCCGCCTTCTGGGTTCTTTCTCCTTCAGGCGTATCTCGCCTTTGGAGTTCTTTATCCTTCAGGCGTATCCCGCCTTTGGAGTTCTTTCTTCTTCCGGCGTATCTCGCATTTAGAGTTTCTTCCCTTCTAGCGTATCCCGCCAGGAGGGTTTCTTCGGTAATGGACATATCCCGCCCATCCCGAACATTTCTTTTTCTTAGCATTTTTTTCCTCACTCATGCATGTGGGTACCATCCCGAAGGTTACCCCCTACTTGGTTTCTATTAACGTAAACTCGATCTAACTTCTTCCTAACAAACAAAGCACATAATATTAACACTTTAGAAAATCTACTGTACACATGAACGAACTAATATCATCACATGCTTTGCATAACGGAAATAATGACAGCGTTTAACTAACTGTGCCATTACCAGTTATTATCACAAAATAGATTAGCAAACATGCGTTGTAACTTAAGGAGTAAACATGCGTTGTAACTTAAGGAAAACAGCGGTGGATCACATAATATAAGATATCATAACATGCTTCTAATCTATTGTGTAGCAGAAATTTCAAATCATTGAAATGCATTTCTATTTGACAAATCAGCAGAAATACGTTTAATCGAACATACTTTTAATTGAACCTTAACCTCGGTGGATAACCTTGTGCTAAACATGCTCATTTTTACTTATCAAATACAATGTGGAAATATCAACAATATGACAACAAAACGTGCTTATGAATCAGTTAACATATGGCTGGAAAATCATATGACGAAACATGCTTTCACATATATGATTGAATTTAACGGCAACATAGAACAATGAGTTGAAAGCAATGATCATGCTTTATAACCTAAGAAGAATAGCAGGGAATTTACTAAGAATTCGGATGACAAAATATGCTTTTAGTCTACTATGTAGCAGAAAATACTAGCATCGACATGTTTTTCTAATCGACTATTCAGCAGGGATATGTTCAACAAATCATGCTTTCAATCAAACTTAACAGCAAATCTAAACACGTTCTTAGGTATTTTCCTTCTCTGTGTTTTCTTAATGTCTTAACAGAAATCTGTTTACATATGCTTTTCAATAACTGAAAGAAACAACATTGCTATGTATACTTACTGCAGACAAAGGAATAACATCTGAAATAACTATACGCTTTAAAACACCATACTATATCCAAGTCATCTAAAGCAAAATAGGAGCATTGAATATTTATCTAACGTTATTACTTCTTCAATATCACTGGACATCTGTAAAGAAATATAAGGTCTTTCTCTTTTCTAACATCATAACTTTTTCATGAAGTCATCTTTCTTTTAACAGCATAACTTCTTTAACGTACAACACAACTTCTTTAACACTAGAATGTGTAAATAGCTCACTCATTTTAAAGATCATCCCTCCGGTTTGTTCAAACTCAACACAACAACTCACAATAATCTAGATCAAACAACACAACAACTTATAACAATACTAGGGTGTACGGCCTCCAAATGGCCAAGACAACCCATTTCCTTACCTTAATTTCGAGTTTCTTTACTGACAGTAGCTCCCTTGTGATTCTAGCACTCCAACAACTCTTTTCCAGCAGAAAAATGAAGACATACAAGATAATAAAGATGGAGATATAAAATATCATACAAGTGGAAGTAGCATTAGGAGGAAATAATGGATGGTGGTCATGAATGGTGATTTCCGTGTCAAAAGCCATAATCTTTTTGGTAACCATCATTTTCAATATGACTTTCGACCTAATTTATGTCTGATCTGGTGCGATTCAGACTCATGCAAACGCCAGTTAGTTGTCTGCATGCGTCCGCAAGACCTAAAATTACACAGCAAATTCTGGCATTCGGACGGCATTTGGCGTCCCCACCCTATGTCCATACCGTCCGAAACTCTGTTTTGAACGCCGTACATTGTCCGCACCATCCGAATATGTCATCTGAATTGTCCCAAATATTGGACAGATTCATTCGGACGCAACCTTTAGTCGTCCGCAGTCGTCCGCCATCATCCGCAACACACCAGTTTTGAGACAGATTCATTTGGACGCTATCTCTAGTCGTCCGCATCGTCCTCCATCGTCCACCACATCACTGCACAGTGAGTTTAGGACCCAGAATGGCGTCCCGAGTCGTCCCCACTACTGGGAGACTTCCCAAACATGTTGTCGTCCGCAATACCGTCTGCAGGCGCCCTAAAGTCCGTAAATCCATCATTTTTCATTTTTTCGTCTAAATCTTGCCTAAATTAAACGCCTACAAGGGTGTCACGACTTAACATCCATAGAACGATGTAAAGTATGCATGTCAAGCCAAATTTTATTCCCAACATTTAATTACATCGTTTTTCTGGAAAAGTTAGGATTGGGTTGTTACATTTGGTGGCCCCACCCTTTGTCCGTACCGTCTGCAACCGAGTTGCGAACGCCATACGTCGTCCGCACCGTCTGCATACGTTGTTCGAATTGTCCCAAAAATTGAAAAGATTCATATGGACGCTGAATCATGCGTCTGCATTGTCCGCATGCATCGTCCGAATTGTCCCAAAAATTGGACAGATTCATTCGGACGCTGAATCTAGTCGTCCACATCGTCCGCAAAAACCCCAGATCTAAACAGATATGTTGCGAACGCATCCTGCCTCATCCGCACCACCCGTGTCCATCGTCCGCGACACCACTGTACAATGAGTTTAGGACGCCATTTGGTGTCCCGAGTCATTCCCACTCCAGGGAGACACTCCTGACGTGTTGCGGACGACACGTCTCGTCCGTAGGCGTCCTAAAGTCCTTAAATCCATTCTTTTTGCATTTTTTTCTTCTAAGTCTTGTTCAAATTAAATGCCTACAAAGTTATACGTCACAACTTGACGTCCATAAAACAATGTATTATATAAATATTAAACCCATTTTACTTCCAAAGTTTTGATTACATTGTTTATCCGGAAAACTTAGGATCAGGTTGTTACAACTTCTCTCAACTAAAGATGGACGTCCCTCAATTTCAATGGATGTTCCTTAAACCATAACAAATGTCCATTGTGGGATGAACAATGTAGTCTTACATAGATGGAAGTCTATTGTGGGGTGATGGACGTCTGTTCTAAGTTGAGGGACATCCGTTGTTGAACGAGGTGCATCCGTCTTAAGCGGAGGGAGTTTGCACCCATTTTAAAAAGCGTGTTTTGCATGTGACCTCCTTCAATATAACGCCTTTGGAGTTCATTCTCACCATTCATTCTCTTTGAGGAACGTTTATCTCAATCTAACAACCATGAATCATCGTCAGCAAGCTCATTTGGAGGATGTCCTAACTTCATACTGACTGTCCATCCTTATTTAAGGAGGTCCATTGTGATGGTCGAGAGGATGCCCCACCTGTTGGAGCAACATTGGACGTCCCTCATCGTTGAAGAACGTCTGTTGTTGCTGCCTTGGATGTCTTTGTTCGACGGTCCTTAATGTTAACGAAACTACAACATTTACATAGACGTCTTTTGATGAGAAACGTAACTGCGAAGTTGATGTCATTTTTTTCATAGTTCAAGATTTTAGTTGTCTATTATTTTTCTTAAAGATTTGTTGTGTCATTGATTTTAAATGTAGGATTTGTTTTGTTAATTTTCAAAATTCAAAATAGTAACAGTTTTAAATCGGAAAAAATAGATTAACGTTTAAATTGTAAAGGACCGTCTCTCCTATACCTTCAACCTTCCAAGTCAAAGATAGCGCAATTTGAACGATTCCGAGTATGTTGTTCTTAATTGCAATTCCTTATGACTAAGGAAATTAATCAAACGGTGAGGAAGCAATCAAGAAATTCTGACTCAACGGAGGCGACTCTTCGCCTGCTCTTCAACCCCGATAATTTTCAAGGGAGAACGCAATGGCGACTGCGTCGGTCCACGCCATTCCGGTCGATGTAGTTCTCGACATCATGGCCAGGCTACCGGTGAAATCCTTGATCAGGTTAAGGTTAATTTCTAAATCCTTTTTCTCCA
>JAJTVF010004592.1:0-13574 GCA_022433065.1 Begonia loranthoides
TCTAAATCCTTTTTCTCCATGACAGCTGCTTCAAACTTCATCACCTCGCACCTCGCGTTGTCTAGATCATCCGGATACGCTGCAGTTCCCTTTCGGCGTTGGTATGTGCCTCCACGTCGCATCGCCATTCTCGACGAGTCCTTTTCTGAGGTTCTTCGGTTAGAATTTTCCTTTTCATCCTCCGACCCTGAATATTGCGACCGTTTCGTGAGTTCTTGCCATGGCCTGCTCTGTTTTACCGATAACAGGAAGGGTAATTATGGTAACATTATGGTTTTGTGGAATCCGATGATTAGGAAATTCAAGTCAATTACTGATACCAGCTTGAATTCAAACATGCTTCACGATTCAACAACCAGGATCGCTCTGGGATTAGGGTTTGATGGGAAGAACAACGACTATAAAATTATTAGGATTGTTGTTTCAAAATACAAGAATGAGCCATCTCCTCAAGTTGAGATTTACTCTTTGAAGACGGATTCATGGCGGAAGGTAATTTTCCCATTTAATCCTGTAGCTAAATTCCTCTCCTTTGACAGGGGCGTATGCTTATTCGTTGATGGAGCACTGCATTGGTTTGCTTGTTTATCTGGAGGGCTGAACTCACCTACCGTTATCTTATCCTATAAAATGGATGATGAACAATTAAAAGTGATTAGGCTTCCTCAAGATTATGCAAGTGGGGAGATTTTCACTATGCAATTAATCGCGCTAAAGGGATCATTGGCTCTGGCTATCCATTATGTACCCTTACAAGATGGAGAATTTGAGGAGTGTAAGGTATGGAAGATGAACAAGCATGAAGAAGTCGAGTCTTGGACTGAACAAATTATTACAGTTCCTCAAATTTCAAGGTTCGAACGTTTTACAGACGATGGGAAGGCAATGCTGCGTCAAAATGTCTTGGAGGTGAGTTTATACAACCTTGAAACTGGAACACTGCAGGAGACAAAGATGGGGAAACGTGAATATGTTTTCCCTTTCAGGGAGAGTCTTGTGTTACTGTAAATTTCATTTTCAAGGAATTATGAATGTTTTGATTTGATCTTAATCCTCTTTTTTCTGTCAAATAAGACTTAAAAGCAGATCCTAATCCATCTGCGTGTTAGCTGATTATCACCAACAACCTTGATTGTGATTATTTGACTATCAAAAGATCCTTTTATTTATGTTCTCCTTCATCGCATTCAAGAATATAGGTATCTCATTCCAAATGATTAGTACTACTGAGTGTGTGTTGCAGTGTCATTGACTCCACTCTGACACTGACTTGCATGTGCTACAGTGATAATGCACTATTTTAGGGTAACTTGTATGGTGATTGGTGCCGCAGATTGGAAAATTAACTCCGGTGTGATCTTCAGGCCAGTGTCACGGAGCAAATGTAAAAGAATTAAAAAAAAATAGCCCTCGGGCTGGTCTTTAAATAAAGCCTGCGAACTGACCAACCCTTGAAAATTCGGACCGAGCTGGGATTGATAAAAATTAAAAAGGCCCAGCTACACGGGCCGAGTACCCTGAGTTATTAAGATTGAGGTAGCAACACTCTCAAAGACTTTATTTAATGACCCGAAGACGTTTACAAACTTGTGACATTATCTTTGATGCTTTTCCTGTTTCATTACATAGTTTTAGAGCTTCCAACTTTTATCAATTTCCAAATGATAGCGTTTTTGCATCAATATCATATTGCTAGCGATGCTGTCTGGTATAGTTTCATTCAAATACTGTGTTTCCTTGAAACTGACGAATTCTAACAGGAACCTAATCGAATGACATGCAAAAACCTTAATTTGATTCTGATAATTTGTTAAGAGTTTGATGGCTTAAATTCTGTGGCGTGACTCGACAGGCACGCAATTTTTTTTGTGTGAGAGTATATTGTCACGCATAGTAGAAGCCATCTAGGGTAAAAGTTCTTGAGCTTGATTAGTAAATGATCAATTTGACTATAGTACAAGTTAAATGTTTGTTTACCACAGACAAATCATCTTCATTTATATGGTGTACTTAGTATATTCACCCTTTGATTTTTTTTTAATCACAAAAATACTACTAGCTTCAAACTAACTAACTTCTTCTTTTTTTTTCTTGATTGATTTGCCTTTACTTTTGTATATGTTAAAATATTTCATTTAAGGAAATTAATAAAATAAGCTCTGGACTTTGAGATCATCAACACGCCAAATCTTTAAAAAATTTTGCAACAACAAAACCTCAAACTATGGAAAAAGAATTTCGCAAACTTTGCAGTCATATTTTCCATAAAAAAACGTTGAGATAAACCCGCATTCATGTTAACGTTAAGGACCGTCCAACAGGGACGTCCAACTATCAACAATGGACGTCCTTCAAAGACGAGGGACGTCCAAGGCTGGTCCATAAAGAGGGGCGTCCTTGGGGCCATCGTAAGGGCGAGTGACATCTTTGTTGGCTGCTGGATGGAGAGACAGACATCATTTAATCAAGATGAACGTCTATGATGGGAGGAGGGGCGTTGGCAGATGAAGAGTCATGCCCGTTGGATGGAGGGACAGACGCCTCTCAAAGAGGATGAACTCTTTTCACTTACAACGGACGTCGCTCATCCAACAACAGATGTCCCTTAGTCCACAATGGATGTCCCTCAATCAACAACGAACGTCCCTCAGCCCACAACGGACCTTCCTTTACTTACAATGTCATTTCACACTGAAGGATGTTCATAGATGTTAGGGGACGTCCATTAATATTGAGAGACGATGTCGTTTAGTATTGAGAGATGTTTATATTCATGAAAAAATTAAACTATTTGACAAAACGATGGAGGAAATTTTTTTATATAAACCATACCTCTGAAGTTCGAAAGTCACGACAACACAACTTAATCTTTTTTACAATAACTAAGCTTTCCAACTCTGGAATTAAATCTAAAAGAACAACAAATTTTTAAAATACATAAAATTCCATGTGTATGAATTTTTCACGTTGGATCTATCCAACGTTCGGATTTGACTGATTAGTTGAGTAACATCCAAGCATAGACTTTTGGTTAATGGATGAAAGGATAAAATTTGAGTTCTTTGGTAATTTGGAAAATATTTTTTTCCAATAATTGAGTGAATAAAATATATTATCTTAAGGGGAAAACGTGAATAGGGTTATATCAGGAGCAGACCCCATTTAGGCAGGGAAACATTCATGAGCCGAGAGAGAAAAGAGAGAGATCGGTTGAAGGACAAAACCCAAAAGTTGCGAGGAGAGGATTTTGACTGAGGATCTATGTTGTCGGAGCGTTGATTCACAATGTTTGTTAAGAAGATTTGTGTGCAGAATCAGTTAAAGTAAATTTCTGAGTTCAGAGTCGAGTTGTGGTTGGATTCAGGGTCGAGCTTGTGAGCTCAAGATCCCAAGCTCTAGTGAAGGTTTAAGGCCACGAGAGGTGGAAAACTTAGCCGAGAGAAGGGCCACTTCCTTCCTCTCGACATGGTTTGGTTCGTGGGTCAAGTAGTCGCTGTGGTTGGTCAAGGGAATACCACTGGAAAGAGGATTCGCTGGGCAGTTGAATCATGTTTTGAGGAACACTCGCTCCCCAATGGATAGACATTTGCTCCATGGGGAGGAAAGAACTATTAGTCTAAGTGTTGTTAGGCTTATTTATTTTGATGATGATTGTATTGATTATAATTATAACTTGTTTATTGGTTTTTGTTCTGAATTGTTTAGTCATTATATTTATATTGATATTAATAGGAAATATCCTTAATACGGGTATTAAAGTATTCTAAAATATTTATCTAAGTCCATGTAACCCACAGGTAAAATATTGAGACTTAGAGAATTCAAGGAATGAGAAAGTAGTAGAAAAGGCCAACTGCATAGTGGAAAAGGTCGACCAAAATTGGATTACATGAAGAAAACGGTCGACCAGTTGATCGATGGTAATATATACAGAAGGCTCCCAGGTTTTGAGGTCAAGCATGCGGATGAAGAGATCAACCAAAATCTATTGCAAATTGCATCTTAGTTCAGCGGTCAACGAAGCAGTTGAGCAACGAATAATTGGTTGACCAATTTTAAAGACAGATTGCTTCTAGGATTTGCATTAAGGAAGCGGTCGAGCAACAAAGATTTGGTTAACTAAAGACAATTGCCTCTCAAATCTGCAGTCAAGCGAATAGTTGAGTAGACGAAGTGGTGATCGACCGAGAGTATGAAGACATGGAGGAAACGGTTGAACAGGCGGTCGACCACTTTGACAGACTTGTGCGACAAATGACCGACCAAACGCAACGACTAGTTCCAACAGTCAAAAGGCGACCAAAATAGAAATGGTCGACCGCTACAACAAAGTATATAAATACAAGACACTCCTAAGCTCAAAGTAACGAAGAGAGAACCATAGTGAAGCTCTACCATAATCCATACTCGAGCTCTCTCTACAAATAGAGTGTCAAGCCTAACTCTCCATACTCCCAAACTTGAGGTTTATAATTGGGAGAATTATGATTTAGTTTGTAATCTTCATTGTCAGCATTGTACTCAAACGAAAAGGGTGACGCCCAACGAATTAGTCAAGTGAAGGGTTATGCTTTGTGTATTAATCGAGTAAAGGATGACGCCCTCTGAAGAGTCAATTATAACGGTTTTTTTGACACTCGTGAAGTCAAATATTGCCACTAGGGAGGTTGGGTGATTAAGGATCTCCAAGTGGAAAGGCTGGGGTTGCCGAACCGCATGAACAACCGGGTTTGCATTCTCTTTCCCTTAAACTCTTTATTATTGTCATTATTTATATGCTTTATTGTCTACAAATCACTTAGGATTAGAGAAATTAATAATCACACAAAAAAGCTTAACACACCTAATTCACCCCCTCTCCCCCTCTATAGGCGTGCATGGATCCTAAAAAGAACATCGTTCCTACGAGCGAAAAGACGTTGGTCTCGCGAGCGAAAAGATGTCATTCCGAGGGAGAATGATTCAGAAGAACATCATTATGCTGCAAATGAACCAAAAAGACATCATTTCATGGGGAAAAGAATCGAGGAGTTCATCGTTCCGCTGGGGAGCGAACTGGAAGGTCCTTCGTTCCGCGGTGGAATGAATCGGAAGTCCATTATTCTGTGGGGGAATGAACCGGTAGCTCCATCATTCCGAGGGGGAACTATCCTCGTTTTAGAGTAGAGTGATCTGAAAGGGGTCTTGTTGCGGAGCAGAAAGATCATCGTTCTAGAGCGAAACATACTTAAATAACCACATTATCTGCATGTGTTCAAGAAATAGATAGAGTTTGCAAAGGATGTTCTGCGCTGAACAGTGTCGTGGAAGGTTGACTCTCCACGAGTGCACTGTTGCCCACTCGTAGTTTCGCTCGAAGGCACCCGCAGGTGCACTGTCTTGCGTCTGCGGATACAATGTTCATCGTCCACGAAGACACTGCCTTATTTTTAAGAATACACTATCCTTCTCCTTTCTTCATTTATTCATCTTGTTTGGGTTCTTCATCTCGATTTAAGACCCTTCCATTTTTCTGTTTGTTTTGATTGATGGAAATATTTAGATCTTGTATGATATAGGCTTGAACGAATTTGGAGACTTTGAGACAATTCATGAGGAGGCAATTGCTCTGATCGGTAAGAGAGAATGCCGAAAAAGTAGAGATTTTTATATTTTATCCTCTTAATGTTTTAGGAAGTGTTGGCACTTTAAAATTCTCTCTTTAAATTGACATGTGTTTATTTTTCATATTTTGAGGGTAAATTTCAAAATGGACATGAATGAAGAATATCAATACCATAAATTAATTTTTTTAAAATAATAGAACCTTTAAACTATGCATGGTGAACTACATAAACTCCAACTTAAAAGTCATAAAAAAACAAGGAGTTTTAACTCATATTTTCAAATAAATTTTAACAATAAGAACTTTTATATTTAAAAAAACTACATAATAAATAAGAAAACAATTTTTAATTTTTAAAAATTTTATATTTTAAAATAGAAAAATAATAAAACTATTGTTTTAATAGATAGAATAAATAATAAAATATATTAGTTTTGTCACGCCTCAACAGGGATATAAAACAGAATCGAAAAAAATTTAGCAAAAAAATGAATTGAATCGTCCGATCCTTTAACTTTAAAATTAACTAGGCAGCAAAAAACTCAAATAGCCAAAACTCAACTAATTAAACTAAACCAAATGTCAATATTAACATTAAAATAAAGTGATAATATAAATCCAAAATAAAAGTATCAGAACAAAAAAAAAGTACGAAAAATATAACAAAAGTTTTAAACATAGTCCCTCGTAATGAAACTCTCAAAAGAAGATATACTAAAGTAAATAAGTATTTTGCCGATCGTCAGCTAGAAATCTTCCAAACTATTACATAAAAAGAATGTCTTTAGGGTGAGTCGACTAAACTCAATAAAGATAAAATTTTACGTTTAATGTTAAAATTATAATAAAATGGAGAGCAAACATATGAATTATTGTAAAAACTAGTTTTAAAAAAACAAGTCGTGGAGCAAACATTGAAAACATTTTACCCTAGTGTACATACATAAAATAAGTCCTATAGAATCTCAATAAAAATAGAGTCATTTACTAGCTATGGGCACACTATGCCAAAGATATATATAATAAAGACGATACCTGACAATCATTAAAACCATGAAAATAAGGCCATGATGAGGTTTAAGATTTTGTGCCTAAGGACATAGCACAGTCAGTTGTCTCATTACTCTAATTAACATAAACAAGTACATCCTCCAACAGTCGAATGTGTGTATAAAAAACAAGATCTCTCCACAGATTGATAAAACTTAGTTCACTCGACCAAAATAATACGAAATAATATTCATGCTCAAATAAAACATGTCAAGTAAAAATATACATAATAATATAAAAACCAACAACTAAGGATAATGATATCAAAAATCATTATCAATTTGCTTTTATAAAAAAATATGGAATTTTCCACCTCACATAATAATGATGGTATCTGAGTCCAATCTCTAAGTCTTCAAACCTAAGGATAATGATATTACAAAATTAGCGTCGAAAATCTTCACTTTAATCCCAAAATTATGCTAAATAAAATGAACAAAGAACGATTGAATCAAAAGTCCAAAACAGTACTAAAATGAGTTTTGAAATGACCCAAAAACATATGGGTTTAATGTCCAAATTGGGACCAAAACGAGATTCAAGCGGTTGCCCAAACAGCTAGGCCCTAGCGACTTCTTCTTTGATGTTGGTCACATAGTTTTTGTTGAATTTTCTATATTTTTCGATGACTCTTGACCTGAAATAATTCTCAATATAACTGGTTATGAATATAGCATATTTTTCATCAAATAATCAAGAATCTTTAGAGAAAAAAAATCCAAACTTTACAATTTTTAAAACTCTTAAACCGTACATCAAATTTTTCGGCCAAAAATTCCAATTATGAACCTAAGATTACCAACAACATAAATTCGGGTTTTTAACTCATGTGACCATTCGATTCTCCAAATCAATTGAGTCTCAATTCGTGATGATTGAGTTCGATTCTCAGACCTTACAACCTAAATCGAAATGGAGGTTAAAAATTTGATTTTTAATTCAAAATCTATCACCCCAATAGGGATAGATTTTCACTTACCATAAATCCTCTGCACTGAACGTCTGCAAGTCTCCTTTTCGTGGCCAAACTTCTTCCTAGAGAAAGGTTTCCAAAACTCTTTGTGAAATGGAATCCAAAAGGTCTTTAAAAAGATGATTGAGGTGGAAGGAAATTGCAATTGCTGCGTTTAATGAAATTGAATGAAAAAATTATTACCATTTGAATTTCTTTCGTAACTATCATAAGTTTATTAAGAATGAGTTTTAAAAACTTTGTGTAAAGTATATTTTGACCTTAACATTTGGGTGTAATTTATGAATTAGACCTTAAACTATTTTTTAACAAATTAAACCTCCATTTTTCATATATTAGTAATTTGGATATTGTTATCAATTTATCCATTAAATTTGTAAACTATATTTTCTATTTAATCACGTGCTTTAATACATCTATATTTATTTGAAACGTTTTCGATATTTTGAAAGATTTCGAAATCGTCGGGGAAGAGACCATTATAATTTAAAACTGAGTTAAAAATTTGTAGATGGGTTAAACTACATGATTAAATAGAAAATGACATATGCTTGGATGAAGATTCTATTTATCTATAATAATAATTTAATTTATAATTTGTAAATGATGAAATATGTTAATGTCTAAATTGTAAATTTATTTTAAACTTATTATATATTTTTCATCATTTCTTCAAGAACGAATTTCAATAGAGGTGGCTAACGAGGCGAGCTGAGCCGGCCGAGCCTGGAAAAGTTTGGCTTGTCGAGCCTACCGAGCTTAACGAGCTGAGCCTAACGAACCTGCCGAGACTAACGAGCCGAGCCTGCCGAGCCGAGCTTAACGAGCCGAGTCTAACGAGCCTGCTGAGCTTAACAAGCCGAGCCTAACGAGCCTTAACGAGCCAAGCCTAACGAGCCAAATATACATAAATGATAATATCTTATATAAATATATTATAAATTAGATCGAAGTATTTTCGATTAATGCTTTAAACGATTTGAGATTTGAGTCAGATTTAGATTGAAGTCTCAAGCGAGTTATTTAAAATGTAGTGTATATATAAATATTTTAATGAAATTTAATATATACATATATATAAATTTGTATATAGTTATAAATTATTATTTAAATTAAATAAAGATAATTATTATTTTTTAAATAAGAAAATGAGAGAGGAGAAAGGGGCTCCGATCGAGAAAGGGCGACGATCTTCTTCTCCCGATCGAGATTTCTTCTCCTCTTCTTCACTGTCTTCTTCGCGTCGAGAGAGAAAGGGGTCCGCGACGAAGCTGGGCACCGACGGTCTCCCTCATTCTTCTCCAGACGAAGTCCTCCGGCTCCAGACGGTCGCCAGTGGAGTTCTCTGGCTTCAACGCAAAATCACCGAGAAACCACGTTCAGTCTGGAGAAGAATTGCCGATCTGGAGAAGAATCGCCGAGAACCCGCGTTCGTTCTGGAGAAGAATCACCCGCCTCCGTTCGATCTGGAGAAGAATCGCCGACCTCTGTTCCGTCTCTGCGTTCGCCACTTCACCGAATCGCCGATTCACGCAAAGGAGTTAGGAGAGTTAGGGACCGGTGACCGCCTGGCTGGCTGGCGGGCGGGCTCGCCGGGCCAGCCCGCCAGGCTCGCGAGCCCAGGGTTTCGGGCTTGGCTCAACCCGCCTACCGGGCCTGGGCCGAGCCCGCTCGGTTACTGTAGCGGGCCGAGCTCAGTGACGGGCTGCCAGCCCGCCCGTTAGCCACCTCTAATTATTTCAAATATGATTAATTCAGAACTGACAGGCTAATGCAAATACGAGTGGATAAAGCCATTGTGAGCAGACTGATGTGATTAAAGACAAATTCTCAATTTTTGTCAAATGATATCATACAACTATAACTATCTATTTAATATAATTTCATGTTAATATATTATATATACGAAACACATTTTTTTAGAAGTCTAAAAATATATTTGAGTACAATTATGTCCATTTATTACCGTCAATTATAAATTTTAACAAAATAACAAGTAAATATTTATAGTCTAAAGTATCATCGATTGCAATTATGTTAATTCATTGATGAAGGTTCGCATAGTTTAATTTTATTTTTACTCTATTTTAGTCAATAAATTTAACAGAAAAGGATAAGATTCTAGGCTTTTATTAATTTATATCAGCTAAAATACTTAATTGTAGTAAAGTAATTAAGATTTGATTTAATTATTTTTACGTTAAATCAAAATTTTAATTAATTTACTTTAAAAAACAAAACTATAACTATATAGACCATAAGGAGAAAATCAAAATTGCAAAGACAAAGTTAAAAATCTTTCTAAACTATAATTACTACAAGTATATTTTACCCAAAGTTGTATCTACTTGCTAAAATGTGTCATATGCATCAATCTAGAAGAAAAACATCCATAGAAATTAGTTTGGTAGCTTACTTTTTTACACTCTTGTCATATTTGCATGAAATGATGTCTACTTAAGACATAGTGATTGTGTTATTTTACTCATTAATTCACTTAATATTATCGTGTAATATAATATTAAACGTATCATCTTAAACTTAAATAAAATTTGAACTTTTTGTACATGAGAGTGTAATTGCACTAGCTGATAAGCTTATGAGTAAAAAATATGATTAAATATACACATTTTTTTGCTTATAGCAATCAATTATTTTTACTATAAATACAAAATAATAACAATATGATTAGCATGTTTTAGTGTTTACATGAATATAATGATTGATTCAAATACCATTATCATTATGTGAGGTGGAAAATTTAATATATTTTTTTTTATAAAAAGAAATTTTGAAATTATCAAATAACAATGTCATATGGAAAATTTTAATCACTTGTCACTACTCAAATAAATTATTTAAATTTCACTTGCATACCTTTAGTATTAGAAATTTTATTTGTCACCCTAATGCTTTCATATTTGATATCAAACAAAAGCGAGGGTAATTTTGCATATGAGGCTTCAAATATATTTTTAAGTTTTAAATGGTTCTTAGCCTATTCATGTTTGAAATGTTTGTTTTCATTAATAAGAATAAGAAGCTTCTTTGTGGCATCTCACTTTGTGAAGGTAATAACGACCAAAAATCTTGTTAGTTGTGAGAGCTTACTCATACTAGTAGAGGTGCATAATTTCATATTGCTTGAAAGAGTGAAAAGTGAATAATTTATAAAACAACGAAGATTGAACATTCATATACGTTAATCTCGTTTATTGTAATATTGGAAATTCATATCGTATGAGTTTCTCAGTGTCCTTTCTAGAGAGAAGGAAAGTAGAGATGGAATTTTTGCGTATTGTATTCATTCTATCGTATTGTGTAGGATAATAAAATCTTGGCGGACTGATTTGATGTACCTACAAACAATTACCTTGGATTGAAAGCAATATAAGTTTCACTAATATTATCACATAGAATAACTATACCGGTGCAAATGGATACTTAGATAGTAAGGACAAAATCCAAGAAAGTTCAGCTGCCCCATTTGCAAGACTTGGATATTCCAATCCGGTAGATGATCATAAAACTACCTTTTGTTTGTTAGAAGACTAAGAAATTAAGTTTGTCTCCAAGCAAACACAATATGCTCTTGCACTTTTTCAATCATCTAGACAAGATACCCAATCCGCATTAGTAAAACACGTGAAAGTAACAGTTGATGATAGAGAAAACGAGCAAGTAATCATAGAGGAACCCTTGAGATAGTGAAAAATATAGTATAATACGCTTCATTGCTTGCGAATGAACATTAGTAGGTTGGTGCATGAATTGGGACACATTGACAGTGAAGGCAATATTTGGGTGAGTAGAGGAACAATATTGTAGACTCCCCAAAACATTTCTATATAGCGAGCCATCACGAAGAATTGCACCAGAAATTTTCAATAAAACTTGGCCATAAACCACATAAATATACTTTGTTTGATTCAAAAGCATTCTGCCCAGCAACATCCAAAAAATAGTAAAGAATACTGAAATTTTTAATAGCAAAAACATTGCTCAAATGATCAATCAACTTTCTGATGGATTGATTGTTACAACTACTCAAAACAATGTCATCCACATAAATCAGCTTAATAAGAAATATACATAAAGAATTGTAGGTGAACATAGAGGGATCACCAATGGAAGCATGAAAGCCATATTTAAGAAGCATAATAATGAGCTTAAAAAACCAGGTCCTTGGGGATTGTTTTAACCCATAGAGTGTCTTCTATAATTTACATATTAGAATTAACAAAGTAATCTCCAAATTTCATATGCGTTATCACATACTTGCATTTTATTATATTCATTCCTATTTAATGCACAATATAACATATTTATAACCTTAACATTCATACATAATTTTCGTTTATCAATCTCATTATATTCATCATATAATTTGGGAACATTTACACATATTTCAACTTTAATTGAAACATATGATCCATTTTCAATTATGTTTCATAAATTGTAATCCGTAGATTGTATAAATATCTTCATCCTAAACTTCCAATATATAGTTATTACCATGAAAAATGGAGGTCTAAAAATGGATTCACCCTCTACATGCATATTAAAAGCCACATCAATATATAACAAAGAATTATAACAAATTGAATGTGTTTGGAGATAGTAACACATGAATTAGATATATTGAAAATAATGTTATGTGGTGTATATTTGGTAATCTTGTTTTAGGGCATAAGGAGGAGTGAAGATTCAAAGGGTTATGGAACATTTGGAGAAAAAAATTAGTCGATCAAATGAGCGATGATCGACTGGTTGCACATAGAATGGAAATTTAAGAAGCTCTCGCGTGAAGAATCGATCGATCAATATTTTAACAGTTGATCAACTTTATTACAAATTGTTAAACTGGGAAGTTGTGATCGATCGGTGAATGACTAGCGTCTATTCAGATTGTAAAGTTTGAAATAAGCGGTCAATCATCTGGAAGGAAATGTTTGACCGATTTATTGAAGAAAATATAGAGTTTGGCTTCAGGATTGTTTTGTGGTCGATCAAATCAAAAGGAGTGATCTAGCAGAATGTCAAAGGTCACCTGAATTTTTTGTAGGATGTCATGTTCCAATTGGAGGCTTTGGGGGGTGAAGACTTCAGAAATTGTTCATGTAGCACCACCTCCCGTTTGGTGTTGGAGAAGGGAAGATTTGAGGATTTAAGGAGGGAAACATGAACACTTAGACTCCTAAGGAAAAATAGGTTTTTCTCTCAAGAATCTCTCCAGAAGCTCTCCATCTTTTCTTCTTTTGAAGTAAGGTATGTTAAGTTTCTTCGTGATTTAGTTAAGAATTTTACAAAAATGTGGAAGTATATCAGGAAGATGAAGTTAAAATGAATACAAAGGGTGAAATCGGGTAGGTTAAGTACTTGAGGAGTGTTGATTGCCTTTCTAAAATTCAGGAGTTAACTCATTTGAGTATTTCATTAAGAACATCTTAAGGCATATATAGGTTCCAGAATTATTGGATTTGGTTAAATATTGTGGAAGTTATGATAAATCAAAGATAAAGGAAAATTGGAGAAAAACCCTAGAATGCATAGAGACTATGATCCTATTTTGAATTTTTATGAATGTTTATTGATTATGAAGGTATTATTGTTCAAGGGAGATTCTATAAGGAATGAGGTAAGAGATATGCATGTACTTAACCATTAGGGTCTACATCACAAGATACTAGCTTATAATGTTGTTTGACAATGTTGTTTGATAATGTTGTTTAATTTATTGTTTTGGTAATATTAATGGTTGTAAGCTAATGATAAGTTGTTGCACATATGTTTAAATGTTGAATGGAGTGTATGCATATCATGCATCATGATTTGAGTATGATACCATAATGGTAGCATGCATATGCATTGTAATATAAATGCATATGCATTTTTGTGCGATTATTAATTTCTCTAACCTTAAGTTATTTATCTTAATTATACAAA
>JAJTVF010004596.1:0-35863 GCA_022433065.1 Begonia loranthoides
ATTTTATCAAAACAGGTATTGTGGCCCATCAATGAGGTTTTTTTTTTTATCAAAACACGCCGTATACATAGACAATTATATTACAAAGATAGACCTACATAATTTTTTTCCTCTGATAATGTCATGAATGAAAAAGAATGGTCACACAAAGACCCATCCAACACATATCAAAGAAAGATGGCAATCCAGCATTGGCAACACCTTATGAGTAAGAAGAAAAAGGTACCCGCGGTCTGTATACTAGGTGGCGACACTGTTTGTGATATCAAATAATAGATAAGATTGTTGGCAACACATTACTCCTCAACTAGCTACCTATTGGATCCAAATTGACGAGGGTTGCTGTGAGCAGAGCTATGAGCCGTCACTCCACCCATCGAATGAAAAGGTACTAGGTGAGCAAAACTAAGCGACTAATAATCTTCTAATCCTTATGACTAAAACCATGGCCAAGTTCTGGGATTTGAAGTCTAAGCCGGAAGACTCAATGAAGAAACAGAGTGAGAGGGCGCTCTCCAGTGTAGAACAGTGCACCGGTGGACGTAAAATAGTACATTCATGAATGCAGGATAATGCATTTGCAAGGACCTTCGTGCGAAATTAGAAACGGAAAACAGTGCCCTCCCAAAAGCTCCACCTTTTGCGGCACTGTAATCGCGGAAAGTCCTTGGTAAATCTTATTATTTCGTGGACATGTGTCGAATAAGAGATTACTTAAACTCGTTCCGCTTTGGAACAAGGATTCTTCTACTCCAGAACACTAGAACGAGATCCTTCAGGATCGTTCCACTGTGAAATGAGGTCCTTCCAAATCATTCCCCCGTGGAATGAGATCCTACCAGTTCGCTTCTCCACAGAATGAAGGATTTTTTGGTTCGCTCCCTGGTGGAACAAAGACTCTCAGCTGAGGAACGAGCATTTCTCACGCTATTGCCCAACTCCCCAGCGACTCATCTCTCCAACGGGAGAATCCCTTGATCATCAACTGTTGACTCTCGAATCCTCATCTAGACCACACTGCGAGGAAGAAGGGAATCCTTTCTCAATGGGGGATTTTTGCCTCCGTGGCTTTAACCCTGAACCAAACACTTTAGTTTTTGGAGCTTACAAGATTAGATCTGGACCCAATATCCAAGACGATACACAACTCAAATACATAACTTAAAAACGGTTCTCTTGCGAAATCCCTTCACAAGAGATGTAGATCGAGACTCCGACAACATGGATCGGGTGGAGAAATGATGAGGTTCACTCTCCAATTTTCTACCCCTCTCCTCTTCGCTCATCTTCCTCGCTCACGGCCGACACTCCTGGAAGAAAAAAAAAATGAAGGAGACGACTCTTTAAGAAAATGAATTAAAATTTAATTACTTTATTTAATATATATAATATAAATTAATATATCATAAATGTTAAGTAAAATCCTTAAATCCTAATTCGACAAAACCTGACAAGAATACAAAATTAGATCAATAAAACATGAACTCATGCCACGATTAAATAAACTTATCGGACATAATCCCGCAACTTTAGGTTGCAAGGGAACATAAAATGCACCAGTTGATCATTGACAGGACATTTTCACACGTGGCTGAAGACCCATGATGCGAGGCAAGGATCTAGTCAATACAAAATAATTTGACTAGGTCAAAGCAAAAAATTTACTCAGAAAAAATATAAAATCCAAAAATTGTGGATTTAACAGCCACACTCCAAAAAGAACCTTAGACAGAATGAAGAGTGACCTGACCCGAAAACGAACCAAGTCACACAACCTTTTTTCGTAAAATTCTTAATGAACAGTAAAAGACTTAAAGGAAAAATATAGTTTGCCAGAGCTCAAGCCAAATGGGCTAAACCAACAGCCCATGAGTGACATCAAGATAAAGTAGTAAATAAAATTATCCAAATAATAATAACTTTGCTAGAAATACAAATAGAAATGTAATCTTCACCAAGAAAATCACTCAAATCACAAATATACTAGATTATATTATCGAGCTCACTCTTGTGACGGCTGTTGGAGATCCTCCAAACTTAAACATGAAGGAAATGTCATTTAGGTGAGTTGACTAAACTCAATAGGGATAAATTTTTACATACCAAGTAAAAATTAAATAAAGTGGAGAGCATGCCATATAAAACCTTTGAGATACAACAAGTTTATAAAACAAGTATTAAGACAAACGATAAAACACTCTACTATAGTATAGTACATACAAAAATATAGGCTTTGCTGTACTTTATGAAAAGCCCAATGAAAATAGAGCTGCTTACGGACTCTAGACACACTATGCCATAGACATATATAATAATGAAGATACTCGGTGATCGCTAGAGTCACAAAAATAAGACATTGATCAGGTTTAGAGTTTTGTGTTCAAGGATATGAAACAATTAGCTGTCTCATTACTCTAGTTAACACAAACAAGCACATCCTCCAATGGTTGAATGTGCGTACAGAAAATAGGACCCCCTTCACGAGTTGATCAAACTTGGTTTACTCGACCAAGATGATCAATAAAATTATATGCATGCTCAAATAAAATATGTCTAGTGAAAAATACATAATGATACCAAAAATCAATGGTCATAAATGAACATGTTCTTTTATATGAGAACACATCTCAAAATAGAGTTTCGTAAAAACGATGTGATCCTAGACATAAAAATAAACCCTTACTTCAAACCGGCTGATGTGAGTAGAGTTGTTATGAAGTATTATTAGTCAATGTCATCAAGGCAATTGAAGGAGTTAATTAGAGGTTTTGGGCATGGTGTGCATGGAAATTGATTTATGGTGATTCTAGATTATTTGGAAAATAGTTCAAAATTTTTATTATGCTAACCTTGGAGGAGTATGTCTTAGATTTCACATGGATAAAGATTTCAAATGAAAACATGATGATCTACATACAAATTAAAGTAGACATCCTAAGCTCCATGAAAACACATGATCACAAGATTTGAAGGAGATTTGGTCATTGAAATGGTGTTTCAAATTCTACCCAAATTCAACAAACTTATCCAATTCAAATATAATAATTCTTATTCAATGTTTGAAACAACTATTCAAATTTTGAAGGTATGGTGGTTGAAGGCATTTGAATTAGATTAGACAACTTTTAGTTATATATTTGTAGCTTATAAATAATTGGCATATTTATTTTATTAGGAAAGTTGATTAATAATTTTATAGTAAGAGTTTTCTCTTTGGTTCTTTAAAGAACTTTGTGAATTCATCAAGAGTTTCTTGTTGCATTCAATCTAGACTTATCACTCACAATGATCTCTTCTTTCTTGAGTGTGGTGTCTACAATTTTTCTTATGCCTTTGGTTTTGATCTCTTTATAGATAACATGTCAAAGTTTTCTATTTTCACCAGTATTATCCCTTTGGTTCTTATCTCTTCATAGATAAAGGGTCAATGTACGTTATTATTTTCGAAATTGATTTAGAATGATCTTCTTATTTTCTTTGAATATCACTATTTTTTATGAGGTTCATATCATTTGGTATCAGAGTATGGTGCTACATAAAATTTCTTCTATTTTTGTTTTTCTATTTTATTTATATGCAAGTTTCCATATTCTTTGATTTATAAAAAAGAAAAGACTTGGTATAAGTTGTTTCTTTCATATTTATCTTTTTTTTTGTAAAAATCATACTTGTCAAAAAAAAGTTTATTTAAGTTTCCATATTTTTAAATTATAAGTATCTTTGATTTTTTTTTTTAAAAAAACAATTGTTCTTCTATTTAATTACTCTATTATAATGTTATTTTTTATATTCTGGGTAAATGAAATAGGTTTTTATTGTTTCTTTCTCTTTCTTTATTCTTGGTATATGAAATAATGTTGTTATTTTTTATAGGTTTATATTAGAGAGTGCAAAAAGGTGAAAGAGTGTGAGTTTCATAAGAGGGTAAAAGCCAAAATTTGAGTAAACACAAATATGAGTGACATCAAGTAGAGAGAAACACATGAAAAAGTGTTTTGGGAGGTTTTCTAATTCTTTTGTTTTTTTATCTTAAGATTTATAAACATGTTCAAAAAAAGATATAGAAGCTCATATGAGGATCCTAAAAAAAGGATGGATATCAAATTTTTTGTTAAATCCCTGGAATAAAAGTTTAAACGAATGGAGATGAGATTTGATGAGATGAATGAAAGAATAGATTAAGTTGGTTGTAGTCCACAAAAGGAAGCCCCACCTAAAGCTCATGTTTTTCAACGAAGGTAAAAGAATTCACCAAGGTATGAGTATGAGGATTATTATGGAGATGAACTATATGATTATGATAATGATTCTAGTGATAACTACAACAAATTGCCAATGACAATGGAGATAATGGAGTAAAATATAGAGATTTGGAAAACATTGAGTTGAAGGTTTTATCTTTTCAAGGTAAAAACGATCCAGGAGCTTATCTAGAGTGAGAGGAAACAATGCAGTTGATATTCAATTATCATCACTATTTTGAGTTGAAAAAGGTAATGTTAGCTACTGTTGAATTTATTGACTCTGCTATTATTTGGTGGGATCAAATTTTTTTAAATAGGGGAAGATATGAAGAAAGACCCATTGATTCTTGGGAATATTTGAAGGTTGTGATGAGAAAAAGATTTGTATCTAAATGTTATTATTGGATCTTTACCAATAGTTGCAAGGCTTTACTTAAGGGTTTAAGTGTGTGGAGGATTACCATAAGGAGTTTAAAATTTGTATGACATGTTAAAGAGGATCTAAAGAGATATATAATAATCAGAATGAAATAAATCAAGCTAGTGATTTCAACAAAGTTTAAAGATGAGAAAGAAGATGAAGAAAAACAAAATGTTGATGATGTTGAAAGAAAGTTCACTCCAGAGGAGAAAAATAATACATAAAAAGAAAACATTCATGATGCTTTAAGAAAAGAGAGTGAAAAGGGGCAACAACAAATTGAAAGAGGAACAAAAGAGATAGAAGTTGAACGACAAAACAAAGCCGATGAAGTTGAAAGAAAAATCACTCTGAGGAGAAAAGCAATAGGTAAAAATAAAAATGAAATGGGGAATTTGAAGATGTTTATGATAGATTTTTATCTTGAAGAGGATTACATGAGCATCTAGATTATTTTATCATTGGAGCTTTAATTTCAAATCGAGAAGCTCATGAAAGAAATATTGAAAAAACAAAAGAACATCAAAAGGAGATTGAAGAGTTCATTGAGAAAGGATATGCGAGAGAACAAATTTCATCCATGAATTTGTATTTCCTTGTTAATATCATGGATAAGTTATTGTGGACGTGCATTGAATGTCATGATATCGATAAAATCATCAAACAACGAGCATCTACTTTCTTACTTGTTGTGTTTGATGTTTTGACACCTATGCGTAAAAGGAGGTTTCCTTTTAAAAGACGTATTAAGTTGCAAAAAAGAAGAGTTGAACCATTCCAAGTTCTTGAGCCAATCAATTGTTAGGATCTGTGCACGCCTATAGGGCGGGGGAATTATGTGTGCCAACTTTTTCGTGTGATATTAATATTCTAACCCTAAGTGATTTAATGCATATATACAAATAAAAAATCACAAATATAAAGAGTAAGGGTTAGAGAGTTGATGCCGATTTCTTCATGCGGTTTGGCCCGCCTACGTCCACGCTTTAAGTTTTCGACTTGGAGATCCTTACTTGCCCAACCTCCCCGGTTGACGATGTTTGACTTCATGGGTGTCAAACAAACCTTTATAATGACTAATTCTCAGGGCCGTCACCCTTCTCTTGACTATTCGCAGGGCGTCACCCTTTTCATTCGGTTACAAGAATTGTGGAAATGAAAATTACCCTTTAGAACCTAACTCTCAAAGAGTAAATCTCAAGTTAAAGGTTGAGAGAGTTAGGTCTATGCACTCTTTTGATAAGTGAGAATATGAACATAAAATTTGGCAGCGTTTCGGTAGGATTCTCACTTGTTAATTTCAGTTTTGGAGTGCCCTCTATTTATAAACTTTGCTATAGCGATCAACCTTTTCCTTTTTGGTTGACTGCCTTATGGCTATTGGATGTTACCATTTTGTTTTCTGACTGTTGGAAGAGAGTCGTTGAAAAGTGTAGTACAGATCGGTCGATCATGTGGTCGACCGTTTTCTTCATGGATGCTTATGCGGTAGATCAAATGGTTGGCCTTTTCCTTTGTGGCATGAGGTTGAGCAATCTGCCCTTTTTGTTGTCAGTCACATGGTCGACCATTTTCTTCATCGCAGAATTCTTAGACAATTTGTCATTTATTCTGTTGACCTACCGATCAACCATTTCCTTCGTTGCAGCCTAGTTTTGTGGACCTTTTGCCTTGTTTCGTCGACCTCTTCGTCCGTTTTTGTATTTCTTGAATTCTCTAAGTTCCAATAAGCAATCTATAAGCTACATGGACTTAGGCAAATACGTTAGATAACATTAATATTCGTATTAATGGTATTTCCAATTAGTAATATAACGTATTTAACAATTCAAACAAATACAAATTAAACAATGTAATTGTACAAATTATATTGTTATCATCTAAACAAATTACCTAATGTAAATTAGGCCAACAATCTCCCTCTTTTTGAAGATGACAAAACATATTAAGTTTTTTAATTAACTATTCTAAGCATGTGCATATAGTATTGCATAATGTGATTTCACTCCCTTTGTTTATGCAATGTATCTAACTTTTAATTACATACAGACATGTTATACAACTTATACATTTTTCTCCCCCTTTTTGTCATAATCAAAAAGAAATCTAAGGGATAGAGAGTTTCACAAAAGTTATTCAATTTAATCGAACCGAAACAAAAGTTATTCCCCTTTGTCAAAATTTATACAAAAAATAAAACATTAGAGGAAAATTATCACTCAACCTATTTAAACAATTTATCTCTCCCCCAATTGAATTATCAACAAGAATATATGGAGGAATATCAATAATTTAAAACAATCTATTTTCATGAAAAATATACCAATTGTAATAATCTATCTTAAAAACATATCCAAGTAAAAAAACTCCTCTCCCCCTATATCAATGCACAAAATCAAATAATTGGGGATTTTATGCATCAAAGACAAACAATTTTATTTTCTCCACCTATGTCAATAAACAACTTCAATTCTATGGGGATACTTAACATTCAATTTACTTAAAACTATTTTCCTCTCCCCCTTTTTAATTATCACAACAAAATATGAAGGAAAGACAATCCTAAAAAAATGATACCAATTGTTGTAAAAAAAATTTCTTCCCCTTTGCCAATATGCAACATCAAGTCATTTGGGGAAATCAAAACATCAAAACAAAATCAATTATCTCTCCCCCTTAGTATGTCAATTGTTGGGAGACAACATCTAAATATATACCAAGAAAAATTATTTAATTTAAACCACTTGTTGAGAAATGAAAACTTAAAAAAAATCAAGATAAAATTATTTTCTCCCCTATTTAAATAACCAATTTCAAATCAATGGGGATTAACAAAACATCAAAATCAAATACCAACAATTCTTCAATATATGCAAATTATTATACCACTTGTTGGATTAAACCAATAATAAACCAATTGAAGAATGAAAGAATTAGTTCAAACCAATGATACCAAAAAAAAAATGCAAATAAGAGAATCAAAGAGATCCAATTTTATCCTATATACATATAATATATTTAATTCAAATCAAACAAAGGAATATGATTTTAACCTATCTTTACATAACAAGAAAAATCTATTTGAGTCAAGAGTATAAGTGTTAAACAATATAAGCAAATTATATGTAAACTCTTGATTCAAAAGTCGACAAACACCTAAGTGCTTTTCTTAGGCACCCGAACCTTTTTGGGGCCTTTATCCTTAGCAATGGTCCCTTTCGGAACACCAAATCAATTTAGAGTTTGCTTTTTTATCATTTAATTTTATAGGGCAAACAAAGAATTTATGTCCTACACAATTACAAAGATTGCATGTACTAGGACCAACACATAAATTCATATCATTTTTCTTTCTTGCAAAGGGTTCATAGCCAATATCGGCTTTATCGAATGTGACTCTTTGCTTTCCTAAAAGCATATTAAAATTTTTGCTACCATCAGAAAACTTAAGCACAATGAGTTCAAATCAATATTTTTCAATTTCAATTCATCAACATCAAACTCTAAAGATTCAGTTGCAGCATTAGAACCCTAAATCATGCTTTTCAAATCAAGAATTTGATTTTTCAAAGATTTATCCAATTCAACATGATATTCAATCAATTTGTTGTTATCCTTCTTCAACAATTTATATCTATGTTTAAGCAAATTAAATTGTTCAAACAATTCTTCAAACCCTTCTAGTAATTCACTATCATCATTAATATCATCAAATTCACTAGAAGAATCATCTACCTTTTTCTCATTTTCCATGAAGCAAAAATGAGATTACCTCTTCAATCTCAGAAGAAGAATCCTCATCACTATTGTCTCACATGGCCTTGAAAGCTTTCTTCTTTTAGCCTTTAGATTTCTTCTTTACTTTGGGATAATCGGATGTGGTGTGTCCGAGTTTTCCACACCCAAAGCAAATTATACTCTTTTTTCCTTTTCTCTTTTTTTGTTGGAGGTACTCATTCAACTTCCGAGTCGTGAATTTGATATATTCATCATCTTCATCTTCTTCCTTAGATTCATCTTCTTCCTTGGATTCATCTTGAGTGCTTGAGGAGGCTTTGAAGGCTATGTTCCATGGTTTGAAAATTCCCTTCTCTTTTAGCTCCTCCTCCTCGTTGCTCATCATCGTAATCTCATGAGTCATTAATGATCAGATGAGCTCCTCCATCTTCATGGCTTTTAAGTCCTACGCTTCTTGAATGACGGTTACCTTTGGTTGCTGTGCTCTCGATAGACACCTATGTAATTTTCTTACCAACTATTCGTTGGGATACCCTCTACCAAGCACTTTTAAACCATTAGTAATGTTAGTAAAGCATGTCAACATACTACTAATGGATTAATCTTTTGTTGATGCAAAATAATTCATATTCATGTATAAGCATGCTCAATTTAGATTCTTTTACTTGATTAGTGCATTAATGCATAATCTCAAGTAATTTCCAAATATCCTAGGCAATATCACAACCTTGTACTCTACTAAATTTATCACGGTTTAGAGCACAATATAATATACTTATAGCTTTAGCATTGAAGATCAATTTTCGCATATCACTATCATTATATTCATCATATAATTTTGGAACACATATACCATTTTCAGATTTAAGTGGAATGAAAGGCTCATTTTCAATGATTTTCCAAATTTCGTAATCTATAGATTGAATATAAATTTTCATCTTAGCCTTCCAATATGTATAATCACTACTTTCAAAATATGGAGGCCTAAGTAAAGATTGTCCTTCAACTTGCATATTGAAGGTCATTTTAAATTGAGCAACTTATCAACAAATAATTCAAACAAAATTATCCAAACAATTTCAAAATAACAAAAATCAATCCAATAGATACAATTCCAAAAAATATATCCAAGCAATCACAATATCACACAAAAATTTTAATCAAAACTCCATACTGATACCACTTTTTAGGATCCTTGCACTCCTATAGGGGGGGGGGGGGGGGGGAGAATTAAGTGTGCTAAACTTTTTTGTGGGATATTAATATTTCTAACTCTAAGTGATTTAATGCATATATATAAATAAAAAATCACAAAAGTAAAGAGTAAGAGTTAGAGAGTTGACACCAGTTTGTTCACGCAGTTTGGCAAATCTCGCCTACGTCTGCATTCCAAGTTTCTAACTTGGAGATCCTTACTCGCCAAACCTCCCCGGTTGATGATGTTTGACTTCATGAGTGTCAAAAAAATCTTTACAATGACTAATTCTTAGGGCGTCACTCTTCTTTTGACTATTCGTAAGGCGTCTCCCTTTTCGTTCGGTTACAAGAATTGTGGAAATGAAAATTACCCTATAGAACCTAACTCTCAAAGAGTAAATCTCAAGTTATGGATTGAGAGAGTTAGGTCTATGCACTCTTTTGATAAGTGAGAATATGAGTATAAAATTTGGCAGCGTTTCAGTTGGATTCCCACTTGTTAATTTCAGCTTCGTAGTGCCCTCTATTTATAGACTTTGCTCTAGCGATCGACCTTTTCCTTTTTGGTCAACCGCCTTATGGCCATTGGATGTTACCATTTTGTTTCTGACTATTGGAAGATAGCTGTTGAAAAGTGTAGTATCGATCGGTCAATCATGTGGTTGACCGTTTTTTTCATGGATGCTTATGCGGTCGATCAAATGGTCAACCTTTTCCTTTGAGGCATGAGGTTGAGCAATCTGCCCTTTTTGAAGTCGATCACGCCGTCGACCGCTTTCTTCATCGTAGAATTCTTAGGCAATCTATCATTTATTCAATTGACCTATTGGTCAACCATTTCCTTCGTTGCAGCCTAGTTTTGTCGACCTTTTGCCTTGTTTCGTCGACCTCTTCGTTTGTTTTTTCTTTTCTTGAATTTTCTAAGTCCCAATAATCAATTTATAAGCTACATACACTTATGTGAACACGTTAGATAACATTAATACCCGTATTAAGGGTATTTTCAATGAATAATATAACGTATTTAACAATTCAAACAAATACAAATTGAACAACTTAATTGTACAAATTATATCGTTATCGTCAAAACAAATTACCTAATGTAAATTAGGCCAACATCAATGACATAGCTTATATGTAACATGCCGGTTATTCTTACAATTTAAAAACTCATGATTTTGCAAACTTTTTCTTTTAAAATCACAGTGGAAGACTTTTCATTTGAAAACTAGTTTAAACAAGAAGTGCATAAATAAACTCCTTTTTGTTAAACCATTTATCACTTGAAACATGTCATACAGTAAAGCTTTAAAACATTTATGACAGCGGAAGACTTTTATTTTCAATACTAAAAGAGTTCAACACAAATTAAAAACCTTCTTAATAAAATGAAATACTACAACAAAGGCGTACTTGTTAAAAATATTATTACCAAACATTACATTTCTTCTTTAATCTTTTAGCCTAACCAGCCGCCATGCCCGCAACATACAAATGCCTCATCAACTGCTGCTATCCTTGATCCCTTGCATACCTACATCACAGGAGGAATAATTAGCCTATTGCCCAGTAAGGAATATAATCATGAAATGCAACTATAACCTCTATAACAACTCAACATGCTTAAGCTTGATAAGCATAAGTTGGGTGAGAGCAATCTCTTCAGTTTTTGAACCCACCTCTTGGATTCATTTTTACGTGAAAGCAATCTCTTCAGTTTTCGAAGTCACTAAAAACGAGTCTACTTACATTTACATTCATTTACTCTTGGGTGAGAGCAACCTCCGCAGTTTTCGTACTCGCCCCCGGTTGAGTAAGAGCAACCTCTTTAGTTTTTGAACTTACTCAAATGAGTTGTTTTCTACATGTGACCAATCTCTTCAATTTCCGAACTCACGTAGGAAAACACCATTTATTATCTTCATTATTACCCCATGCAATGTATTACCTACAATCCTACTAACATGACTACATGAATGTCACACACATCAATTCATATATTGCAAACAATATTACAAACAACTGACAAACAATAACCCTGTTTCGACTATAAATTAACACTAAACATACTTTCATTTAAATATTATCAACTACACTATAATATCATATGTTTATTTCTCTATCCTTAATGCATTACTTCCAACTTATTCTTTAACAGCAAGGTGATAGGCTCCAAGAAACAAATGGAGAGCCTTAGAGAAATCTGTTCCGGAGAATTATCAATACTCGAACCAGCAGCACTAAAATAAATCAAGCTCAAAATATGTATGTGAACTAGAGCTGTATTTTCTAGAACATAAACTTAATATACTCAGGAAAGTTGTATAAAAAATCCAGCCCAAAAAGCACTCTGGTTTAGGAGATCTATCAATTTCAATAACAACCCGAAATCTGTTTCCAGCAGGACAGATTTACCAGTGTAGATTCGAAATGGAATATCTTGAGCTACATACATCAAATGAAGCTCATTTTTGGAGGGTAGCTCACTGACTTAATCTTGAACAAATCACTAGAAGACATCAAATAGAGACGAACGTCGTAGGGGCCTCAAACAGATACTACTATCAGCGATAACAACAATCCAGCAAAAATCACAGATTTCAACACCTCAACAATAATCCGAAAATAACCTTCAACAATCAATAATCTTCAAAAGACTTCTTCAACACATAACAATCATTTAATCAGCTGAACATAGGTTTTCCAAGCAGCACGAAAAGAACATAAAAGAGCCACAAAAATCAAGAGGAAATACAATGGAGTCCGCGGACCTCCTAGTGAGAGGGGCGACTTTGGGGTTGGCCGAAAACCAACACTCTCCAAGGTTGGAAAGTTCTCTTGTCTCCACACCACAATCTTACCTTGAAAGATAAGGATTGGAAGAAACAATATCCCAATGATGCAAGGTTGAGAAGCTTCAAGAGTTGCCTTCCTTGGGGAATGGATGAAATCGGTGCTAGGGGGAGGGGAGGTCGCGGCTAGGTGTTTACCAAAACACTAAAATTGTCTTCAATTCAAAACTACCCTCCAATCTTCCAAGGGAGGGAATTTAACCTAAGGATTACAAAATAGGTCAAAAGACCAAAATGCCCTTAATGACAAAAATTCGGCTTGAGGGTGCGGTTTTCATGCAAACCGCACACCTCTATAAAATCTCACAACAAAACAAAATAAAAACAAACCAAATAAAATTGTTGTTCAGAATACTAATTCAACTAAATCAAAACAAGACACACTTCATGGCAAATGTGGAATCCGGCTTAGGTTGGTGGAGTACCTTCCAAAACGATCAAATGAAAAGGAACTTCTTTATCGTCTTGTGATACATCGTTCAAAGAATCCCACATCTTGGTATTCCCTGCAAAATAGAAACTAGTTAGGAAAGCAATTAGCTTCTTGGCTCGACTCTGTGTGATAGGGCCTTGGGGCACATCACAAGGGTACAAATCAATGACTACACAGTCAAAACTACACAACAAATTCTACTCCTGCGATGTAGGTCCTTACGAACAAATCACACACAATATTCCTTACCTAAAGTCCTTGTCTTTACAAAGTTAGCATTTAAAGTCTCTTCTCCTCAATACCTATTCATAATTAAGCATATGAGCATCAATAGTAATTCACCGACCAACATGCATAACAATATTCCCTATTTTATACACTTATCGTTTCACCCATTGCTAACAAGTTTATCCTAATACTCACCGTAGTATTATTTCCCAATTTATTACCTTGAACCTTAACACTAAACTAAACTGTCAACGAACCCCTTTCCCCCAATAACTCATCTTAACCACTCACTTCCCTTCCAGTTAAATCTTTTAATCATGACCAACATCCAAAATATAAAGGGATAACTCATCCGATTAGTTATTCCCTCAACACTATAACTTATCATCTTAATGGAGCAACTCAATGTATTAACACTTTAACAACCCAACAATATAATATAGCCTTAACAACTATTATCAATAACAGAGCATCATAGAATTGATCTCATCAAGGTTATGCTATTAACAGGTTAGAAAACAAACATATTCAAAAGGATAGGTTTAACGGCAGAGAAAGGAAACAACCACTTATTCATGCAGAGGATAACATAACTTTGATATCAATATAATAACTCACTAATTTCCATTATCCTACTAGAGAAATACAGCAGTTCATGCAATATATATTCTAAAAATTCTATATCTTTATCTCAACAACTCTTCATAATGTCTACAAAAGTATGAAAGAGTTCTGCTTACCAAGATACATGCGAACACAAGGAATACATACACCTAGACTCCTCACCGTTCATTATTCTCTTGGTCCTCTCTGTCCAAGATTTCATTCCGCAAGAGAACCCCATAGTTCCCATCTTTCTTCAAAACACATCACACATCTTCACTCCAAAATATAGAACTCTCCCTGACCCATGTCTCTTGAACCACCAACTTTAGAACTCCACACACCATCAAACTCTCAACTCACAGCAAGCATCTATTCAAACACAATCATAGAATGTCACTCACACATTTCCTCCACCAACTTTCTCTAAATTTTGACAGAGTTCTCCCCAGACTCTCTTCTCCTTTTTCAAACCTCGTTGCCTTTGCATCTCAATAACAATGTCTCTTTAATGACCGCGTGAAGATAGAAGGCCAAACGATGGTGTCCCATTAATGTCTAGATGCTTAAATAATGAATCGTTTGATCTCCAGATGTTCGTTATCATCAACAGATGGCCTTCATAAATGGTGGTTGATCGATTCCCCAGTTAGTCGATCAACCACCATGAAGTCAAACGACCATGACATTTCTTCAGAAAACTTCTATTTTGATGCTGGTTGATCGACACCTATCGATCTACACCTTGTTGATCGACCACCCCAATCGACTGCCATCTCCAAACTGAACATTATACATATTTTTCTCTAGATTATGTATACACACTTTATTTCCTTAATATGACACTTATATACATATGTCTACTTTATATATATATATATATATATCAATATATATATTTATATTTTGTAACCATAATCTAAGGTCTTAATTGAAATTGTAATATCCTCCATACCACTTCATCTTCTTTAAACTAATATGCACCAAAACCATATATATATATATATCAATATATATATTTATATTTTGTAACCATAATCTAAGGTCTTAATTGAAATTGTAATATCCTTCATACCACTTCATCTTCTTTAAACTAATATGCACCAAAACCATATATATATATATGAACATTTATATCATCTACCAACTTATACTATATGCTCCACCATTCTTTCTTCACACTATTCTTCATTAAATCCAATATGACCTCAAAATAGTATAAACCCTATACTTTCAAACTTATTATATCCAAATACATTTTTCAATAAATGATAAGAAACTTATTATTCTCAAGTTTTCCATCCTTACAGTATCCATAGAATATCTAAATACGTCCAAGTATATTTTCTCTTACTAATTCCACTAACTATAATTATAATTTATATTGTCCTATCTAACTCCAAATATCATCATACAATTCTCCATAACTTTGATCATTTCCAAAACTAAATATGGACATAATTCAGGTATCGTAATTCACTTATTCAAAATACATTTCTCTTAACCAATATTTCCAAATAGTCCAATTCAACTCCTATCATCCTAAATTATCACATAAGCCTTGTGCTTAGCTTAACAAAATTTGGGATATTACATTATAAGTTGGATGATTTAACTAAAGATTTGAGGACAAATCCAAGAGGGAGAGAATGATGTGAATAAGGAATTGTTATGAAGTATTCTTAGTCAATATCATCAAGGCAATTGAAAGGGTTAATTAGAGGCTTTGAGCATGGTGTGTATGAAAATTGATTTATGGTGATTTTAGATTATTTGGAAAATAGTTTAAAATTTTTATTATGTTGAATTTGGAGGAGTATTGTTAGCCTAAGTGTCATTGGACTTATTTGTTTTGATGATGAATATGTTAATTGTAATTATTAGTTGTTTAGTGTTTAAATATACTTAATTGTTTTATCTTTATAATTATATTGATCTTCATTGAAAATACCCCTTAACAAGGGTATTTATATGTTCTAATATGTTTACCTAAGTCCATGCATCTTATAGTATGATTATTGGAACTTAGAAGCTTCAAGGAGTGCAAAACAATTGGAAGAGGTTGACTAAAACTGTTGGGTGGTCGATCAAATTGCTGAAAAAAAGAGAGGCAATCGACAGGCTTGGACAAGTAGATCAACCGAAAATATTACAGAGAGCTCGAGAATTCCAGACTGGTGAGGAGGTGGTCGACCGGTGTTGGAAAGGCAGTCGACTGGAAAATGGTTAGAGAGCTCGGGTTTTTCATCGGTCGAAGAGGCGATCGAGCGCTGCATATATGATCGACTGCAACATGGATAGAGTTGAGCGAAGCTTCTGAAACATGAAGAGGTGGTCGACCGATATGATAAAGTGCTTGACTAGTGAGACTTTATAACACAACGGCTAGTTTCCAACAGTTAGGAGGCGGTTGACCAAAATAGAGGTGGTTGACCTGTTTCACAGTTTTATAAATAGTGGCACTCCAAATTGAAGACTAAGAAGAGGGAGAACCATACCGAAACGCTGTCAAAATTTATACTCACATTCTCTTAGCAATTGAGTGCAAATTCTAACTCTCTCTATCCTTCACTTGAGAATTTATATTTCGAGAGTTAGGCAATCTTTGTTGTAATTTTCATTTCCGTATTTGTAAATTGCTAGATTAAGGGTGACGCCCCATAAACAATCAAAGAGAAGGGTGATGTAATAAGAAGAGTCAACTTGTAAAGGTTTGATTGGCACCCGTGAAGCCAATCGTCACTAACTAGAGATGTTAATGGGTTAAGGATCTCCAAGTCGGGAACTTAGAGTGCAGATGTAGGTCAAAGTTGCCAAACTGCGTGAACAAACTTTGTTTGCACTCTCTATACCTAAACTCCTTTATGTGTTTATACTTGATTGCATATCTATTGATAAATCACTTAGGGATAAATTAATTAATTACCGCACAAAAAAATTAGCACGCCTAATTTATCCCCCTTTTTTGGTGGGCATATGGTCCAACAAGTATGTTGTAGATTTCACATGGATAAACATTTCAAATGGAAACATATACAAATTAAAGTAGACATCTTAAGCTCCATGTAGACACCAATATCACAAGATTTGAAGGAGATGATGTTTCAAATTCTGCCTAGATTTAACAAACTTATCCAATTCAAATTCAATAATTCTTATTCATCGTTTGAAACAACTATTCAAATTTTGAAGATATGGTGATTTAAGGCATTGGAACCAGATTGGACATCTTTTATTTATCTATTGTAGCCTATGAATAATGGGCATATTATTTTATTAGGAAGGTTGATTAATAATTTTATAGTGAAGTTTTCTCTTTAGATCTGTAAAGAACTTTGTGAATTCATCAAGAGTTTCTTGTTGCGTTCAATCTAGACTTATCACTCACAATCTTCTCTTCTTTCTTGAGTTCATTGTCTACAATTTTTTTATGCATTCAGTTCTTATCTCTTTATAGAAAACATGTCAAGTTTTTCTATTTTCACAAGTATTATATTTTCGGTTCTTATCTCTTCATAGATAAAGGGTCAAAGATAGCAATTATTTTTGCAATTGATTTAAAATGATCTTCTTATTTCTTTGAATCTCACTATTCTTGGTAATGTTCATATCATCGGGCCTACCAAAGTCAAAGTCCAAATAAACATAAATCCAAGGAGTCCAAATCTCTCGTCAATCTGTCAAACTTATCAAAAAATATATATTCAAATAAATTCACTTTTCTAAATATTTAAAAATTCATTGGAACCCATAACTAGGATAAGAACTAACTCAGGGAACTAACAAAGCATTCCAGAAAAATTTTTCAACTTTTAAAATCCGATCTGGACAACTCTGGAAAAGCCTACTAGATTGGATTAGTGTCCTTAAAAGAAATCCTGTCGATAGCTCCTCGACCGTCTGGTCGACTGCTCCTCGAGCATCTGGTTGACCGATTATAAAATGGACATCCGGCCTTCAAATGTTGTCCTCTCTATACATTCTTTGGTCGACCGGTTTCCACCCCAATCAATCGTTGTGTCACAAATTAGGTCTAAAACTACTAAAAAATTCAAACTTTTTGCCAAACTCTAAAATTTTAAACAATTGATATATAACATAGTATATATTTGATAAATTTCGTCTAAAATTAATAGTTTTTTAATACAAAATTCCAAGCTTTAAAATTCAAATCAGAAATCAAATCTACCATCAAACCAAAATTTCGAATTCAACGATAATGCTAGAACGAGAATGAAATTTTCCTCTAGATGATGTCCAATTTTTTCCAAATTCCTCGAGTCTCAATTCTCAACAATCCATCGATGACATAATACAATCCAAAAATTCCCCATGTTTTTTATTGCATTTGCACAACGACTTCCTCTTAACCGTTGTCTCAGCGTCTTTCCTTATACATTAGAAAACTCCTTTGGTGTTTGAAGGGTGAAACCAATATACAGAGAGTGATAGAAGAGTTATATAAGGAGGAAAATTCTCTCCCCATAATATCGTGAGTTGTCCCTAATATATATTGTGAAATGCGCAAACATCTATTCACTTAGTTGTAGGTGCATAATAAAAAATGACCCAAATCAAGAGTCTAATAACTCTGGTGACTACGGCCGACAATGAAATAAAATACCATGCATGTTGAAAATAAATATAGAAAACCATCATACATATAAGATAAAATTGACTGGGTATGGCTAAGTTTTATATGTAAAATATGTCACAAAATAAAGTTTTGAAAATATTGATCGGACAATCAAATATAATAAAAGAAGCTCCTACCTCAAGGGAGATAAGTCGTCTTAATACTGGAAACGGTATGCTTGGGAATAGGATCGAACTCGTACAAAGTCCCTTGAACTTACCTTAACACTATCTTTAGTACCTTTATAAAATTCTTAAAATAATAAGTGAATGCTCTACTAAGAATAGAAACCAAACCAAGAAAATTTTAAGAAACGTTTCCCAAAATGGCCTAAATAGTTTGGTTCGTCAATCAGCCCTACCAAAAAAAAAAATATATTTGCAACAAGCCTGGTTGTGGTCGACTTGGCCTGGTTATTTGAGTACGGGTTAGCCCACATGCTTTATCCGACGAGTTGGACAACAAACCTCTATCTGACTACCAACAGAAAGCCATATGCCCTTTATTTATTTTATAAAATTAAGAAGGCCGCGACATCCATAAGACAAATGCTTATAACATTTTTTTGTTTAATCGACTCAGTAGAAACTTCAGCCAATTTAAAACATAATACTTTTAAAGTATGTGTTTAAAACCGAATCCCAATACTAAAAACAAAAAACCTAATTTTAAAAAAGCAAACTCAATATCAAAACAACACCCATCATCATAAGAAACCATTTCAAAAGAAGTTATCACATCTCATGCCATAACCCCACGGTCGAAGAGTCTTAACAACACCAAGTCTTCATCATAGATAAGTTTCCTCAAAATGCATTTCTTTAGTGGCTACTTCCTCTAATTCTTCCTCACCTACAATGCAAAGTTTATCTATAAGTCTAAGACTTACAAGTAATGCATGAGACTGTGAACATAACATTTCATACATTAGTTTCTCTTTATTCTTTCTTCTTTCTTCCTCTTTCTCTTTAAGAATGAGTAGGCTTGGCAGTGAGACATCACCACAATTCTCCAACCTTTGGGAGAGTCTCCAACTTTTGGGAAACAAACTCCATCCTTTTGGGAGTCCTCCGTTAGTCGTCGTGCATTGAAATGCACGATGACCCACCAAACTTTGTGTCAGTCTGCCCCAACCTCAATCGAGAACAAACTAATGGGCATATGTAACCACTGGTTAAACCTTTGGGATAGTCTATCCTCAAAATCTAATTACGTGAATCCATCATCTTTTATATTTCTTGCATGCAGGCCCATGCGTGATACATATTATCTAACATACAACCAGAAACATACCATCAATATATCTCATCAAAACAAAGAGCATTATTTAAACAAATAACAACAACAGATCATCAAGTACATTTTATCACTGTAAACAGAGTCATCATCATAAAACAATGATATAACTAAGCCTTAAATATCATTTATTGTTGTAAACAGAAACAGTATCTCAATACAACTACATAATGAATTCTCAACATCAATATAAACTGGAAATGAACATAGCATCTATCATTACACATTACAGAGCACACATTCTCGAGTCAATGAAAACAGTAAGCAAAACAACAGAGATTCCTATCACCTTGTGGTGAAATGCAAAACTACTTACCTCAAGCTTTTAAATAGAAAAATAAAGCTTCTAGCAGCTCTGCCTCATTTTCTCAAATGCTCTGTTTCATTGTACAGTTTTAGACATGATTATTTTTGTCATCACAATGAAACAGTTTAGGTTTCTCATAAATTCTCGTTTTATACCCATGGTTAGGGCGTGAACAAACTCCCTCTGCAGATGCATTCCCTACCGCAGACACCTATATCTCTACAATGTTCTCCATTCTCCATTAATTTCTGACCTAAACGACAATGTTTTCCTTGGTTTTGTGGTTGCGTTCTTTTCCAATGACAAATACGCTTCCATGCCACTTACTATCTTTTGCGGTCCGTAACCCAAATGACATCGTTTTCTTTGATTTACAGACACATTCCATTATGTGGGCTCCTACTCTTCCATTACTTGTCCTTTTTATCACAGATTCCATTTTCGAAATGATGACGTCCCGTACTTGTGTTTCCACCACTGAAGCGTTTGCTCCCTGGGACACTAACATTCCCTCATATTTTAATTTGGATGACGATGTTTAACGCATTCCACTATTTGCCACGAACACGTTTCCTCTTGCAGAAGTCTCCTTCTTAGCGGACACTCCATGCAAATGACGACGTTTTATGCATTCCACTATTTTTTGTGAACATGTTCCATTTTGAGGATGCCTACGCTCCTACGACGTCCATTGTTCAATGTGCACATCTTATCCAAAATGATAGTGTTCATATCTTTTCATCCAACAGTTAGCGTATCATCCTTTCCTCCAATCAAATGACAATTATTTCATCCCCTCCATTTATCCTTTTTGCCAACTCATTACTTGTAGTGGTCACCCATTTTTTCGCATTTTCCCAAATCAAAATGACAATGTTTGTGTTCACTTAAACCCCTGCAATAGAATATTTTCCTCCCGCAGAAGCATCTTCACCTTCCACTATTCTCATCCAATGGTCGACCTTTCATCACGCTTTCCATCCAATGATTCTTATTTTATCCGCTCATTTCCTCCCTTTTAGGGAAATGTTCTTTTCTGCGAACACTCGCTTCTGAAACGGAATCATTTTTGTCTGCAAAAGCATCTGTCCTTCTGCCCTCTTCATCCAGTGGTCGTTCTTCATCTACTCCTCCCATCCAACGACCGTAGTCTTATCCACTTCTTTCATCCACTCCGCGGAAAAGTTCCCTCCCCTGGATACTTCACCCAATGACGTCATTCCATTCCTCCCTTTACCTGTCGCGTAATCCATTTTCTTTCTGCGCCTAAGTCTTGTTGTACATACTTCACTATTCCAGAATTAATAAAGCCTGATTCCTAATGTTTATGCATATTCACTAAGCACAATACCTTGAACCATCATCTCTATTCAACAAACCATAAAATATCCCAAAATCATTATCTCAGTTCCATATACTGGAAATTCTGAATTACCATCTCATATCAACAAGCCATAAAATATCATAAGGTGATCAACTGAATTTATTGTATTGCATAAACATATTTAAATACTTTAAATTTTTTTATAAAAAATTTCTGTCACTACAAAGAGAGTACTTGACTATGTGAATCTTCTATTTTATTGAAGTTTGTTGCATAAATAAAGTTAAACAAGCCTACTCAAAAAAAATTTCAGCTTGAACCGGCTTGCGAGCCACGAGTTAAACAAGCCAAACTGAGCCGAGTCGTCTAAATGAGCTTAACAAGCTAAGCATACATAAATATTTTCAATTTATATCAATATAATGTATATTTTTTACAATTTTATTAATGTAATTATAATAATTATTTATCATTATTGGGGTGGGTTGGGTTGGGTTGGGTTGTGTTGTCATTATTGGGGTGGGTTGGGTTGGGTTGGGTTGGGTTGGGTTGGGGGGGGAAGGGGCGTGTAAAATTTTGAGCTCGACTCAGCTTGTCACTTAAGACCAAGTAAGGCTGGCTTGACACTATAGTGGGTTGAGCCAGCCTGTTTAACAACTCTAGGCTTAAACAATTTTGTAGATTTGAAATCTAAGCTGAGATCTTGGTACAACAACGTTACTCCTAGGGGTGTTCAAGAACCGGTTCTGTTTGGTTTTGATGTGGAATTGAACTGAACCGATTGGGTTTCGATTCGACAGTTCCAACTTCGGTTCGGTTCGGTTCTGGTTTTACGATATTTTTTTCCAAATATCAAAATAATCAAAATTGTTACTATTACTTTTCCTCAGTTTATAGTATACGACTAACATTTCCAAGTATTAACCACTAAAAAAAAGTTATAAAACTAAAAAACAATTATCTGAAAAAAAAAATTATAAAATGAGAAAAAATTATAAAATTAAAATATAGCTAAATAAAAAAATAGTAATTGTATAGTCAGTTCTACCTTCTAACTTTTTAAGTTGTCCTCACATTTCGTGATGTCCACTGTCTTCACTTCAGATTTCAGATTATACACTGCAAAAGAATAGATACAATTTTGAATAAATTATTTGAAAGAAAGTAATTACCAAAAAAAATAAAAATTAATAAAAATATAAAACCTTGTTCTAAGTTGTAATCACTATTAAGTTCTAACTAGTTCACTTCATTATCTCCATTAATTGATATAATCTCTGAAAAAATATAAATTCAAAATAAATATATAAAAGATAGTAATTAATAAAAAAAATATAAAGGAAAAACACTATCAATATAAAACACACCTTGTTCAAATTTGTCAATATCATCCACTATATCATTAAAGTTGACAGATTGATGTTTTGATGATCGAATCCAGCTTTGAGTGCAAATAAGCGTCTTGACAGTCTTTGGGGACAAAGAATTGTGAAATGAATCAAGTACCAGTTTAGCTATATTACTAAAAGTTGTCTCCGAAACAACAGTTGAAATAGAAACAACCAATATATCTCTTGCCAATTTGCTTAAAATTGGAAATTTCATCGAATTCAATTTCCACCATGCTAGAATATCTTGCTTGTCTGAAAATTTTTCCAACCCTTCATATAAATATTGATCAACTTTTGTTTGAGTATTTGAAACATATTGCTTTTTGTGATGGCTATAGTACATCTCATATACCTTATTGTGGGGCAAACTACTCCTTTGTCTCAACACTGTATACGTTGTTGCAACACTTGTACTACAATTTTCTTTTAAAGTTTCAAAACCTGAATCACCTTTATACTTGAGATATAATCTTTCAATTACAAGTTGTACTTGGCTTATCAAATCATTTGTCTTATCATTATTAACTAACATGGTAAGACAATATTTCAAAAACTTTGTTTTACATCTGGGATCTAATACAACCGCCATATACATCAAAAAATTCATTTTATCACAACTTTTTCAATATTTGTCAAACTTTCCTTGCATTCCAATAGCCATTTTCCTCATTAATGGATTATCACATTCAGCGTACTCTTGGATAACCATTTTTAAATTACATACTTCACTTAAATAAATATTCAAAGTAACATGCAAGGAGGCTGAAACAATTGCAGTTGTATCATAAAAAATCTTCAAAAACTTGATAAGTTCCTGAATATTTGCTCAATCTTCTGTCGTGGGAGGTCATTCTCCCCTCAAATCAACAAGATAATGAATATCAGTTTCTTTTAACTTCTCAAAAGTATTTTAAATTTTTCAGCGCTTTCTAACATCAAATATGTAGAATTTCATTTGGTAGGCACATCAAGAGAAACACTACTTTTGCACGTGATCTTAATATTTTCAACACAATTCTTAAAATTTTGCAGCCTTGCAGGTGAAGATCGAGCGTACTTCACAGCTCTACATACTCTCGTGATAGATTCTTGATGATATTTTAAACCATCACATACAATCAAATTCAAAATATGTGCAAAACATCACATATACATGTGTTCCCCATTCAAAACTAATCCATTCCAATATTGGACACTTTTGATCAATTATGAAATGACAACATCATTCAAAGAAGAGTTATGAACTGTGATTGTCAAAACATTTTCAATTCCCCATTCAAATAAGCATCTTTCTACTTCTCTACCAATCGTTTCACCTTTATGATTCGAAATCAAATATAAATTAATAATCTTCTTATACAAGGTCCAATCACTATCAATATAATATGCAGTTAAAACCATATAATTCAAATTTCAAATTGAAGTCCATGTATCTGTAGTCAAGCATACTCATTGAGATGTGTTTCTAAAGTATTCTTTCAACTTCATTTTTTCTTTCTCATACATACTAACAATATCTGTAATCGTAGTTCTAGAGGGTACAACAAATTTGATTGCACATATTGGGAATAAACTCTAAAACCCTCTCCTTCAACAAACTTCAAAGACAATTCATCAATAATAATCATTTTTAGTAGTAGTTCTCGACAAGTTGCAACGCTAAAACATGACATATTGGAATTATATCCCGTATTATCAATATTTTGGAAGCTTAAAGTCTTTTGCTTCATATCCTCACTTGCTAAGAATTTTTTACAACTACTGATGTGTTTTTTCAACTTTGATGTACCATTCTTCGATGCATGAAATGCATATGTCTGTGAACAATTATTACATTTCACTCTAGGGTTATTATTATCAGTGCTTTCAATCTTAGTAAAATGATTCCAAACTTCTGATTTTTTTTTCTCTTGGTTTGATCAGTAATAGGTTTAATAGTAGAACCCTCTACAATTTCATTAACACTTTCCATCCTCTACAGTTTCAACAATTTGAACCATTTCAGAATAAATTTTAGCCAAATGAAGAATTATCCATTCAGAAATAAACAAAAACATCCATAAAACAAAAACATCCATCAAAACTCAAAAGATTCAAAAACAACGAAATTCAGTAATCACCAATCACCATTGAAATTTGAAACTAAAGCAATATACAGTGAGCACCATGAAAACAATTGAAGTCTGTATATGATGATTCTCCTAAGTTTTCTATTGTATAAGAAGTAATTATTTTGATCAAAATTCATTGAGTAATAAAATATCACCGGAAGTTTCAGCAGGAAATGTTCATTGTTCAGTTCGTTGTTTCAGCAGAGAATTCATTGAGCAATATACAGTGGGAATGTTCATTGTTTAGTTTTAGCAGAGAAGGTTCATCCATCAAAGACTCAAAATTGAGACAATAAAAATACTATATTGTATAGATATTGCAAAAAGGAACAACAGACATGTGAAAAATGTTATAAGATTCTCACTGTATATTGCTCAATGAACATTCTCAATAGACACGTGAAAAATCCTCCAAGTAGGAATTGAGAACCCAAAAAAAAATAGGGGAAGCAAATAATCAGAATCACAACAATCATATGTGATTCTGTATTGCTTTCCTCTATATTTCCAAATAATCATAAGCAAATAATTAGATCAATCATCTATATTTCCAAAATCACAACAATCACTAAGAAAATTGTAAAAATTAATCAAGCAATCACATCAATCAGAATAAGATTTAAAATTGAGGGTAAAAATTATTAATTACCGAGCAATCTGTACCACAGCCAGAAGGCAAATTGAGGGCGATTGGGCGAGAGGTGACTGGCTAGTGGCAACTGAGAGGGCAAAGGCGACTCTCCAACTGGCAAACGAGATGGCAACGTGGTAAGTGGCGAGTGGCGACGTGAGTTTCCGAAGCAGAGCAGCGAGCGATTAGTGTCTAGTGAGTTGCCTTCTGCAATCTGCACTTGCAGATTTAAGCGCTAAAGAGTGGAGTGGGCCCCGAAGATGAAACGATGAAGACGAACCACGAACGAACAACCCTAAAGGCTAAAATGCGGTTCTGTTTCAGTTTTGTTAGTTTTGAGAAACCAAAACTGAAAAACAAAATTTTGAGGATAAACACTTGAAATCATTGGTCGAGTCTTGATTATGTTTAACGTTTTGATGTTATAAGGCATAATTTTAAGTTTAAAGCGAATTACTTAAATAATCAATGAAAAGTCGTAATTTTTAACAAATGCTTGACTTGAAGAAATCCACAAAGCGGCGGGGCTCGAACTAGCAGCACCACGATATCACTCATAATTTGCTGATAATATCTGTGGAAAAATTGCCCCTTTTCCTCATAGTCTCTCCTCCTTTTCTCTCGCTCCATTATGTTGACGAAAAAAAGATGGGGCTTCATTTTTATAAAAGAATTTAGGGAAAATGACAAACCAACCATCGTACTTTGCATTCAATGAAAAACAAACCATCATACTTTTTTTATTAACAAATTAACCAGTGAACTATGGAAAAATGTCACCACAAACATTGCCGTCACATTTTCCGTCAAAATCTATTGACTGTAACGCCTTGATCACGTTAACGCCAAGGACCGTTGAACTGAGACATCCAAGGCAGCAATAACAGAGGACGTTCATCAAAATTCATCAACTGTAATGCCGCGGTCACGTTAACGCCAAGAACTATCGAACAGAGACGTTAAAGGCAGCAATAACGGATGTCCTGCAAAGATGAGGGACGTCCAACGCTAATCCAACAGATTGACAAAGGACATCAATTATCAGGGGACATCTGTCCTGCCCGTAGGAACGAGGGACAGACGTCCCTCAATCGGAATGAACAACGAGAATGGAGTTTGCCATTTTCTAAAGGCGATGGCGGACGATGGTTCATGGCTGTTGGATAGAGGACGGACGTCCCTTGATCAAAATGGATGACTAAGATGGAGTTTGTCATTTTCCAAAGGCGATGATGGACGATGGTTTTTGGCCGTTGGATCGAGGATGGATGTCCCTCGATCGGAATAAATGGCTAGAATGGATTTAGGCCATCACCCAAAGAAGGGTCACGTGCAAGCCACCCATTTTTTTAGATGGTAGACTATCTCAATTAAGACGGACGTCCCTCGGTACACAACAGATGTCCCTCTTCCCATATCAGACGTCCCTCGGTACTCAACGGACATCCCTCTTCCTATATTGGACATCCCTTGTTTAGAAACGGACGTCCTTCGACCTGAGACTACGTCTTTCTACCCATAACGGATGTCCCTAGTCTCACAACGGACATCCCTCAACTTAAGGCTACATCATTCAGGCTGAAATGAATGTTCATCTTTGGCCGAGGGACGTCTGTTTTATGTTCGAGGGACTTCTCTGAACGTTAAATTATTGTGGTTGGTCCTCAACCTGAACGGATGTCAACCAAGGAGAAGGAATACAATTTATGGAGAAGTAATATTCCATTAAAAGTGAATATTACAGCAATTAAAAGAAATGACAGAAAGAAGAGAAAGAAGGAGATAGAGATATACAGAAAGGTTGGATGATCTGCGGTGGAACGAAAGTGACAAATTTTGATAGCAAATATGATAGCGATATTTGCGTCGACCTTTTTTTTTATGGTTTAGTGATTAATTTGTTAATGAAACAAATTTAATGGCTAATTTGTTATTGATGACAAATACAATAATTGGTTTGACTTTTTTCCAAGAATATTATTTAACTAGATTCTTTTATTTTATATATTAAAATAGTCCTTAAATCTTGATTAATTATAAATTTAAAAATTATTTAATCAGTAACTTTATTTTTTTTTGTACAATTTTGATTTATTAATCATTGCATTAATTTCCTACTCTCTACAAACCTTGACACTTGACAAAAAAAAGATCATTTTTAGCACTATTATTTATTTTAGAAATTAAAATTAGCCATGAGATTAATAAATTTTCACTAAAGTGAAAATTTAGTCAATTTTTATTAATTTACAAAAATAACAATTTTACACCTACGGTCCAACTAATTAAAGATAATCAATAAGTTTTTATAACCAATAAATTTTTTCTATGGCGACTTATCCTTCTCAAACACAACACAGAATTTCTCAGTTATATTGAGTGCTGTGTGTGTTCGTCTCTCCCCATTCTTTCTTAGCAAGACAGTTTTTTTTGTGAAACAATTCTATAAGAACAAAAAAAAGAAGGCATTAAAAAACCAGTAACAACCGAATCCGGACTTGTGAATTCTTAAAATAGGAAGATTAAGTACCAATATTCATGTAATTGTTGTTACACATCACTATTTAATCGTATTAAGGCAGGATCTCCAATTGAGATTTAATACTAACACAATCTAATAGTAATGCATAACTTGTATTTCACATGCAAAAATTGCAATTTTTATTTAATTATCCAAATATCATTCAAATCGTTGTTATACATCTATATGTGCCTATATCACATATATATGTACTATATTGTAAGTTACAAATATTTACAAGATGTTACAACAGAAATGTAATCAGAGTCCCAAGTGGGTACCACCAACTACCGTGATACTAAATGCCTCTCGTCTTTGATCACTTTACCTTTGATTTTCTCTTACGATGACTATTCTCAGAATTTGAAAAGTGTGGAGGAACAACGATGCAAGCTTTTATAAAGCCCAAGAATTTAACTCTAACACAAAAGATGTCAATGTTAATGCTAATATATGTCATACACATCCATATATAGTCTCACACATCATCGCTACATTCTTGGGGATTTTACTAGCTGGCTGTAGGCGCCAACATCATTTTCCTCATGAGGTTTTCATTGACGAAATCATTGAAAGCATTATTGAGAATAAGTTGATTCTCTTCTACAAATCGCTTTTCTTTCCAACAATTCGGATTTTTAGTTGAAGTTTTCATTCAGTTTCAGAAATTTGGCAAAACCAAAGAAGGGAGAGTGTTGCCAGATTTCTATTCAATAAGAATTGAAATTGTCGTAGGTAAGTTGACCTACAAAATCCTCTTTCTTTATTTCGTTAGAAATTTGAATTTTTAACGTAAATTTTAGTTTGGAGTGAAGACTCTACGGATCGTCATTGAAATGGTTTTTTTGGAGCGTCAAGGAAATTAAGGGAATTATGAGTTTTGGTGGTAATCGAATTCTTAACGGACTTCATTTCATTTACATTTAAATTTGAAACTTCTACCCCTTTTGATTTTGGTTTAATTTTGAAACTTCCTTGGGGCATCATCAGATCATTGGACCAGATTGGCTTGGACCGGACTAACCTGAGATGGACTAGATCGACTCAGGTTGAACAAAACTAGGCTAGACTAGACCAACACGAAGCGAGTTGGACTAGACTGATAGGAACTGAGTCGACTAGACTGGACCAAATCAAATCGAACTAGACTAAGCCAAATTAGACCAACTCGAACTAGACCATACTGAACCAACCTAGACTGGTCTGACCCAAATCAAATTGGACCAAATTGACCAGACCTATCTAGGCCCAATAGAATCGATTTGGTCGAATCGACTCTATATAGTAGTTGACTAAATAAGTAAGAACCGTGTTTTCAAATAAAATCTTCAAAAGATTGTTTTATAAATTCTTAGGAGTCTTGATGATACTGATGGATATATGTTGATAGGTTCTGAGACTTGACACAATATTGTGCTTTCTTGGATTTTTGGATATTTAGACTTTTGTCGGTGGTAGGCCCAATTTGATGTAGAAGTTTATTTTTATGTCAAGCATTGCATCATTTTATAAAATAATATTTTGATATGTATTCTCATATAAAATGATATATTCATTTTATATCACTAGTGGTCGAAGAAGGACTTGAGCTCATTAATCATATTTATTTTAGGGAAATTAACAACCCAGACCCTACAGTTTAAGGTCAACGACAAGTCAAACCCTAAATAAATTTGGCTAACAACTAAAACCCTGAACTATGGAAAATTATCACCGTTGACCTTGCAGTCACGTTTCCCATCCAAATCCGTCGACGTTATTGCCTCTGTTTCGTTGACTCCAAGGACCGTCGAACGGAGATGAAAGACGTCAATTATTGGCGGATGAGGGATGTCCCTTCTGCTCGTTGGAGGAGGGACAGCCGTTGGAACCATTATCGGGTGATGGAAAATGATTGTTAATGGCTGTTGAATCGAGAAAAGACATCCCCCACTCAGAATTGATGGTCAGAATTGAATCTCTAATTTTTCGAAGGCGATGGTAGACGATTGTCGCCATTGGATTGAGGGAGGGATGTCTCTTATGGGAATTGACGACCGGGATTGAATCTGCCATTTTCCATAGGTGATGGCGTACGATCGTCTATGGCCGTTAGATCAAGGGAGGGACGTCTCTTACAGGAGCTGACAGCCAGGATTGAATTTGCCATTTTCCAAAGGCGATAGCGGACGATCATCCATGGCCATTGGATCAAGCGAGGGACGTCCCTGGATCGAAATGGATGGTCAGGATGGACTCCAAATTCTTTAACGTTGAAGGGTCATGTGCAATGCACACACATTTTTAAAAGGTGTGACGGACGTCCCTCTTCCAAAACGGACGTCACTCAACCTATTTTGGACGTCTCTCGTCCATAACGGACGTCCCTTGCCCCAAGATGATATCATTCTGCCAATTACGGACGTCGTTAACCTCACAATGGACGTCTCTTGTCTTAAGATGGCATTGTTCAGGCTATAACGGACGTCTGTCTTAATAAGAGAGACGTACGTTGTCGACTGAAGATCATTCTTTGAACGCTTAACGACAACGTTTCTCCTCTCGACAGATGCAAATCTGCCTTTATAATCTGGAAGGTCGTCATGTGCCCTAGCTATTGCAGAGACAAATTTTGACTTCCTTTGACCAACTCGAACATCCAATATCTATCCTCACATTTGTTAAAGCAAAAAATGGCATCGAAGGCGGTTCAAGGATGAAGAAGCATAAATGGCTCCATCCGAGCCCGAAGGTCAAGTACAGGGTGATTCTACCTGCGTGTCTGTAGAGGCACAATTTGTGGTGTTCAGCTCAGCGTCCTCCAAATAACGGTACGATAATGACATTATTTCTCGTGTCGTAACTATATCTAGGAGGGTAGATTTCAATGCATTTGCTGACTTTGGATTAAAGGAAATGTTTGAACGCATTGGTTTGTATAGAATGTGCACGATGGGGGGACTATTATTATGAGAGGGTTGTGAAATTATTTTACGCAAATTTAGAGATGGACAGCCCTACTGAGATGAGGACATTTCTATATGGAAAACAAATTAGGCTAACTCTGAAGGAGTTAAATGAGCTTATTGGATGCTCCACGGAGGAGTCGACGAAGGAGTATTTCCACGTATCCAAGGACCCAGATTTTGTAAAACAAGGATAAAGTCTGGCATTGTTGAAGCAATTGGCTCCCAATCCTGAAGTTATTAAATCTTTCTCTTGGCCCAAATCAAAGGGCCTAAATGCTAAAGCAAGAGTCATTCATCACATGATCACCCCTACAGTTTTCTCCCATGATAGACATATAGACCATATCAACTGCATGGATCTCTATGTGATAGAGAAGCTTTACAATGGAAAGAGTTTCAACATTGCCTATGTCATTATTAATCAAATGAAGACAATCTTGAAGAGTCCAAGGAAGAATCTCTCCTATATTGGCTCATTCTGAAGATCGTTGATAGCAGTGGGTTGGCTATCCATCTCAAAGAGCGACGAACCAATGAAAACACACTTGACGTGTACAATCAAGTGACACTGGCTTGCATGGGGCTACACAAAGTAGGAGGGGAGTGGGTATTCAAAGGTGTGGACACTCCCTCCACCCAGCCTGCACATCCTCCTTCCACGTCAGTGGCACCTCCTCCATCAAAGTCAACTGTACAACCTCCTTCAACGTCAGTTGCACCTCCTCCTTTGACGTCCACTGCACTAATTCCGTGGAGGTTGGCTGCACAACCTTCTGATCATGCTAAGGTGGAGGATGATTTTGTTCATCCCCCTCCTCAGTCCTCGCCCTACATACTGATCAGTGAGAAGAGGTGGCAGTGGTTTGTCGCCAAGTTGGAGAGACAGGAAAGGAAACTTGACGAGATTCAAGCCATTGTACTTCCAATGAAAGAAGCCCAATCAACTCCTCCTGTAGGCCAGCTAGCTCCTACAGCAGCTTCTCCTGCATCTTATGCTGCCGGTCCAGACGGATGAAGGTATGTCAGCTAGCTTACATATAGATTTCAAGTCTTGCACCCGTTAGGGGAGTCAGTGATTGCTCAATTTCCGCATCATGGCTTCCATGTTCACGACCTGCACAAACCGAAGGACCTTTTCAAGCACACCACTCATGTCAAGATGAACCCCGACTTGCAGCTCAAGGTTGTCGATATCTAGGGCAACCTTGCAAAAACTGAAAAAAAAATGCAAAAAACTTCAAAAAAATAATTGTTAAATTACATTTATGCAATGGAGATTTTGTTTCTCTGTTTGTTGGTTTTGAGTGTTGTATCTCTGTTTGTTGGTTGTTGTATATCTGTTTCTTGATTTTGGATGTTGTTTTTTAGGGCCGAGGGCCGTCCATTTTATGGTGAGGGACGTCCGTTATAGGGATAGGGATGTCCGTTATACCAAGGGGCTCATCAAATGCTGAAGGAAAATACGACAGATTCGAATGTCCAAAATAAGAGGGACATCTGTTCTTTGATTTCCATCGTCCGTTATACCGAGGGGTTGAATGAAAATAAGAAAGATTCGAACGTCCAAAATAAGAGGGACATCTGTTCTTCGATTTCTATCGTCCGTTATACCGAGGGGCTGGAGGAAAATAAGACAGATTCAAACGTCCGAAGTAAGAGAGATGTCCGTTCTTCAATTTCCATCATCCGTTATCTCGGTCTGTCTTTGGAAGCCTATAACTCCCTCATTTTATGAGCTTTGAATCTGAAATTTAGAACATGTCTTCTTTGATTAAACAAGAAATAACCTTAAAAAAGCATGGAAAGAACCTCCACGGATTAAGAAATACGCTTGAGAGAACTTGAGTGGTCGAAAATATCAAACATGCACACTTATTCAACACCAAGTAATATTCCTAACTCCAACTCCAACACATTCACAAGCATAAGATCGAAATGATAATTTGGAACATAATATTCCTAGTTTACTCCACATATCACAATTCCAACACATTCCACTCACTAAGCATTGAAATGATAAAATCTTAATCTTATACTCATCACGATAAAATTTGGGGTATTACTATTATACAATTAAGATACTAACAAGTACATAAACAAATAAAATAGCACTCATAGAAGCAGCATGGCTAAGGATGCAAGTGTGGGGCAACAGACTCCTGCAAAACACAAATGCAATACTATGTCATACAAAGGGCACATAGTTAGAAAAACGTACGAAAGAAGAACAATATACGCACTTGTGTATCAGCAACAATGGTAAAATCCATGAAGGTGTCTTATGAGCGTCCTGCTCTGCTACTACCACTTACCATGCCAGCGACTGAGCCTCCTCCTTGACAAGAGTGAACATTGTGGCCCACACTTCAACAACAGCTGCATGTCATGAGGACATGTCTCCTGCTGACTACCGTGCGGCTACGGGGCTCATCCGCTTCCAGCACTCTTTGTTTTCAAGGCCGACCTGGAGCCTTCTTTTTTAGGCCACATATGGTGGCCACCGATAGGTCGACCAAAATGGGAGTACATTCTCATAAATATGTCTCGATGATACCACACATGATGTGCCCTAAGGACCGTTCTCCCAAGCTCAGGCTAAGAGGCTCGTCACTTTTCTAACATGTTTTTATTTTGTAGAGAACAATCATTCATTGGGATTCACAGAGGTGCCAAAACATAAAGACAAAGTAGTTTCGCACCATGTTCTCACGTGGAGCCATGCAGATTCAATCGACTAGCTCGTTTATTTCCCGGCTTGAAGGAGATGCAAAGTAGCTAAGTTTTTTAGACCAATTGAGATTGTTTTCTTGAGTTTTTAAATCATATTTTTATGTTATTGCTGGTTATGGATTGGAACATATTTTTGTGGATTTTTAGAATGTTATTTGGTTTGTTTTGGAAGCAAACTGTGCCCTTATGCCCTATTTTGTCTTTCCAAGGGCAATTTTGTCTTTTGCTTTGTAATGCCATTAGAGGGTATTTATTCCCTTCTAATGTGAATGTTAAACTTGATTGGAAAACCCTTAAATTTATGTTTATTCGTATGCTTCTCTTTGAAGAACCGTGAGTCTCCCTCTCGACCACTCTTCTTTCTCAAAATCAACCTATTGTTCTTGTTGGATCTTGGATAGGTTGATCAATGCTACTTCTTCCAACAATCATCTAGTGTGGTTGTGTGTGGGGTGTGGAAGTAGAAGATCAAGCAAACCCTTGTTGGAGTGTCATCTTTTTTGGATAGGCCGATTCTTACCCCTTTTCTGTTGAAGGGTAGCAGACCAGCTCGGATCTTTTGTCTCTGTTAGTGGCTACTTTTTGAAGAAGGTAATCCTTTTTCTTGAACCTTTGGAAAGAATATTTGATTGGTGTTATTTTGGCGGGGGTTTCATGTGATTTGGACGTCGTTTGGTGAATCAAAGAAAGGAGAGAAATCTGCTCCGCGGATCTGGAATTTGCAGATTCTGTTTTGCGATTTAGGTTGCAGTACACACAATTCCATTTGTGCATGCTCTTTCTTGTTGGAAATTGGAAGCTTTCTTTTTATAGTTGTTGGCTGCTAGTCTTGTGAATTTGGAGTCGAAATATTGTATGCATCAGAAGATATTGCCATTTTATTTTTGTTGTCTAGAATCCGAGTAAGGAAACCCTAATTTGGGGTTTGTGTTCTTTGGTTCACTTCTTGCTGGTCGTGTTGAAACTTAAACTGAAAAATGGTCTCATTACTCTTGGATTTGTTATTTAACAGCCATAGAAATTTGAGCTCTAAAGGACATACGCTTTTGAAGTTATTTTCGTTCTAATCTGAGTGATTGAAAATTGTTTTAATTGATAAACTTCCGAGCAGATTATTGCTGAGAGCATATCTCTGTGTGTAATACGATTTTGAGCATGAAATTTTAAGGGCCCCTGTTTCCATATGTTATCTTAGTCTCCTCTAAAATTGGGATTTATTGGTTATATGAATTGAGAGATGACGTTGTTTCATTTGAATGCATCGGATTAAACCTAGCAGATTGCTATCCTTGCTAGCTCATTGTTTTGATCATAACTCCCAGTATACTTCTAATTTGAACCTGCTTTTTGGAGACATTAATGTGTGGGTTATTGGCTACATAATATGTGAATTTAAGCTCAATCCATCATCTGCAAGTTGAGATCTCTCTGTTTTAATTCTGGAGCTCGGGTTTAGTGTTTCCTCCAATTATCCAAACCAATTGTGGAGAATTAGAGTCCTAGACTCTATCAATACATGCACATAATTCTCAACTGAAATCCTCATAAAATTAATGCATGGGATGACATGCACGCATGGGATTCTAGCTAGCTCCCACCAGTAATAGTTACAAGTGTGCATGTCAAAATCTACTACGTACCATTCATTACCGTCACTAACCTGAAATCGATTAGCTCCTGTAGGTATTGGACACCAATTCCAAGCGACATATTGTAGATTGGCAAGCTTTTTTGTGGTCTTAGGACACAATAGGTCCATCGACTCAGCCATCTTGTAATGTTTCTTAATGATCCTACATATGATGTGTAAAAGCCTTGAAATTTTAATGATAAATTCCACGTGTAAATTCTTCGCGTTGAAAATCGATCATAGCGTTGAAGTAGACCGAATTTGTCGTGTAGCAGCCACGTATGCAAATTTTGTCATTTGGTCAAGTCCACGTACGCAAATTTGGTCAACTAGTCAAAGTCAGTGAAATTAGATTTTTCCGAGTAAAAAATTGAATTAATAAACGATATTGGACAGTCAAAATTGAGCGATAACATCAATGGAGGATGTTTGAATTAAATTTAGAGTTTGGGTAGATTGTAAATTGATAATGTATAAAATTGGGGATACACATTTTTTTTAAAAATGGAAAAGAAATTAGGAAATTGGGATTAAGGAAAATAAATAATTTGGAAGAAGTGAAATAAGAGTAGAACTATTTGGGAAATGAAGAGGAAAGGTTTGGGGGCAAAAATCCCGCCCA
>JAJTVF010004600.1:10621-25662 GCA_022433065.1 Begonia loranthoides
TTCCCGAACCGCGTAAACAAATATTGTGAGCATTTCTCTAACCCTTACTCTTTATATTATTGCATATATTTGTTATCGATATTTTAATTATATGCATTAAATCTCTTAGGGTAATTAGAGATTAAAATATCGCACGAAAAAGTTAAAAACGCTATATTCACCCCCCTCTATAGGCGTATATCAATCCTACAGGAAACCCTACTGAAAAAAAAAGTATAATTATTTAAACAAAGGTGGGGATAAAACAACAGTGGTTGGATTGAAAGCACAGACGAGATAGGGACCATTGGATTAGAAGGTGGAAGGGAAATACGCTCCCGCAGGAGAAGATGGCGTGTCCATTTTATATGTGACATGTCTCATATAAAAATGTTGTTTTCATTTTATGGTCGTCGGACTTTTTAAATTATATTTAATTTTTGACTATACACGTTTAAATGAAGCATGCACATTATATTTCTGGATAAACTTGGTCTATTGAACTTGGTCGTGTGAACCAAGTTCAATCGACCCAGTTAGGGATGTCTTATTTTACGCACATTCAACATGTTAGAATGTGTTTGTTTGTTGTTACCTAGAGTAATGATACAACTGTATGTGTCGTGTCCCTGGGCGCAAAACCCTAAACGTGATCAAAGTATTTTATTTGGCTTTCACAATTGTCGAGCATCGCTTTTTTTCTGTTATATATCTATGACATAGTGTGCCTAGAGTCCATGAGTGGCTCCATTTTCAATGTAATTTTTAATTGGTATAACAATGGTCTATTTTAATTATATACCACATATTAGTGTGTGATTTTAAACACATGCCATTTTATGCATATTCTTCTAAAGTGAATTTTTTAAAATGTGATTTTAAATTCATGCATGTTAAACAATATTTTTTATTAAAATTATTAAATCTCTATTCAGTTTAGTCAGCTTACCCCCAATGACAATTTTCATGATTTAACCAACGGATTTTCAGATACCGAGTCAGGATTAGACCCGCCAGAGTTTATTTAATTCTCGTAGTTTTAATAATTTTCTTTGAGAGACATTTTATGAGGTCAACTTCCATATCATGACATATCGTGATAATAAAAAATCAAAATTCATATAAAATTATTGCCAAATAACTCAATAAAATATAGTTATTAGTCCTATTCAATATTCGAGTCATTGTAGTAGGCTTTTCTATTTTAGGTCAACTTCCATATCGTGACATAAAATGCTTAGTAATTTATGATTTTGAATAAATTGATTATTTTATGAGATGAAAATATAAAAGCATATTTTTAATGTTGCATGCAAATTGAGTTCGATGATCATACTATGCAAATTAGAAAGGTGACCGATCACCGAGACACATTGGTCAAACACAATTTCTTGAGCTGGAGGTTGTATAGTTTGGGAAGTAGTAGAAGAAGATGGAAACAAGAAGGAGAAATAGGTGGATTAAAGATGGAGGTGATAAATGGGGAAGTGTTAATGGTAAAGAAATAGGAATAGAGAGAGAAGTGGAGGAGGTAGAAGCCAGTAAGATGGTAAACGTGTTGAGAATTAAACTAAAAAAAACATTCTGCATTCTGAGGTGTTTTTCAACAAGGATTTGAAGGGTAAAAAGATAACCAAATTAAACATATGACCTATGGATTTTAAGGCCCCATATGTCTAGTGTCTAATGGTTTAAATGGCAAAGCATTTGGAGTTTGCTAGAAGAAGTTATGATGGTTTTAGTAACCGAAAGGTCAGTTATTACGTGATTGTTTCATATTTCATATTTAATACATTTAAAGTCATTTAAGTATATTTATTGCATTAGTTGTTGTATGAATTTGAAGAGTCTTATTGAGTCTATAAATATTGTATTGTACGCATTTGAAAATGAGAGAGTGAAATACCAATCTTGACGAAACATTAAAGAGAGATCCTCTCCTCTCTCTCTCTGAAACACTCCATTTTTTATCAAATTGGATTAGAGCTATGTTGAACCATGGGAGCACAATGTTGGGACATATGCCGCTTCCATGACTGACCAAGATGAACTACGACAATTGGAGCATTCAAATGCATGTTTTGCTTGGTGCACAAGATGCATGGGAAGTAGCCGGAAACCATTGGCGCCTTGAAAGCAAATAAATTAAAAGCATTAAAAGAAACGCAAATGAAGGACAAGACCACTCTCTATCTCATGTTTCAAGCAGTAGATGAGTTGGGTTTTGAGAAGATTGCTGGTGCAACAACTTCAAGGAAGCAAGGGAGATGTTGCAAAAAGTGTTCAAGGGTGCCGATCGAGTTAAACAAGTGCGGCTTCAAACTCTTCATGGCGAGTTTGAGGGTATGAAGATGAAGGAAATGGAAGACATATCAACCTACATCACGCATGTGCAAACAGTTGTGAATCAACTTAAACGCAATGGAGAAACCCTCACGGATGCAAGACTCATGGAGAAAATTCTTTGGTCATTGACCGTGAATTTTGAGAACGTTGTGTGCGCAATCGAGGAGTCAAAAAATTTGCAAGACATGATCATCGATGAACTTGCGGGATCTCTTGAGGCACATGAACAAAGGAAGAAGAAGAAGGCACAAGAAGTCTTGGAAGAGGCCTTACAAACAAAGACGACTATCAACGATGATAAGGTAATGTACGCACAACATAATCGAGGAAGAGGACGTGGCCATGGAGGTCATGGTTTTGTTCACAGTGGAGAACGTGATAATGGAAATAATCGCGAAGAGAAGGGTGAGACCAGCCAACAAAATTAGCGTGGATGAGAATGCGGTCATGGAAGAGGTGGCCGATCGAATCGTTCAACTGTCGAGTGTTACAATTGCGGCAAGTATGGACCCTACACAAAGGAATGCTACTCCAAGAAGAAGGTTGAAGAAAACGTGAATCTAGTCACGAAAGATGAGACGAAAGACGATGGAGTTATCATGATGGCCCAAAAGGACACCAATTCAGAACATGGTTCAAGTCAAAGGCTGAGGAAAAATACGTTTTGCAAAAAATGATGGAAAGGAAGGAACAATAGAAGATGTCTACTAGACACCCGATTTGAAGAGTAACATTCTTAGCATGGGCCAACTATTAGAGAAGGGATGTTCGGTTTTCATGCAAGACCGGATGTTGCACTTGAAGGACAAAAATGGTCGCTTACTCACACACATGGAAATGGCAAAGAATCGAATGTTCAAACTCAACTTGAATTTGAGAAAAGTGTTTGCAAGTAAATATGGAGGACAAAGCATGGCTATGGCATTTACGGTTTGGGCACTTACATTATGGCGGCTTAAAAGAGTTAGAAAAGAAGGAAATGGTTCATGGGCTACCGAACATGGACTACCCCAAGAAATTTTGCGAGGGATGTGCATTTGGCAAACAAGCAAGGAGTACATTTCAAAAAAATGCGGAATATCATGCAAAGAGATCTCTCGAGTTGGTACACACAGACATATGCGGCACAATCACACTGAATTCTTTTAGTGAGAAGAGGTACTTTATTACTTTCATTGACAATTTTACAAGGAAGACTTGGGTTTATTTCTTGAAGGAAAAGTCGGAAGCATTCGAGGTGTTTAAGAAATTCAAGGTGCTAATAGAGAAGACAACTCATCTTTACATCAAGGCTTTACAGTCAGATCGACGTGGAGAGTACATGTCAACTGCTTTCAAAAGCTATTGTGAGGAACAATGAATCATAAGATTCTTGACCACACCTTACTCACCTCAACAAAATGGGGTGGCTGAAAGAAAAAATTGTACAGTTCTCGATATGGTTCGATCTATGTTGAAAAGCAAAGATGTTGCGAAGGAATTTTTGGCTGAAGTAGTGCAATGTGCTGTATATATTCAAAATCGATGCCCACATGTGATATTTGAAAATCAAAGACCACAAGAAGCTTGGAATGGCCATAAATCAACCGTAACACATTTTAAGGTGTTTGGAAGTGTAGCATAAGCGAATGTTTCAAATCAAAGAAGAACCAAACTTGATGATAAAAGCAAGAAGTATGTGTTCATTGGGTATGGCAAAAAGGCGAAGGCTTTCAAGTTGTTTGACCCAATTGACAAAAAGGTGGTTGGTAGCCGAGATGTACAAGTGAATGAAGAAATGAGATGGGATTGGAAGAACCAAAAGGAGGTAACACAAGATGAAGGAGAACCATCAACCACTGCACCAATAATCACACCGACAATCTCTGAAGCATCCAATGACAAAGAAGAGCCAAGACAACCAAGGATGCAGAATCTACAAGATCTATACGACTCCACAAATTAAGTGCATTTGGTTTGCTTATTAGCAAACGCGGAAAATATTGCTTTTGAAGAGGCCATGAGAGATAAGAGGTGGAAAGCTACGATGGATGAAGAGATTAAGGAAATTGAAAGAAATGAAACGTGGGACTTTGTGGAATTGCCGGAATGATTTCAACCCGTAGGAGTAAAATGGGTGTACAAGAAAAAGATGAATGCCAAAGAAGAGGTTGAAAGATACAAAGCACGCCTAGTTGTGAAAGGCTATAGTAAAAAAGAGGTGATACATCTCAAGAAGTTGTGCGGAGATGTAGATGACCGAAAAAGTACGGCGGGGTATGTGTTCTATATGAGAGACACGGAATTCACATGGCTTTCAAAGAAACAACCGATCGTGACTTTGTTAACATGGCTGCATCCTGGTGTGTGCGTCATGCAATTTGGCTAAGAAATTTATTAAACGAGTAAAATCTCAAGCAACATGAGGCAACCGAAATACAAGTCGACAACAAATCAGCAATTGAATTGGCAAAGAATCCATTTCATCATAAAATGAGTAAGCATATAGATGTTCATTTTCATTTTATTAGAGAGCATGTCAAGAAAGGAGAAGTACAAATGAGTCACGTTGCAAGTCGTGATCAAGTGGCAGACATTTTTACAAAACAGCTACAAACGGTGCTATTTGAAAACGTCAAGAAGATGATCGGGATGAAGGATCAGAAATATTTGAGTTTAAAGGAGGAATTTGTTGAGAATTAAACTAAAAAAAAATGTTATGCATTCTAGGGAATTTTTCAACAAGGATTTGAAGGGTCAAACGGTAACCAAATTAAATGTATGACCTATGGATTGTAAGTTTTAGGACGTCTAGTTTCTGATGGTTCAAATTTCAAAGCGTTTTGAGTTCTCTAGAAGAAGTTATGATGGTTTTAGTAACTGAAAGTCAGTTATTACGTGGTTGTTTCATATTCCGTGTTTAATGCATTTAAGGTCATTTAAGTATATTTATTGCATTAGTTATTGTACGAATTTGAAGAGTTTTATTTAGTCTATAAATATTGTATTGTACTCATTTGAAAATGAGAGAGTGAAAAACAATCTTGAAGAAACTTTGAAGAGAGATCCTCTCCTCTCTCTCTCTGAAACACTCCATTTTTTTATCAAAACGGAAATGAAGATTCGTTCAACACAATGTCACAAGAAATATATATTCTATTAGTGAAAGGGTGGAGGGTAACATATCCCTTATGGTGGTTGTTGTTACTGATAAGAATACATTCCAGAGAACGACTTTGAAGTTTATTTGAATTATAAAGTCTTAAGTTTGGGAAGTAAGAACAACCAAAACTAGGTAAATGAGTGTACGAATGAGGGGAAGAGTTAAAGAACTAGTGTTGACAATCTGTTGATTAAGTAGGTAGTTGTAATGAAGGCAAAGGACCAAAATTTGACCGTAAACCAGCTTGAAACAGTAAAGATAACTTGTTTTAACATGGCAATTTTTCTTTTCAACAGGAGCTTTTTGAGTAGGTGTATAAGGGCAAGATATTTGATGATGTATACCAACAGATTTGAAGAAAGAGGAGAGATGAAGGAACTCGCCTCCCCAGTCAGAACGAATACACTTAATCGTCTTGCTGAATTGAGTAGAAACTAGTGAATGGAAATTTATTACTGTAACATAAACTTCATCTTTTGTTCGAAGAGAGAAAATCCAAGTGTAATGACTAAAATTATTAATAATTAATGGGAAATATGGAAAACCATCAAAATAAGTGGAAAGAGCATGTCCCCATAAATTAGCATGCAATAAATCAAAAGGTTGTGTAGAATGAGATAAAGAAGAAGTATATGGTAAATTGTGTGTTTTATTTGGAGAACAAGCATTCCAAAAATCAGAGGAAGAAGATTTTGAAATAGGTAAATTGCAAGATGACAACAGAGATTTTAAAATAGGTAGAGATGGATGCCCCAGTCGCCACCAATGCCAAAGAGAGATGGACACTGTTGAAGAAGCAGTCAAGGCCAGAGAGGTGGTTGAGGTGGAAGAAGGTGACATGACATGATAAAGACCATCAAGTAGAGTTCCTTGCAGAAGAGTAGTCTGAGACTGCATGTCCTTGACAACAAAGTGAGAGGGAGAGAAAGAAACAGTGACGTTATTGTTAGAAGGGAAAGTGACAAATCAACCATCGTGGTTTGCGGTCAATGACAAGTCAACCACTGTGGTATGTTTTCTAACAAGTTAACCACCAACGTATGTGAAAATGACAAATGCACCATCGCTGTCCGTTAAAAAAAGCTGATGGCCCCGGCGTCCAGGCAATTTTGGCCCGGACGCCGCGGCGTGCAGGCAATTTTGGCCTGGACGCCGAGGCTTGCCTGGACGCCGCGGCGTCCAGGCAATTTCTGGCCTGGACGCCACAGCGTCCAGGCAATTTGCCTCCAGGCCATTTGCGTCCCTCTGTTAAGTCAGCTGAATACATAATGTTAATTCAGCAGAATACATAATCCTAGTGGTCTGCGATATTCGCATGTATTCTATCGTTTTCCCTTATTAGCTAACCCTAGAGAAGTCTGAGCTGCGCTGAAGCGAGTAGAGAAAGGGATTTTGGAAAAGTTGAAGAATTTGTTGGAAAAAATGACATCTTGGAGTGTTACAGAAGGTGGTATTAACCGTGAAGCTGAAGTGGGCCCTTCAGAGACATTATTGGCCAATGAGGAGGTACGTGGCTTTGGAAACGAAGTTGCTATTATTTTGCATTCTGTCTCAGCAAATTTAAACGAAGAGGACGATGAGGAACTCCAATCAGCATGCCAATCCACTAGTGATGAAGAGATGGACATGGCAGAGAGTAGATTGAGACGCCAACCAGAAGCAGAGTGCACATTTGTTGGTATGGGGCTAGGAAAAAAATGTAGTTCCTTGAATAAAATTAGAGAAGAAATTGTTGATTATGCAATGAATAATGGGTACGGGATAAAATTCACCCACAGTGATGCGCATCGATTGAGAGCTGCTTGTCAAGATGGGTGCATGTGGCGGCTGCATGCCTCACAAATAAAAAATGAAATGACGTTTCAAATAAAGATGTACAATGACATTCACACATGCTCCAGACAAATGGAAAGTCGCCATGCCACAGCCAAATGGGTGGCAATGCATTACTTGGACAGATTTAAAAGTCAGGCCGACTGGGCCATATCTTCCATAATTGAGACTGTCAGGAAGGACTTCAACGTCAACATTACATCCAGCCTTGCTAGAAGGGCAAGAAATGCGGCTAAGAAAATTAACGAAGGGGATGCCAATGAGCAATACAAGCTCATATGGTCCTATGCTGAGGAGATTCGGAGGTCGAATCCCGGAAGTTCACTGCGTGTTGACCTCGATATGAGTGTATTTAAAAGGATGTACATGTGCTTAGATGCATGCAAAAGGGCAATGCTGAATGGTGGTAGACCTGTTATTTGTTTAGATGGCTGCCACTTGAAGGGAGCGACTCCAGGGCAACTGCTTACTGCTGTCACCATCGACGGGAACGATGGTATGTACCCGATTGCTGTAGTAGTCGTTGAAGCAGAAAATAGGGCTTCATGGAGGTGGTTTCTAGAATTGTTGCTGGACGATCTAAACACCCCTTCTGGCAATGGGTGGACGATTATTTCTGAACGACAAAAGGTAAGGTGTTATTCACTGCTTTTGCATTATGTGTTTATGTTTGTCATATATTACCAATGTCTGTCTCATATTATGCATCTTTGCAGGGACTAGTGCCAGCTGTGAGAGATGTGGCATGGCAAGCAGACCAGCGGTTTTGCATCCGACACCTGTATGCCAATTTTCAAAAACAATTTAAAGGCAAGTTGTTGAAAGATGCAATGTGGGCTGCATCAAGAGCCACAACAGTGAGGCAATTTGAGAAAGAGATGGTCAAGTTACGTGTCCTTGACCTGGCAGCCCATGACTATTTACGTGGAATAGAGGCGACATGCTGGGCCAAACATGCCTTCTCTTCGATCCCAAAGTGCGACATAAGCCTCAACAACCTCAGCGAGTCCTTCAATGCCTGCATCCTACCCGCCCGGGACAAACCTATTCTAAGTATGTTCGAGATCATTCGAAAGGGCATCATGGGTAGGATCGTAAAAAAATATGAAAAGATGGCTCAGTCGACCGAACGGTTGTGTCCAATGATCAGCAACCGCCTCGCCAAAGTACAACATGCCAGTAGAAATTGGAGCCCTCAGTTTGCAGGAGCTGCCCAGTTTGAGGTCAGTAACGGTACCGACATGTACGCTGTTGATTTGGAAAGGTGTACTTGTACATGTTACCGGTGGGAGTTGACCGGCATCCAGTGTGTGCATGCAATCCCGTGCATTCACTTCATGAGGAGATCTCCTGAGGATTTTGTGCATTGGTGCTATCACCGGGAAACATACATGGTGATGTACTCCCACTTTCTCCGCCCCCTTAATGGACCAATCGAGTGGCTTCCTGTGACGAATCTTGATCCAATTATCCCACCGCCTTTTAAAAGGCTTCCAGGAAGGCCGCGCGTCCGTCGAATACGGGATGTGGACGAGGCCCCCAGCCGGACAGTGCTAAGCAGAAGACATTTGAACGTCACGTGTGGGCGGTGTGGTAGTGTGGGGCACAATGCCCGCACGTGCGAAGGGGGAGGCCAGTCCAGTGCAGGGGCTGGCAGTGGCAACACAGGGAGAGGCAGAGGCGGCAGAGGAAGGTCGGAGGACACCTTTATGGGGTTCAGAGTTCCTGATAGAGTTCATGAGACGCAGGTCCGTGCATTATCACGTTATGCTTTCAATTGTTATTTGAAATATGCTCATTTCCTTTTCAATGTGATCTGCAGGAGTCTGATACAGAAGGTCCTCCCACACAAACGTACACAAATGTGGACCTTAACCTGCCGTGATACAATTGTTTTTTCTTTCGACAAATGTAGATGACAGTGAAATGGCACTGATGTAAAGTTGTGTTTTTCTGATATAAAAAGAAGTTTTGCAAATTCAAAGTTTTGTGTTACTAAGTTAATGTTTTTTTTTTCAATTCCAGGGGCGTTACAACTAATCAATTGACCTGACTTCATAATTTTTTAAAAATTTTGACATAATGTGCCTTGTTTCTTTACTCCCCCAAAACAACTCTCGTACATCCTGCACAAAAAATAATCCCAAACAGTTCCAGTATCATCCAAATCATCCACTAAATGTAAATTATACATAACATCCAAACAACATATCATTGACCTACACTACGCCTTCTTCTTCCTGGTCGGTTTCGGGCGCAAATCCTTGATCAGAAACGACAAGTGCGGGTCAAGAAATACTCTATCTGCTCCGGCGAACAACGGCCCCTCATACTCAAAGGTTGGAGGTTCGTGCAGGTGGAATTGTTCCTTAATTTTGCATTTTCCTATCACCTCCATCCCCGTAGGGGTACACCGGAAGACGCCGAACGGCCTGTAATGCAAAGGGAACAATTGGCGGTCAATTACGTGGAAAGCAATATTAAGAATGTACACAAGGGAAACTTCTTACCGCTGTTTGTCGGTGGGAGCTACGATAATGGATATTGATTCCGGCAGTAATTTCTGGTAAGCGTATTGCTGGTGCAGGTCAACGGACGACATAAAACAATCATGTCTCGGGTGTGTCTGCAATGTAAACAATGCATTATATGATATCAATGTAAACTGGAGACGCGAGCTGAATACTTACGTGAATCCATCCTACGGTGAGTAGACCGTGTTCATGTTGATGTCTGAAAACATGTTCGTCTGCGCCGTCAACCGCATAGCACTGCATATAAGTTTGGATGAGTACTTAGATAAAAGCTTATAAACTAGCACACAACGAAGGCCTCTCACAGTATCTGCTGTGCCCTTCTGCTCCGGGAAGATGATCTCGCTGACGACGTACTCATTGTCTGTCAGCTTTCCCCCAAGAACTGCGCATGTCTCAATGTTCCTTCGAAGATTACCCTGACAATAATCCTTGAACTTACTCATCAAATCATGAGCCTGCAACCAAAATGTCAAAAAAGGGTGAGCGTAAACATTAATGAACACACATATATACCGAAATGAAAGATATACCACGGGCACAGTTTTCAGGGGCGGCGGCTCGAGAGGCACCGCTGGAGGAATATGTTGGCTGCTTCCAACAGGGTTGCTGCCAATTAAAAACATGTCATTACATGAAACAAAATAAAGTAAAAAAGTGGAATTAGCGTTCAACGGAATGAACTTACAATCGGAATGTCGTATCAGGTGCGTCTGAGGAGGATGACGCGGATGCTAAATGGGGTGATCGCCTGTCACCTGAGTTCAGGGCTGCCACCATGTCACGATGCCACTCGGCAGATTGCATATGCCATTGTTGTGCTATGGCCCACCTATCTTCTGCGAGCTTGGCCGCTTCTTGTATTTGGACTTGTTGCATTTGCAGCTGCTCTTGCATTTTTTGCATTTGGGTCATGGACATATGGTGGAGCCCCTCCATCCTGCTCATCCAAGCGAACGTCTCATCAGGCATCGAACTAAAATGAGATGCCTGAGGAGAATGAGGTTGTTCAGGAAACGGGACTAAATGCCTAGGCTCTGACCGGGGTGGATGTGTTGCTTCCTTCTTTGACTTGCGCATCCATTCCCCTCCAGTTTGGGTGATCCCCATTCGGTCCACTAATGAATTGTTGTAAATGTCATTGGCGGACTCTTCAATTCTAGGTTCCGTCTCCGGGATGGGGACCCCTAACTGCTCAACGATACTCTGGATGAGCCAGTTGTACGGCAGTGACTTCGCCGAGTTGTTGAGCATCTCTTGCATGTGGCTCAGGATGATATATCCGATGTCCACCTTTTGTCCCGTGAACACCTTCTCTAGCATGTAGAGATCCATGCTGGTAACAAGGTCTCGATGCACATTCCGAGGCAAAATTGTGTACGTCATTATCAGGTGGATCAATCGGGCTAAGGCATTCAACTCCTTGCCCTTTGGCTTGCTGTACTCGGCAACCTCGGGATCCTGATGCAACAATCTAATCACCTCTAACCCACGTCCTTGTTTGACGAATGGTGGCGCCCAAGCCATCTGATAATATTCATCGCTTGGCTCCTCCAACACACATCCAAGCATAATGTTGACATCATTGGCCGTGAACCTAACCTCATGTCCAAAAATATATGTATGCACCTCTAATGGTTGGGTGGAGATGCTCAAATTTGCATAAAACAATCGTATAACTCGCTCGCAATAACTGCCCCTCATCCGGCACAACCCGGCTAACCCAACAGCTCAAGCATACGATCGATTCCCATCCCTGCGAATGAGTCCAAATCTACTATCTTGGACACAATAATTGTACGGCGTTGTATATCTTCTACGAACCGTGCTTTGTAATTCCGGTTCCAATATAGTTTCGACCTTGAACCCACTTGAACGGGTTGGAACGGGTCGCTGGAGCAGCCGGCTTCTCCTTCTTCAGGCTCAGCGGTTTCTTCCACCGCCGCCACTACATCGGCTTCGAACGCCGCAGTTTGAACGGGTTCAACTGCCTCCATCGTTGCCTTCCCACGCTTCGAGGTCAATTTCTTAGTCCGGGATTGCATTCTGATAGTTGAGAGTAATTCACCAACCTGCAATATAATAACCCACACAACATGTCTCAGTTAGTTTTCTTTTTTTTTTTTTTTTTTTTGGCGTCCAAGCCAAAAGTGCCTGGACGCCGCGGCGTGCAGGCCAAAATTGCCTGCACGCCGCGGAAATGTGACCAGCGCCGAAGACCCTCATAGAGACTTCGAAGAAACGCAGCAAATCTACCTCAAATCAACAGTCCATTTCCATTATCACAGACAACTATGAGAAAATCATCAACATATACACACAAATCTACCTCAAATCGTCGTCGGACGTAGCTCCTCTCCTCTCTTCGTCGCACGCAGCTCCTCTCCTAGTCGCACGCAGCTCCTCTCCTCGTCGCACTCCTCGTCGCAAGTCTGTCGAGAGTTGCAGATTAGGGCTTGAAATTTGGGCGAAATTGGTTTAAGCATATATATATATATTTTTTTTTTTTTATTTCAAAATCATTTTGGGCGTGCAGGCCAAAATTGCCTAGACGCCGCGGCGTCCAAGCATACATGGTGGGGCCATCAGCTTTTTTTTACGGACAGCGATGGTGCATTTGTCATTTTCACATACGTTGGTGGTTAACTTGTTAGAAAACATACCACAGTGGTTGACTTGTCATTGATCGCAAACCACGATAGTTGATTTGTCATTTTTACTTGTTAGAACAAAGCTTACTAACACTAACAAGATAAAACTGTTTACCAATGTGTGAGATAAAACGGTTGTTTTCTATAAAAATAGGCAAAATAAATAATAATAAATTATCAAAATTCATATAAATTTATTGCCAACTAACTCAATAAAATATAGTTATCAGTACTCTTCAATATTCCAGTCAATGTACTAGGCTTTTCTATTTAGGTCAACTTTCATAAAATGCTTAGTAATTTCTGACTTTGAATAAATTGATTATTTTATGAGCTGAAAATATAAAAGCATATTTTTAATGTTGCATGGAAACTCAGTTGGATTATCATTGGAGTTAGGTAGGTATGCGCTGGGAATGCTACTACGAAGATGCCACGAAAGTAATCAAATAATTAAAGTAGGTCGTACCTACTTTGGGAATTCACAATGCATTTACTCACGGAGACTTCAATCCCAAGGTCTGCTGGCATGCCACTATTTATACCTCTGCATGCAAACCTTACCTGGCACATTCATTCCCACTCCAACCTCACAGTAGTACCTCAACGACCTTTTGCCATGGCGTCCCCACCAAACTCCCTCGTGTTTAAAGTGCGGAGATGCGAAGCGGAACTCGTTTCTCCGGCGAAGCCGACCCCTCGTGGGTTCAAAAGACTTTCCGACATAGACGACCAAGAAGGTCTTCGGTTTCAAATTCCAGTGATACAATTCTACCGTTATGATCCCTCCATGCGAGGGAAAGACCCCGTGAAGGTGATTAGGGAGGCCCTTGCTCAAGCTCTGGTGCTCTACTATCCTTTTGCCGGTCGGCTCCGGGAAGAGCCTGACCGGAAACTCTACGTCGATTGTACGGGAGAAGGAGTTCTTTTCATCGAGGCAGATGCCGATGCTACTCTCGACTGTTTCGGTGATGCACTTCAACCTCCATTTCCATGTCTGGACGAACTTCTTTTCGATGTCCCTGGATCTGCAGGCGTCCTCCATTGCCCAATGCTTCTTATTCAGGTTCATTTATTTCTTCCTTGAACTTACGTATTTCCGTCTTCTACGTTCTTTTTTATCAGCAAACATATGATCTACTTTAACTGCTACCTTGAGATTTATTTTTCCCTTGAAAAATAAACACTTGACCCATGTTATTAATTTATATGGAGTCAGGTAACACGCTTCAAATGCGGTGGTTTTATTTTTGCCCTGCGTCTCAATCATACCATGAGCGATGCAGCGGGCTTAGTCCAGTTCATGACGGCAGTGGGAGAATTTGCAAGAGGCGCGACTGCCCCGTCGATCATGCCCGTATGGGAAAGGGACATTCTTGATGCGAGAAACCCACCACGAGTAACGTGCACCCACCGTGAGTACGAGGAAGTGCCAGACACAAAGGGCACTATCATTCCCCTCGACGACATGGCTCATCGCTCTTTCTTTTTCGGCCCCACGGAGCTTTCTTCTTTACGAAGATGTTTGCCGATTCACCTTCGCCACTGCTCCTCGTTTGAGGTTCTGACCGCCTGCCTGTGGCGCTGCCGCACCATAGCTCTTCAGCCAGACCCTGAGGAAGAGCTGCGCATGCTCTGCATTGTAAACGCTCGTTCAAAGTTCAACCCCCCTCTTCCACCAGGGTACTACGGAAATGCATTTGCTTTCTCAGCTGCCATCTCCACTGCCGGGAGGATTTGTGAGAATCCGCTTGGATATGCGTTGGAGCTGGTGAGGAAGGCTAAGGCTGATGTGACCCAGGAGTATATGAACTCACTAGCAGATCTAATGGTGATAAAAGGGCGACCGCATTTTACTGTTGTAAGGGCTTACCTTGTGTCGGATGTGACACGAGCGGGCTTCAGGGAGGTGGACTTTGGTTGGGGGGAGGCTGCCTATGGTGGCCCAGCCAAGGGTGGGGTTGGAGCCATTCCGGGTGTGGCTAGCTTTTTCATACCTTTCACAAATAGTCGAGGTGAGGAGGGAATTGTGGTTCCAGTTTGCCTCCCCGCACAAGCCATGGAAAGGTTCGAAACAGAGCTCCAAAGCATGCTAAAAGCTGACGGAGATACTCAAGCCAGAGCTCAGCCATCCGTTTTTATTACTTCTGCATTGTGATAAGGTGAGAAGACGAGAGAGTTGTGTTATGTTATGGTGAAAACATATGATGACTGAGGCATGGATCACTCTAATATTTCAAATAAAATACGGAGAAATACTTCTTTTGTAAAATATAAGATAAACATTTTTTTTTTAAGAAAATCTATAATACCATAATTTAATAAGAATAACTGAAAGGAAATTAAGGGATATTTGAATTTTTTAGATAATTATCGGGGTACCCAGAACGTAATCGTAAGACTTTAATTTAAGGAATTTATAGGATTAAATGAAAATAAATATTAACTTAATGAACTAAATTATATTGTTTGGAATTAATTATAATTGTTTTGAATTAAGAATTTATTTGATAAATAAAGTGGGAGATTTAATTATGGAGGGATTAAAATGGATTA
>JAJTVF010004617.1:0-38082 GCA_022433065.1 Begonia loranthoides
AAAGACTTATATGTAGAGGATAAGGACTTTGGGATTATTTACAAAAGTTGTTTAAGTAAGGCTGAACAGCCCTTTGTAATTAGCATCTACTTTATTACTTACATTGTAACTTGTGTCCAAGATGAGTTATATATAACCACCACCCCCTTTGTAATTCGAAAGGCAATCAACTTTGAAATCAAAATCTCTTGTGATTAGTTTGTGAAGTCCTTCACTTTCTATTAGCTATCTCTTACTTTGGACATTCATATCCAAATTGAGCGTTAGTAGGTTTGGTGGGTCATATCCAAACCATAGCTTGTTGAGTCATATCTAAGCTAGCCGCAATTTTTCTTGGTGATTTATATCCAAGTGAAGTGTAAGTGTACATCCATTAACTTGATCCCTCAAGTAAATCCTCACTCCACATGTAACAAGGCGAGCTAAATCCATTCCATCAAGAATAAGTCCGAGCACCCCTACGGGTCTCCCTTATTCCTTTGTTAGATTTCGCACTCTTCCAAACCCCCTTTTGGAAACACATCATTGATTGACGTTAGTTGATTACCCAACATCCTTGAATTGTCTGTGTGTTTTTCGGGCACATTATATTCTATTAAGTCGTGGGAGTTGCATTAGGTTATCTTTATTTCAACTTCCTTTCACTTCTTAGGGTTTGCAATTTTCAGTGAAGTTGAGGAATCTCATACATTATCTGTTTGAACATATGCACCCTTATAGAGGGGGGTTAAATAGGCGTTTTAATTTTTTCATGCGATATTGTTATCTCTAAAGACTAAGTGATTTAAAACAAATAAATAAATAAAACATTAACAAATATCAGGAAGTTTAAGGGATAGAGAAAATGCGAACCAAATTTTTTCACACGGTTTGACAACTCTGTGTTTTCAATCCCAATAGCTACATTTACATAAACCAACATGTTAGTTAAAATAAATACCCTTGTTAAGGGGTATTTCTAGTGAATATTAACATAAATATATAAATAAATACCCTTGCATAATTTGATCACTCCCCCTAAGTTTACGCAATATATCCAACTTTTAGTTTCACGCCATAATGATATTCTAAGAACTTACACAAATTCTTTTTGAATTGTGTTGGTTGAATTTGATTTTGATGAAATGAGATATTTTGATTTGTTTGTTAAATTTGGTATCAAAGAGGGGTTAATTAAAACTTTTTTGTGATATTGTGCTTATTGTATAATTTTGTTCAATTTGATTGAATTTCTTGGTGAAAATTTATTTGACAAATTTCTTCATATTTTGAATATATTATGAATTTCAATACTCACATTAAAAGACAATCTATTTCTAGACTTCCTTTGTTTGATGGTAGTGATTATTTATATTAGAAGTCTAGAATCAAAATTTTTATTGAATAAATACATTATGATTTGTGGCATGTAATTGAAAAGGACCATTTATTCCAACTAAATGCAAAAATGGAATTAATGTTCCAAAATTGTATCTTGACTTTGATGAAAACGATAAATGCAAGATGAGTGTAAATGCTAAGGCAACCAATGTGTTATATTGTGCTTTAGCAATAAATGAGTTTAATAAGGTTCAAGGATGTGAAAATTGATGTGCCCCAATATCCCGTCACTTGAGCTCGAGCCAACGGCTCCTTTATTTTCTAACATTTTATTTATTTTGCAGGTATTTCTTCTCTAGCTAAATTGGAGGGGAGTTTTAAGGATCAATTAAACAAAGGGGAGTTGGCACATTTGGGCTAGTGGAGGTCTTGCAATCTTTGGAGAATATTGTGGGCTTCTCTTTTCCGCTTCGAATCTGACCTCCGGTTGTTCAAGTACATTTTTGACAATCAGGACGACTTCTTTTCAACTTATGTCCTTCATACAAATAGTAGCCAACAGCCATAGCTTTCGAACGACATTATGGGAGTTTTATTTTGTTTTTCTTTTTGCTATGTCATATGTCCCTTTTACAGAGTCCAAAATCCAACTCATATTTATTGATCTTGTGTTAGTCATGTCTAATTTCTTAAGTCAGGGTTATTTTGGTCTTTCAAACTCTTATAAGGGCATTAAGGGTTCATATGCCCTTGTTTTATTGCTGGAATGGACTTTTACTGAATCGAAAACAAACCCTAGAGTTTCTTTGTGGAGAAACTCGTGCCACCACCCCTCCATCGCCATTTCTTCCATAACCCGAACTCGGCGTTCTTGAGATCTTCTTGGTTGAGTTGGAAAGGATTCTATCACCTCCAATATTTCTACTTCAAGGTGGTGATTGTGGTGTGGTAGTAGAAGAAGATTTCCAAAACCTTAGAGAGAGCTTCCATCCGGTTAAGCCTTGAAAGTCGGCCTCACACATTAGAAGGACCCGCGGACTCCTTGGTTGTTCTTGCTATTTCGTCTTGCTTGATCAAAGGGATTCTTATTCTTTGCTGCTTGCTAATCATATATTCTGAGTCCCTTCTTTTCGAAAGGTAATTTTATTGAATGGTAAGTGATTAGATTCGTTTGGTTGAGGAGGGCTTGTTGGCCAATAATCTGTCTCTGGAATTTCTCTGTTCGGATCATCAGATTGGATACAAAATTGAACGACTTGCTATTAGAAGAAGGCTTATTACGTCAACTGATTCAAGGGGCCGAGATGCTAGTTTATTTGATGAGGAATGGGAGGAATCCGAAGAGAGGGAATCACTTAGTCCGAGAAGGAGATCAAATGGCAAGCATGATATGAGACATGTTAAGGCTTCTATTCCTCCGTTTAAAGGTTCTAGTAATGGTAGTGATTTTCTAGAGTGAGTTGAGAAAGTGGATCGAATTTTTGATTGCTATGACTATTCCGAAAGAACAAAGATTCAAATGGTGGCCTTAGAACTTACGGGTTATGCTAGTATATGGTGGGAAGAACTAAAAGCACAAAGGCGGAAGGAAGGTGAGGTCCGTAGTTGGGAAGCCTTGAAAGCATTCATGAAAAAACGATTTATCCCTCCGTACTACAAGCAAGACTTATTTCTTGAACTTCAAATTTTGAAACAAGGCTCACAATCTGTTGACAAGTATTTGATCGAGTTTGAGGTTTTAAAGATCCGTTGCATGTGAAGAAACCAATGGAGCAAACCGTTGCTCAATTCATAAAGGGGCTGCATAAAGAGATTGGTGACATTGTGGAATTCCATTCATATGAAACTCTTGATGATGTTATACAATTGGCTTTGAGAATAGAAAGACAAAGAAAAAGAAGGCTTAAAGAAGGCATGTCTCGGCCTTTCCAAAAAAGCAACAATCCTCCGAAAATAATTCCAAAGGTGGATAGCAAGTTTAATGTTGTGAAGCTTAATGAAGAGAGGTAAGCCTTTAATGACAATAACAAACCAAAATCTAGAGATGTCAAGTGTTTCAAATGCTTGGGGTTTGGCCACATTGCCTCACATTGTCCAAATGCAAGGGTGATTATTCTAATGGGAGAAACTAATGAAGTGGTAAGCGAAGATGAGGAAGAGGATCTATTTCACGTAATGAAGAGAATGGAGAAGAAAATTTTATGCCCCGGAGGGACAATTACTTGTTGTGATGAAGAGACCAAAGGCCATTCAAATAATTGACGACATCAAAAAGAATCTGACGATGATGCAAGTAGCTAAGTGTTCTTCTACCTTGCAAACAAAAAGCCATATTGAGGTTGTAGAGGTCTCCGAAAGAGTAGGGGAGCAAATTGAAAAAGATGTCAGTCATCAGGTGGCACCATTCTTAGTAACAGACCCTCAAAGTTCAAAGGAAGATTTGTTGGAAGAGGGTGTCTACAAAATTTAGAACCTTGTTAGCAATAATGTTTCTTTAGTACTTATTCTTGAAGAAAAGGAAGTTTATGTCAAAACAAAAATTTCCAAGACTTGTTATGAAGAGGATAATATTGAATTAAGGGCATTAGGTCATGAGGAAGAGAAATTTGATGAAGAGGCTGTTTCTCCACATGAAAGTTCAACTCTCCAATTGAATTCTGAGATGGGAGAAGTAACAACTGAGTCATGTGATGCTCCATTTGGGTTGCCAAAAACAAACCATTAGTGTTGATTAGGCTTTGAAGGGAGCTTGAAGAATAGGATGCAACCATTTCTAATTCCATGAGGTACCTGTTATTCAACACATTAATTGATTATTCTTCTAAAATTAGGTGGAACAAAAATCTTGGTCATTTTGAATCTATTATACCACTGCGGATTGGAAATTTTATTTATGTTGTTGTTAGTGAGCCCTCTTCACATAATGGAATGTCAAATGAGGTTGCTGACCTTTGCATGCTTAGTGGTACAACTACAGAGACGCTATGACTAAAGTACACCATGGTATTGAGCTTGATATTCCAGTTATTAAGAAAGGAGATGATCACAATTGGGATAAACTTCTGAATTTTGTGGTTAATGATGCTTGCTTGGGTTGTGAAAGAGTTGATGTTCCTTTGATGATTGAAGACTGTCTTGTTGCTGTTTCATTTGGCCAACTTAACATGGAGATCATCACGTATGATGTCAATCAAAATTTTCCATTTGACCCTGAAGGAGGACCATCTACAGAGGGTAGAGTTGGAAGACTCCCTGGATTTGAGGAAAAATCCTTTTCAACCCCGGGAGTATGATGTGCCCCAAGATCCCGTCACTTGAGCTCGAGCCAACGGCTCCTTTATTTTCTAACGTTTTATTTATTTTGTAGGTATTTCTTCTCTAGCTAACTTGGAGGAGAGTTTTAAGGATCAATTAAACAAAGGGGAGTTCGCACATGTGGGCTAGTGGAGGTCTTGCAATATTTGGAGAATATTGTGGGCTTCTCTTTTCCGCCGAGAATCTGACCTCCAGTTGTTCAAGAGCATTTCTGACAATCAAGACGACTGCTTTTCAACTTAGGTCCTTCATACAAATTGTACCCAACGTCGAAAGCTTTCCAATGACATACTTGGCATTTTATTTTGTTTTCGTTTGCTATTTCATATGTCCCTTTTAAAGACTCCAAAATCCAACTTGGATTTATTGATCTTGTGTTAGTCTTGTCTAATTTCTTAAGTCAGGGTTATTTTGGTCTTTCAAACTCTTGTAAGGGAATTATGGGTTTATAATCCCTTGTTTTGTTGCTGGAATGGACATTTGCTGAATTGAAAACAAACCCTAGAGTTTCTTTGTGGAGAGACCTGCGGCACCCCCCTCTATAGCCATTTCTTCCATAACCCGAACTCGGTGTTCTTGAGATTTTCTTGGCCGAGTTGGAAGGGATTCTATCACCTCCAATACTTCTCCTTCAAGGTGATGATTGTGGTGTGGTGATAGAAGAAGATTTCCAAAACCTTGGAGAGAGCTTCCATCCGATTAAGCCTTGAAAGTCGACCTCTCACATTAGGATGACCCGCGGACTCCTTGGTTGTTCTTGCTATTTCGTCTTGCTTCATCAAAGGGATTCTTATTCTTTGCTGCTTGCTTGTTGGCCAATAATCTGTCTCTGGAATTTCTCTCGGATCATCAGATTGGATACGAAATTGAACGACTTGCTGTTATCTTTTTGAGCTGCTTTTTGGCAGGTTTATTCTATAATTAGTCCAGATATTCTCCTCCAAATTTGACGTTATTTGGACATATGCAAGTGGAGTCCTTGTATTTTTAATTTCGGATACAATTCTGCTCAGGTGAAACCCTAATTTCGGGGTTGTATTGTTTTTGCCATATCTGGAGTTTCCGAGTGATTTTTTGCGCTGAATTTTTGATATGTCATTTATGAACGTGTTGTTGTAGTGACCTCCCAAATTGAAGTGTTGTTCACGTCTGGATTGAAATTTATTCCTGTTTGAATTTGATTGATCAGATTATTACAGATTATTGTGGTTAATTTCTATCAAATGTTCCTCGAGATTTTTGGAGCACATCAAGAATGTGCTTCAAATTTTGAAACTCCTTATGGCAACACACAAAGAAGAATCCTCTGAAGATGAGGAATCGGGAAGCATTTGCTTAATGGCCAAGGATATTGATGTAAGCCCTTCTTCTAGTGATTTAGAAGAAAATTATTATAATAATGATTTGGTGGATCAATTTAATGAATGGATTGGGGGAGAGAAAAATTGCTTAAATAGATTGAATGGTAATTTCCTTCCAATGTTTTGTTTTTGGTATGAATTTGGACAAAGGGGGAGAAATTTATTTGATTTGGCTTTTTCACTCCCAACTTTTTATATCTATATTTAATGGCAAAAAAGGAGAATTTTTTTTTTTTGACTTTGATGTGCTTCCACAAAGGTTTCTATTTTATTATAACAAAAAGGTGGAGAAGTTAGAGTAAGTTGTTGTTAGAAAAACATGATTTGCATGATATTAAAAGTGAGAAATTGCATAAACTGAAGGGAGTATCAAATATGCAATAGACATCAAGATCAGATAAGCAATTAAAAACTTAATATATTTTTTATCAACAAAAAGGGAGATAATAAGCCTAATAGACATTAAATTATTTATTCTAATGATGAAAATTTTATTTGAATAATTAAGTTGTTTATTATGAATTTGTTTGAATCTAGTAAATATGTTTATTCATTATTGAAAATACGATTCATACGGATATTATTGCTTACTAACATGTTTACCTAATTCCATGTACCTAGAGGATTCAATGAGGGAAAAACACAAAGTTCAGGTCGACTTCGGTGAAGAAGCGGTCGACCAGTTGGCTAAAGAAAGAGCTAAAACAGAAAAATGGTCGACCACTCTAACGAGCCAATCGACTAGAATCATTAAAGATTGCTCTATTTTTTGAGAATGTGAATAAATGTTTGACCTATGATGGAGAACGATCGACCGGTGTGTCAAACTGATGCCAAAATTGAATGACCACAAAATGGACAGATTCAAGTAGTTTTCTAAAATGTGAAGAAGTGGTTGATCGGGGTGTCAAAGTGGTCAACCGCCTAACTGTATTTCACACAATGACTATATTCCAATGGTCAGGACGTGGTCGAAAAAAATGAGGGTGGTCAATTGGTTTTGCTTGTGTTATGAATAGAAGACACTCTGAAGCTCAAACTAATGAAGAGAAATCATAGCAAAGCTCTACCAAAATTTATACTCTTTGTACTTCTGTAATTGAATGTCAAACCTAACTCTCAAACTCCCAAAAATGAGACTTTATATTTAGAAGAGTTAAGATTTTTAGTTTTACTTTTTGTTGTACTAAAACAACAAACAAAAGGTGATGCTCCGTGAACAGTCAAGTGAAGGGTGACGCCTCGCAATAGTCAACTTGCAAAGGTTTGATTGACACTCATAAAGTTAATAATCTGTAACTAGGGAGGTTAGGTTATTAAGTATCTCCAAGTAGGAAACTTGGTGCACGGCCATAAGCTGGAGTTGCCAAACAACGTGAAGAAATTTGGTTTGCACTTTCTCAATCCCTTAAACTCCATTATATTTGTGATTGTTTGTTTATTTATTTGCATTAAATCACTTAAGATTTAGAGATAATTAATATCATAGGAAAAAATTTAGCATGCCTAATTCACCCCCCCCCCCTCTCTATAAATGAGCATATGTTCTAACATTATCAAGTTGGAGAGCTACTCATTTATAGAACTATCCTTTAAAGTGGAAAAGTATTTTAGGTATCATTTCCTACCAGCTTTTGTTCATCTGTGCATATCTTTGTTTCCTTTTTTAATTTAAATTTGAAATTTGAAGGAAAATGTCTCACTCATATGGAGCTAAGCTGTTAAAATTTCACATGAAAATTCTTTGATTTGTGTCGCTGGTAATGCACATGCATATGCTCATCAAAATTGTAAAGACAATCCTTTTTGGGAATCATATTCTTTGAAGGAAATATATTGAATTTGCTTCATTTGGTATCATAACAAATTTGAGTTTGCGGTTGATCGATTCATAAACAAATTGTATGTTTTTGGCTCATGTGTAAATGCAATCGATTGGACACGAGTTTACGATTGTCTGCAACCAGTGTGTAAAAGAATTTCTACAGAATGGTGGGCACCGACAAAAGATTGAAAAATAAAGAGTTGGTCGATCGGTACAAGGTACAAATTGAAAATTTTGTTGATTCGGTTATGGAGCGGTCGATCAGAGTTTATGTGTGATCAACTGGGAATGCAAAAGAGGACCTATAATGAGATTAGGTGTCATGTTCTAAGAAAGGAAAATATTATAACTTGTCATAACCCAGAGGTGTACATAATAGAACCGATGGGTTAGGTGACACAATCCTCGTGGAGGACCTAACCACTCAGTCCAATGGGTGGATTATTTGTGAAAGACTTTTAATACTTTAGTTCACCCCAAAATGATATGGGCTTAGGTCTATATAGTGATCTCAAGAAAATAATGATGCGTAAAATAAAATGAAATCTAATTACTGTGCAACAAATTCAAACCAACAGTATTAAGGTTTATAGAGCCAAATAGAAATGCAAATATCTTTACCGAACAATAGCCTCAATAATAAAATCTCTAAAAAAGTAAATAGATAATAAAAGGGATCCCCGGCTCTGTGTCGTCAGCCGCTCATGCCTTTACCTGGAATTTTAGGGAGAGGTCATTTAAGGTGAGTGACTAACTCAATAAAGTATTTCTAGACTAGATGCATCACATGTGAAAAATGGTCTTTCTCTTTTTCAAAACCAATGCTATGTTTCTTGTTTTACCATACATGGATTTTTACCAAAAAACTCTTCATCATTTTATAATTCTGGCCCAAGGCTACCAATGAGGCTTTTTTCAAAACTTATTGTTTATATAGATAGGTATATCTCAAAAAATAGGCCATCATCATTTTTCAATATGAAAACGTTATCAGTGAAAATGGATGGTCACTCAAGGACCCATCTGACACTCATCAAAGAAACGGTGGTCTTTTGTCAATGACAACACCTTATGAGGTAGAGGAAATACAAATGATAGCTATCTGGAGATCCAATGCGTCACTTGAGTTACCGATGAACTAGCTTCTGTGACGACACAACCCGTACAATCTGACAAACGAATAAGGTTGCTAAAGATGGAATGCTCCTCAACTAGCCACCAACATGTTTCAAGTTTATGGTGGTTGCAGGCGAGTGGAGGTACAAGCTGGCCCGCCACTCGTCAAATGGAACTGTGCTAGGACAGTAAAACATAGCGACAATGAACCTTCCAATCCATGTGACTAAAACTTTGGCATGGTTCTGGTGCTTGAAACACAAGGAAGCGTCATCACCTTCCCATCTCCATTTCTAATTTCTGTGGCTCAAAACCTGAGGACATGTACCAATGCCCCATCTGTATTTCACATGTACAAACAATTAACCATCACAAAGTCAAAGGTTGCACAAGATAGCCTCGTGATGCTTTGGCACTAGAGTGCCCAAAGCATCAAGAGGATTCATCCTCCTAATATATGCACAACTATTTAAATCAAACCATGTATGGAATATAAATGTTAGAAAACATACGTATACATAAAAACTGATGTGCTGTTGAAATAGTCGTCATCGGTTTTTCAAGTGTGGTACTCCACAAAATATCATTTCTAAAACATGGATGCAATGCAGTGCAAAAGGTATCAAAATCCATTGCTTAAAGGTTGTTTTTCTTGTTGACTCGAGCAACTGTCTCCTTAGAAATCGTATCTCATTCGCCGAAATTGTCAGAGCCTAGAAAACATGTCAACCAACACAAAATTTTTTAATCAGTGAATCCCATGAAATTAAGTGGGTCCTATACCAAAAATAGGACCCTAACTGAGGTGTAATTGTCCCATTCACATGTGTCTATACGTGGCGCGGTCGACTTCAACTATTTCCATGGCAAACTGCCCATTTTCAATATTGGTTGTCTATGAACTGAATTCTAGTTCATCGTACACTGAAGGTTGGTCGATCGTCCTCTAAGGTTAGTCAACTGCTAATTCGTCGAAGACCCTCTCTGTACTTTAGATAATTCACCAGTCCATTTGCAGTGAATTGATTGAACGACTATTATCCAGAGTTGCCTTTCGACTGCTGTGATTGATAGGCCTACTTTTGGTCGATCGACAAGTACCTTTGGTCGATCCACCAAAAATTTGCGATCGATTGACCACTTGCTCCTAGTCCATTTGTTGATTGACCTAGCCCATCTCTGACATGATTTCTCTGCCAAAAACGCTCTGTTTCATCACATTTTTTTTCTACAATCGATAGATTTTCATTCATAGACTCCAAATGCACTATCTTAAGCCAGAGGGGTCTGTTCGATTTGACTTATTGAACTTGAATCTAAGGCCAAGGTTTACAAAAACAAAGAACCTAAAATCGAAAGCCTTAGACAAGGGTTCTTACCAACGGCCTTCACAAATGTTCTTCTTCTCTTCACCACGAGCATTTTCTTGCAATCAATTTTGTCTGTCAGTCGACTTTTCGGTCATCTCGTCTCCTAGGGTTACTCGTTGTTGGTCGAAGGAAGAAGGGTAAGGCTCCTTCCTTCCCATCTTCTTCTTTCATTATTTATTTTTCTTATTTAATTAATTTATTTAATACATAAAATATATTATATATCAACTAAACTCATTTCAATTCCATACATAAATCTGGATTCGTCCCAATCACTAGCCGATAAAGCCTTCTAGTTGATGTAATTTCCAATTCCATTACCTCCAATCTATCTACCACTCAGTAATTATCCACTTTTACCAACTTGGACCAATTGACCATAATTTCATATGTGCCTCCTACGCAACAATTGAGGTAAATTCTTTAAGAACTAGACTGATTAATACGCGAAAAATTAACAATGTGGAATTTATTATTTATAAATTTCCCGGCTCTACATCTTAATTTCCTTAAAAAAAATCGTCCAAAAATTTAAAATAAAACCCTTTACACATCAAAATAGATAAAGGTACTTGCGTATCATGTCTGACTCAATTTCCCAAGTTGCTTCCCTTTCAATGTGATTATTGTACAACTTGCAGACCAAGAGAATCTCCTTGCGTCAAAGCACTCAAACCTCTCTACTAAGGTTTCACTCCATAACTTCTTCATAGGAGGTATCCTGCTAGTCGGTCCAAGAGATTACATGGGATGGGTCAAGCATGCATTTCCTCAGCTAGGATTTATGGAAGACAATATGGACATACCCTAGCTGGGGAGGTAGATCAAGCCGGTAGGCCATATTGCCAATCCTCTCAGCTATCTAGAATGAGCCAATAAATCTTAGGGCTAGCTTTACTTTCACCCTGAAGCAACTAATGCCACATCTCGATCGAACCTTTAGAAAAATAAAGCCCCCTGCATCAAACTTCACTTCCTTCCTCTTCAGATCAACATAGCTCTTCTGTCTACTTTGCACCGTCTTAATCCTTTGCTGAATTAGTTGGATCTTGTCTGTTGTCTCCTAGATCATATTTGGCCCAAGAGTAACGCTCTCTTTAGCCTCAACCAAACATAGTGGAGAACGACATGACCTTCAATACAATGCCTCATACGGTGAGGCACCAATACTGGTCTAGTAACTGTTTATGTACACAAACTCCACTAATGACAAATGGTTTATCCAGCTATCACCAAGATCGTAGCATATCCTTAAAAATGTAGATAGTCCTTTCTGACTGTTCATCTATCTAAGAATGATGTGCGGTGCTAAGATTCAACTCTATCCCTAAAGCCTTCCGCAAGGACCTTGAAAACCTCGATGTGAATCTCGTGTCCCAATATGAAACGATGCTTGAAAGGACGCCATTTTGGCGAACAATGTTTTCAAGATAGAGGTGGCTCAACCTTGACAAGGGAAAATCCATCTAGATTGGAATAACATGGGGGACTTAGTCAAACGATCCACGATGACACACACTACATCTAACTTCTATTGAGTTCTGGGAAGTCTTGTTAGGAAATCGATGGTTATCTTATCCCATTTCCACTCAAGGATATGCAAGGATTGCAACAATCTTACTGGTCCAAGATGTTTAGCCTTTACATGCTGACACGTTAGACACCTTGACAAAAATTATGCCATGCCTCGTTTCATACCCACCCACTAGTATGGTCGCTTTAGATCATGGTACATTTTGGTACTGCCCAAGTGAAGAGCAAATATTGTCTTGTGAGCCTCTACGAGAATCACTTCCCTTAACTTCAGCAGGCTCAATACTGCTACATTACCATGGTAGAGAACTGCCCAACACCATTGACTTCCCGGCCATCCAATTGTTCCCCAATTTGAGTTGTTCAAACTTCTCTCAAATCAGCTCATCCTGTTATTGTAACTGCTTTGTTCTCTGGAGCTAAGATGTTGCAACAATCACGTTATATGCACAAGCAACATCGTTTGTCTCATAGCACTATAGGCTGTAATTTCCAACAACTATAGATCACTTCCACTAATCCAAAACAAGACACACAAGAGATCATTGAGGATTCTAGCTTAGAGCATCGACCACTACATTTGCCTTTCTCGGATGATATTGTAGGCTGAAATTGTAATCCTCCAGTTACTCCATCCACCAGAACTACCACAAATTCAAATACCTTTGAGTGAAAAGATACTTCATGCTCTTATGATTAGAATACACTTGAAAATTCGAACCATACAAGTAACTCCTATAGATCTTTAAAGCAAAGATTATAGCAGCTAACTCCAAGTCATGTGTTGGGTAATTTCCCTCATGGGGTTTTAACTATTGAGACATGTAGGTAACCACCTTACCCTGTGGCATGAAGACGCAACCAAGTCCAACCCTGATGCATACGTGTAAACTGCATAAGGTTGTTTGCTGGCAGGCACTGTCAAAATAGATGCACTAGTCAACCTACTCTTTAACTCCGCAAAATCATTCTGACATTGATCACTCCATTTATATCGTACCACCTTCTTGGTCATCTTCGTCAATTTTCTACAAACCATCTATAGTAACCAGTAAGACCAACAAAACTGCAAATCTTTGACACATTTTTTAGAGCCTACCACTATACCACTGCCTTGATTTTTGCAACATTTATAGAGATTCCATCTTGTGAAACAACATGCCCAAAAAATTTTACCTCTGACATCAAGAAGTCACACTTACTCATCTTGAAATATAATCGATGGTCCCTCAAAGTCCGGAGCATAATCCTATGATGTTCTCGATGTTGACTCTAAGACTTGGAGTATATCAAATTGTCATTGATAAACACCATGACTAACCTATCCATATAGGGTCTGAAAAGCTAGTTAATGAGGTCCATGAAAGATGTTGGGGAATTAGTCACACCGAAAGGTAAGAATAGAAACTTAAAATACTCATATCTGGTTCGAAAGGTTGTTTTCAAAATATCCTCTTCACGAACCTAAATTTGATGGTAATCAGATCTTAAATCAATCTTGGAGAAGTACTGTGAACCTCAAAGCTGATCAAACAACTAATCGATCCTGGGCAATGGTTACTTGTTTCTTCACAATAACTTGGTTCAACTTCCTATAATCAATGTAGAGTCTCAAGGAGCCATCCGCCTCCTTGGCGAAGAACACTAGAGCACCCAATAGTGAGATACTCTCCTGGATAAATCCCTAACCTCTTAGCTTTTCTAACTGCTTCCTCAACTAGCCAAAATCTCTAGGAGCAAATTTATACACTGGAATAGATACTAGGGTAGCGCTCGGAACCAAGTCAATACGAAACTTGATCTCACGGTCTAAAGGTAACCCTTGTAGATCATCAGGAAACACATCAGGGAACTCTTTTACAGCAGAGACATTTGGATCCTAACCAGTGGTCTTACCCTCAACATCAACCGACCTAAGGCACAAGTACTGCTCTAGTCCACTGTAACCACAAAGACATGCCCATAGAATAGAATTTGTCATCACCGCACTAGGACGGTTGCGATAGATGATGACTTGACCTTGTATCAAAACAACTGTGACTCACTTTGAATGACACTCTACGGTTGCCCTATACTTTCTCAACCAATCCATACACATAATCAAATCAAACTGACTCATGGGTAAGAGAACCATATCTGCAAAAAACATGCAATCATTGATTACCATGTTGAATACTTTGCTCACTGACGTTACTCCACTTTGGACACCTAGAGGAGTACTTACCATCAATAGAGATTCCACCTCCTCCACTAACAAACCCAAAATGGATGCAAAAATAGAAGACACAAAGGAGTATGTCGACCTAGTTTCGAACAACACTCGTGCAAAAGAATGGGATATAAGGATCATACCATCCACTAGGCCGTGATCATCCTAAATGTGGAATTAATTGGATATTCCATCTGCCTAAGCATGCCTAGAGACTCTCTTTACCACTATGTCTCCCTCCACGATCACCTCTAGTTGCGTTTTGGCTAGTGCAACTACTCTAAAATGACTGCTCCCTAGGATTACAAGACCACTGTTGTGGATAAGGATTTGAGCCATAGCTTTGCTAATAATTTGTTGGTCTCTAGAAATCAGGACTAGTGTGTCAAAACTAAGTCTTAAAACTCGAATGGTTCCCTACTAATTGCTATAGGGTGTAAGTTGCCTAATCCTTGTGTTGCGAGAAAGACTGCTTGCCAAAACAATGCTCCCCCTAGGAGTACTATAGGTAGCATTACCCTGGGTGGGAGAAAATGATCTATGCAAAGGTTGCTACTGCTGAGCATGCGGGTAGTCCTTCTAAACGTGCCCAAGTTTCCCACATATATAACCAGTATAGGGGCTAAACCTCTAATTGCTAGTTGATCTGCTATTGGCACTATGGCTCATATCCCCACCAGATCCTCACCCTTGGAACCTCTCTTGGTTCTTCCTTATCATTTTACTCTAATCCCTCTTTGTATGTTTCTCTTGGATGCTTCTATAACTAGCACACAAACTTCTATCCAACCTCTAGGCAGCGTCAAAGATCTTCAACAGACTGTCAAACTGCATATCCTCAACCCTGCATTGTAGTTTTGGCCTCAAATCCAGCCGAAACTTTATTACCTACGCTTGTAAAAAAAACCCCTCAGAATAAGGCAAGAGCTCATAGAACTTTCTATAGTACTCCATTACTGTCTGCTGTCCTTGGGTCAGCTCATGGAAAGCTCTAGGCATAAACTCATGGTGAGTACGACTACTATACTATGCCATAATAACTTCGGTGAAATCCTTTCATTCCATTGATTTTACATCATAGTTGGACTGTACGGCACCCCACCTATTAGATGCCATTTTCTCAAGGTATTGTGTCGCAATTGCCAACTTGTACTCTTTCGAGACTTGAAGCCTGGAAGTTCTTTCCCATCTTGTGGAGCCAACCTTCTACTCCCAATAGATCTACACCACCTTCAAACACCGGTGGGTTCAACATAGCATATTCTTGAAAACAGTGCATCGGGGTTATAATTGGCTCTAGGGTAGGGTGAATGCTACCCGCCAAATTAAACAATGCCTCCACTATTGTAGTGATTTAATCGACATGGTTCTGTTGTAGTGCGGCGTGGGATTTTTCTTTATTGGTGGCATTGTGTCTATTTTGAGAAGAGAAAATTCCACGTTGTTAGAAAACTTGATTTTTGCACAGTTAACAAAATCCTTACTGATGGAGTCCAAGACACTAGGGAGTTCAACAAGTGCACTCAGCTAAGCTTTAACAACAATTCTGTCCTCCAATTTTAAAACTAGTATAACTTCAAAAGCGTAGGGGATTAAGTGCTGAAATTTACAGAGACTTCCATCAACATTCCAAAAAATAACATATCAAAAATTCAGTTAAAAACGCGATTAGATCACGGAAATATGATTGGACAAATATGACCCTCGGATTAGGGTTTTTGGGACAGGTTTTGGCTACCTAGAATTAATCGACGATTTATCAACGAGCATACATCCATTTAATCCCAAATTTGGAAGAGTATCACACAACACTATCAAAAGTATCTATGCCAAAATTGAGCATTATCAAACAAATGGAAGCAGATCAAATCGTAGCCACAAAACATAAACGAATTTGCACAGCACCAAAACAGATTCTCGGCCAAAAATAGCTCCCTCCAAAAAAAATCTTTCCCACTTTCAAATCACAACCAAAACACACCAAATCCAGAATATTATATGCAAAGATCAATAACTCCAAGAATATGAGATCCCCTTTCAAGAATTAATATAAGAAAATAAGTAAAAATCCAAAGGAGTCCGCACACCTCCAACACTAGAGGGGGCGACTAGTTCGGCCAACAACAAGGGAGGCTCTCTCCAATGGGGATGCTGGTTCTTCTACCTCCATGCCACAAAAGACCACCACACGAGGAGGACTTGGGAGAGGTAGCACAAATGGACTCACCAAAGATCCAGCAAGAACAAGTGAGTTGATTGGAAAGGAAGAAGTCGGCCGAGGGGAGGGGAGATCTCCACAGGTTCTTCACGCCAAGGCTTGAGAGCTAAGTTTAGGGTTCTTCAAAAGTGCCCTCTATCTTTCATTAGGAGGGACTAAATATGCCCAAGGGTCTTACAAAAGAACAAAATACAAAATATCCCTTGGAAGTAAAAAAATTTGGCATGAGGGCTCGGTTTACATGCAAACCGAACACCTTCTAAAACAAAACATAAACAATCTAAAAAATTCAAAAATAATAATCCCAAACATATTCCAGTATCTTAATCATAAAAATTGAGGTAACAAATCCACGAATAACCTTTAAATCTTCGAGTTATGTGGCTCCTCCAAGGCAGGAAATTAATGAGTCAATCGCTTGACGTTGCATGGTTCCATGTGAGAACGTGAAATGGAACTCCTTTGTCATCATGTGATATCTCCTTCAAAAAATCCCATAATTTGTTGTGACCTGCAAAATAATAGCGCGTTAGAAAATAGATGAGCTTCTTAGCTCGAGAGGGTGTGATCGGTGCATGGGGCACATCACTTACTCTACATCATTAAATTCTTGAGTGATCAATATTTAGGAATTCAGAACCTTAAAGCTGTGATACAATAAAATTCTGTCATGACCCACAGGCAGGCCTAACAGAACTGCCGGATCGGGCAACCCGATCCTCGTGGAGCACCCGATTACCCAGTCTAAGGTGTGAGTTATTATTGGAAGACATTTAATTATTTAGCTCGACCCAATAAGTGTGGGTCTTGGTTCGTATAGTAATCACAAGAAAATAACAATGCTGAAAATTAGAAAGAAACAATCCAAAATAATGTTCAACAAATACAAACAAATAGTATTAAGGTTTACAGACCAAAATAGAAATGCAAATATCCTTACCAAACAATAGTTTGAACACTCAAATCTCTAAAATATGAAATAAACAATAAATGGGATCCCCGACTCAGTGTCTTGAACCACTGCTTTCTTTACCTGGAATTTTAGGGAGGGGTCGTTTAGGGTGAGTGACTAACTCATAAGGTATATCTAGAGTAGATGCATCACATGTGAAAAGTAGTCTTTCTCTTTTAGAAAACCAATGCCATGTTTCCCGTTTTACGATAAATGTACTTTTATCGAAAAAATCTTCTTCATTTTATAAAATAAGCCTAAGGACAACAATGGGGCTTTTATCACAACTTGTTGTATACATAGACAACTATACCTAAAAAAATATGTCATAATCATTTTCTGATACGAAAATGTTATCAGTGAAAATGAATGATCAATCAAGGACTCATCGCGCTCTCATTAGAGAAAAGGTGGTCATCAATCAATAACAACACCTCATGAGGCAAAGAAAATACAAATGACAATGACCCGAAGATCCAACGCATCACCTGAGCTGTAGGTGAGCTATCCTCTGCCATGACACAACCCGTACAATCATACAAATGCATAAGGTTGTTGATGACAAATTTCTCCTCAACTAGACCACCAATAGGTTCCACTAGTAGTTTGCAAGTTCAAGGTGGTTGCCGGTGGGAGGAGCTACGAGCCATCATGTCACACGTCAAATGGAATGGTGATAAGATGGAAAAACTCAGTGACAAATAACCTTCCGATTCGTGTGACTAAAACTCTGGCCAAGTTAAGGGGTTTGAAACCAAAGGAAGTATCATGACCTTACCATCTCCATTTCCCACTTTTGGGGTTAAAAACTTGTGGACATGTCAGCAATGCCCTATCCCCATTTTGCACGTACAAAAAATCAACCTTCATGCAGTAGAAGATTTCACGCGATAACCTCTTGATGCTTTGGCGCAGAGTACCCAAAGCATCAAGAGGACTCATCATCCCAATATATGCACAACTATTTAAAGCAAACCATTTACAGAATGTAAATGTGAGAAAAGATATGAATACATAAAAGTTGAAGTGCTGTCAGAATAGTCCCTATCGGGTTTTCAAGTGTGGAACTAAAAAAAATATCATTTCAAAAATTTGAATGCAATGCAATGCAAAAGGTGTAAAAATCCCTACCTCGAAGGTAGTTCTTCATGTAGACCCGAGCAATAAAATCCTTGGGGATCGTATCAAATTTTTCAAAATCATCCGAGTCAAGAAAACATGTCAAACAATGGAAATTGTTTTTATCAATGACTCCCAAGAAAATAAGTGGAAGGGTCCTATACTCGGAATAGGAGCCCAACAAAGGTGAAATTGACCCATTCACAATGTCTTTGTGCGGTGGGGTGAACTTATAGTTTTTTTGGGTAAACTGCCTCTCTTTCACATTAGCGGTTAATCCAACGAATTCTGGTCTATCATCCACTAAGGTTGATCAATCATCCACTAGGGTCGATCAACCGCTAATTCGTCAAGGACCATATCTGTACTTTGGATGATCTATTGGTCCATTTGCAGTCAATCATCCATTGGTGGCCTAGTCGATCACCTAGTCGATTGATCTATTGGTGATCATTTAGAGTCACCTCTAGAATATTGGTGATCGACTTGCCTATTTACGATCGATCGACCACTTGCTCCTAGTCGATTAGTTTATCGACCTGGCCCGTCTCTGGCGCAATTTCTCTTCTAAAGATGCCTTATTTCCTCCATTTTTTCTCCAATCGTTAGATTTTTATTCCTAGATTACAAATACACTATCCTAAGGTAGAGGGGTTCCTCGAATTTGACTTATTGAGCTCAAATATAAGGCCAACATTTTCAAAAACAAAACCCTAAAATCGAAAGCCTTAAACTGAGGTTCTTACCACCATCCTTCACAAATTTTCTTCTCCTCGTCACCACGAGGGTTTCTTTGACATCAGTTTCGTCTGTCGGTTGACTTTTTGGTAGTCTCCTCTCCATGGGTTCCTCGTTGTCAACAAAAGGAAGAAAGGCACGACTCCTTCCATCCCTTCATCTTTTTTTATTATTTCCTTTTTCATTTAATTTATTTATTTAATGCATAATATATATGTAAATATATATTATATATCAAATAAACTTATTTCAATTCCTCACTTAAATCTCATTTCGTTCCAAACACTAGCCGAAAATGTCTTTTGATTGATTTAATTTCCAATTCCATTCTATCAAATCTATTTACCATCTGGTAATTATCCACTTTCATTGAATTTGATAAATTGACCATAATTTCACACGTGGCAGCTACGTGACAATTTTGTTCAATCCTTCAATGACTTGATCGATTAATACGCAAAAAAATTTAAATGTGAAATTTATTATTTGTAAATTTCACAGTTTCTACATGACTAATCATAATTGTGTATGATAAATGTGACATCTCATGCTGAAAAATATTTATGAGGTTTAGGAAGGTTTCTTTTTGGGAAAGAACTCTTAATCGTGAAGAAACCATTGAAGACCAAAAGATCTTAAGAAAGTGGTTCCTTGTCGAGGTGTTTCTTGTCTCGACTCCTTGAAGTAATAAGAGTTTTTGTTTTGGTTTCAAAGAAATTTAAGACTTTGATTAAGTTTGTAAGCACAAAAGAATGTATGACATGATATTGGTAAAAAATTTTGTCCTTTTAGTACCTAAGAATTAATTGTTATTTTAGTGAGTTTTAAATATAAAACAATTCTACTGTGTTATATTAGACATCTCAAGGATATGATAGGGTTTGGAATTATTAGAATTGGTTAAGTAATTCAAGTGCACCACCACCCGAGGAAACTCATGAGCAAACCAAGCCTACTAAGCGGGAGTTGTTTGACATGATTCTTAAGCTTCAAGAAAGTCTAGAGAAACGTTCTAGTAGGCATATTAAGGGCCCTAGGACTCCTAAACCAGAGGAAAAATTCAACACATCAATCGAGTCAAGGAGTCAAAGTAAAAACTTGTATGATTGGGGTGCGAGAGAAAGCGTTATGGAAGAGCTTCCAAATTCGAGAAGAAGATCTCATAAAAAGAATGATTTTAAGCTTGTGGATTTATCTATCCCTCCATTTAGTGGATTCAACAATGATATTGAGTGTATGGATTGGTTGGAAGAAGTTGAAGGCATATTTGATTGTCACGAATTTTCGGATAAAGGTAAAGTGAAATTAGCCTCCTCGTCATTTGTGGGTTATGCTAAATCTTGGTGGAATAACTTAAAAGCTCAGCGGGTAATTGATGGGGAAGATAATCTTATTACTTGGAAGATGATGAAAAAGTTTATGAGAAAAAGATTTGATACGTCTCGGCTAAAGGCTAAAGACATCCATTGCTCCGAGTGCCTTGACATTGGGCACAATGCTTTTAAATGTCCGAATCAAAAGAGTACTATCTTAAAGGATTGTGTGGTTGATGGGGAAAGCCAAGTTGACTCTTTGGCAGCCACTAATGAAGAAGACACTATAGAAGTAGAGACTATTTATGCTCCCGAAGGGCCACTATTTATGATGGACACTCAAGCGGTTCAAAAGGTTTTATCGAATGGTCAAATCTGTGAAGATGATTATGTAGAACATGACGTTAATTTTTTTGCTACAACTAATGTGGTCAAGAAGGAACATGAGAAAGAGATGCAAGATCAGCATTGTAAGATTCTACAAATGCTGAGTCCATGGGAAGAATTTGTTAGAATTGAAACCGAGTTGGAAGAAGATATGGTCGATCATCAAGAATTGTTATACACATGTACTTCTAATGATACTTTACTTGTTCCACTTAGTGTTGAAGGACTATCTTTTGATGAAGAGTTACCAAATTTAATGATGGAAGAGGAAGAAACTCCTCCTCAAAGGAAAAGACTCATGGCCTCAGAGGAAACACTCATGGAAGATGAAAAGTCTTCAATTTTGCTTAACGACAATGTTTTAAGTAAAATGGAAGAAGCAAGTATAGTGGACCATAGAGATGAGTTCTTTACAGCAACCTTTGAAAAAGAAAATTATTTTAAGAAGATAACTCTTGATCAAGAGGAAATTTTTACCTTGACCATAGAAAGACCTCTCACTTTTGAGTGGCTAGAAGAGAAAATTCATGGCGAGCTGATTTGTTATGATTTTTGTTGGAGCATGGACAAAGTAGATTTTATATTCACAGATGAACAAAGAATTCTCAACCATTGTTACATGCATATGGATAAAGAGTGGGGCTTGGGTGCATTACCAGCTTTGAGTCTTTAATTGCAAGTCTACGATAGCATAGAAACAAAACATACTAGCCAAAACTATTTGCTCGAGGTACATCCCACCAAACACTTTGATTACTTGGTTCTTTAAAATTGGGTGGTTTAGAAATAATGTTGTTATTAAATTTGTTATGGCACGGCTGGATGATAATGTTGTGGCCACTCTTACCGATAACTCTTTAAATCCTGGATTTTTAATTGGAGATGAAAACTTCAGCATGCTTAGTGGTTTAATAGAAAATGAGTTGATGGGCCATCTGATTATGTGGGATAAGAATTATGTTAATTCTATTTTACTATTATCGCATCATCGTGTTTCTGATCATTGTGGATCCAACCCCATTGAGTATGCACCCCAAGAAAGGAACCGGGTGTTAAATTCCTTACTTTCATGGCTCTTTAAAATTGGGTGGATGGGAAATTCCATTGTTGTTGGTGCTGATTTTAAGTTTTGGAAAGAGGGTTTTGATATTGTAGTTGAGGAAAGAAATTCGAAGATTGAAGATTATTTTGATTCAAAGTTACTACCACTACAAGATCTGGACATTGTCTTGTGCGAACTCACAATTCTTCTCCTATCTTTGGCAAGACGGTTTACAAGTTCCTTTATAAAGAAATTGCCTCAAGGTGGAAACAAAAATTTTCCATTTGATCCAGGCGGAAGGCAAGATAGAAGATAATGATGAATACTCCCTGGATTTGAGGGCAAATCCTTTTCAACCCCGGGAGTATGATGTGCCCCAAGTTCCGGAACTTGAGCCCGAGCCAAGAGCTCTTTTATTTTCTAAATTTTTATTTATTTTGTAGGTTTTTGAATCAAATAAACAAAGAGGAGTTGACATTTGAACTAATGGAGATCTTGTAATCTTTGGGAGGAAATTATAGGTTTTCCATTTCCGCCTAAAACCGGAGCTGTGGACGTTCAAGGGCTATTTCTACCTTCGAGACAGCTTTGTTTCCACTTTTGTCCTTCACATGAATTGTAGCCAACAGACTGAGCTTTCCAACGAGCTCTTAAACGTAATATTCGGATTTCATTTCGTATGTCAAATATACATTTTATAGAGTCTAAAAAAATCCCACTCGGGATTTTTAATTTTTGTGTAAGTCATGTCTATTTGTTTAAGTTAGGGTCAATTTGGTCTTTTTGCCTATTTTGTAAACATTCTGGGTTAAAACCCTACTTGGTTGCAATTAGAAAGGGACTTTGATGAATTAAGAAAATTGGTTCTCTTTTGAGAGAAGACACCCAAGGCCTCCCCCCTCCCCTTAGCGCCGATTTCATCCATCCCCCAAGCAAGGCTCCTCTTGAAGCTTCTCAACCTTGCGTCATTGGGATATTGTTTCTTCTAATCCTTATTTTTTGAGGTAAGATTGTGGTGGGGAGACAAGAGAACTTTCCAACCTTGGAGAGTGTTGGTTTTCGGCCAACCCCAAAGTCGCCCCTCTCACTAGGAGGTCCACGGACTCCATTGTATTCCCTTCTGATTTTTGTGGTTCTTTTATGTTCTTTTCTTGCTACTTGGATAGCCTATATTCTGGTGATTAAATGAATGTTATGTGTTGAGGAAGCCTTTTGGAGTTTATTGATTGTAAATGGTTATTTTCGGATTATTGTTGAGTTCTTGAAATCTGTGATTTGTGCTGGATTGTTGTTATCGCTGATTGCAGTATCTGTTTGAGGCACTTACAACGTTCGTCTCCATTTGATGTCTTCCAGTGATTTGTTCAAGAGTAAGTTAGTGAGCAACCCTCCAAAAATGAACTTCATTTGGTAAACGTAGCTCAAGATATTCCGTTTTGAATCTGCACTGGTAAAACTGTCCTGCTGGAAACAGATTTTCGGGTTGTTATTAAAATTGATAGATCTCCTAATCTAGAGTGCTTTTTGGGCTGGATTTTTTATACAACTCTCCTGATTATATTAATTTTATCTTCTCCGAAATACAGCTCTAGTTCACGTACACATTTGGAGTTTTATATATTTCATTTGCTAGTGGTTCGAGGATTGATAATTTTCGGGACAGATTTCACTAAGGCTTTCTAAGTGTTTCTTGGAGCTTATCATTAGAGTGGCATAGCGAAAGCGTGGTGGGTGAGTTCAAGGGTTTCATCGACTTTTAGTGCGATGAGACGTGTTGAATATGGTTAAACTTATCAAGTAGCAGTAGTTCGATGAAGATTTTGATGCATAGTGTAGTGTTTGTGAAGTATGAGGGTACCACGTTTGGCAAATATCGAGGATGAAATTTATATAGGGAGGGAGGAATGTAATACCCCAACTTTTATATTGGAATTTAATAAGGATAATTAGAAGTAATTAAAGATATTCGGATTTATTAGATAGTTATCGAGGTATTACCAATGACGTATTCTTAGGATTTTAAATTAAGGAATTTATTTGGATTAAATTGAATAAAGAAAAATACTACAACGTACAGGGCATATAAAGAAAAGACTAAATACATAAAGAAGACTAGCATAACAACAATTAAAACAACGAAAGACATGCTTGATCAAATGAAAGGAATAGTAGAAAATGAAATTTAACGTGAAATGATAACGAGTAATCCTAATCTCAATATTATCTAGACGTGAAAATTAACAATTTGTAGAAGCTGAATATATGCATATTAAATAACTACTTAAACAGACATGCTTGGTAATAAAGAGAACAATAAGGTGAACGTGCTATTGATAGAGACCAAACATAAATTTAAAGAGAATCATTTAAAGCTGCTCGGAAAGTGTATGATATGGTCAGTCAATAGAAAGTAGAACTATACTTGATAGTGGAATACAATTGAAAACGTGATAATAATTTACATACGGTTATGTTGTGATCAATAAATCTTGCGAAATGTTCAACATAGTTAGATTTTCATAATATGGAACGAAAATTTATCATGCTTCTATTAGTGAAATATACAATGAGTTATTTAACTAAACATGCTTGGAAATATGCTCAGGAGTTATCTAACATAATCATCCTTAATAAACCATTTATGGAAACCTACTTAACCAAGGGCAATAGGAAACATGCTCAATAATTTGATATGATGAGAAACATGCTAAATGAATTGTTGTCAACTAAAACCAAAATGTTTATAACTCCTAACCATAACCAAGAAATAGCAGCATTTATAAGCTCAAACTACTATCTAACAAATAATATGAGAAACAGAACAAAGTTAACATTCTGAAATTTTGCTAACAATTCATTCAAGCGTATCATTCCCTTTGGACAGCTTCAGTTCATCAGTTCAAGTCATAAGTTTATATCATAGCAATTCGTTATTCACTCTCTATCACATAAGTCAGTGAGTTGCAGTACATAGAAGTAATTGCAGTAAAAAAATTTGGATCAAGGAAGTCTACAGAGATTATCAATAGCTAGGGAAAACTACAACAAAGCTAGAGAAAAACTACAGCAATGTAAAACAATAAAATATATAGAACATAATCATTGTGAAGGGAACTTCTTAGCTCATTCATGCTCATTGATTCATCATTCTATACGATGGTACTTAACATTAGACATTCACACACTAAACATTCATCACATCATTGATCTTTATCAAAGTAAAGCATTTCTAGTAAATAGAGTTTCAGGAAATTAACAGCAAGGAGTCCAACAAGCAGTAGAGGAAATGATGCAGAAATGAATGAACCAAAGAATCCAGGAAATTGACATCAAAGAATTAGCATCACTAATACACACTACTTGTGGGTAGGGCTTTAACGGCCAAACCAATTCCTTACCCTTTATGACATAAACTGCAAGACAGCACAGCAAATCCCAGCTCACATCCCAGCTACTAAACACCAGCTCCCGCTTACAGAGCTCACTCACATAACACACTTGCTCTCACACCAAATTTTTCTCACAACCACTCACTTAACTCTCAATCACTCTCAATTACGTAGAAAGAACTCTCGCTCAAGGGAAATTCTCTCGCTGGAACACACTCACGCAGGAGCTCTCTCACGCACAAAAAAATGGATGGAGAGAATATGGAGATTAAAAAGGAGAAGCTGGAGGGGAACACCAGTATACCTACAAGAGAAGGAGGGGCATGGTCGACGTGGAGAGAGTGTGGTCTGACATGGGTTTGTCACCTTGTCATCTTGTTGAGCGTCTTGAATTGCAAAATGACAATGTTTCATAAATTTTCCCCTAAATAATTGTAGATCTGGGAAGTTTCAGATGTCCTTTTGCTTCGTCGCCGCGTTCGCATTCGTCTGAAATCAGCACTGTTGCTGCTAGCACAACAAGTTGGGATGAGAAAATGCATCCCAACCTTCGTCATCCTTGTCCCCAGGGGACATTTGGACGCAAAACAATGTACGCATATAGCGTCCGTACTCGTTCAAATGTGTCCGAAAATCGGACAGATTAAAATCAGAAGTTTCCGTCCTCGTTCGATCGCGTCTGCATTTGTGCACGTAGATGTCATCCCAAAGTTCTGGGACGATATTCTAAAGGCTTGCAGATGCCATTTCTCATCCTCATAATGTCTGAGTGCGTCCAGGACTTCTAGAACAACATTTCCTTCTTAATTTCCTACTTAAAATTCGTCCCATAATATTTTGCCCCACAAATACGCGTCATAATTTAACACACATCGCTATGCAACATAATATTTTAATCATTTCAAAATTGTTTACATTGCATATACGGGAAAAATGATATTCGGGGTGTTACACATAATATATTCATTCTTCCTAAGCGGACACCTAGTCATCCACTGTGGATGCTTAGCCTTTCGCAGAAATCCATTTTACACTACTCCAGTTGACTTCAAACTCATGCCTGGTTGACCGCAAATAAGCCCTAGAGCAACATATTACGATCTTTCATTGATATGGTGGACTGCAAATCCAGTTCTGGTTTATTGTTAAACTACTCGAGACAACACCATCTTCATTGCCCTTGGGCCATATGACCACATTCTTAACATTGGTCAACCGTGATTGAACCCTAGCACAATTTAAATGAATCCTCGTGTAACAAACCTCAAATCCTAGTTTATTATCAATTAATTCATTGTAATACTCAATCTTCACTATTGCAACTCAACTAAATTTACAACCAATATCATCGACATTGTCATTACATAACTTTCAATTTTATACAATAAAAATTCAGGATATTATAAATATTTATAGATTTAAACTGTTAAGGAATTGGAGGATCTTGATTGAATCCTAAGAATACAAGAGTGGGAGGTCAAACTGTCGAAGATGAATGCTTTCTTTTATTATATTTGATAACATAAATGGGTTTCAAAACCTCTCATGTGAAATATGAAAAAAAAAATGAGGACATGTTTTACCTCATAGCATGTGATAAAAATTATTAGTATATTTACATTGGTTTTAGTTGTTTAATAGGAGCATGAATGATAGTGTTACGTGTACCAGTCAAGGTCACTAGGTATACTTGACACTAGTATAGGTTTATTGTTTGTTATGCATCTACAATTGAGTGAATAAGTAATTTGCAGATTATGCCAATGATCTAGGGCAACTTACAATGTTCTGTTTTAAGTGAGTTCCTCTAAACTTAATAAGAGGGACACATGACCCACATTTGTTTGACGGTAATTTTTTCTTATACACAGCCATAGTACCCATATTATGGAAGAAGAAATAGGGTTGACATTCTTTTTTTGTATTCTACGAAATAATATAGAGCAAAAATATTTTATGAGAAACACTACACTGACGGTTAGTTGAACTTATTTTAAAATGCTACTGTTTTGTATTATAAATCCATGCACACTAACCATAAAAAATATTTCAAGAAGTTGATTATATCGTTAAAAAATTTTGTTTTAGTTTTGTCAGTTTATCTCAAATTACGGTTACTTTTGAAGAAGTATTCATAGTAGTTCGAGTAGTTCCAATAGGAGTGAGGACTGAACTGTTAGAGTTTTCTTTGCATTTTCTTTTCATAGTTTTTGATTGGTGAGCTTTGGCCTTTGAGTTTTTAGTTTTATTGAAGCTGTTCCTCGCACAAATCATAAAATAAGTAGAAAGTAAGTAGAATTTAACTTTTATTATATTGGATTAAGTAAATATAAATTAATTTTAAACTAAATTCATAATAATTTTTTCCCTTATCAAACTAGCTATGTGAGATCTCATAAAAAAATTGAGTGTTTGAGAAATAGAGGAGAGGATCACTTTTCTAAGTTTCTTCAAGATTTTTTTTTCACTCTCTCATTTTCAAATGAGTACAATACAATATTTATAGACTCAATAAGACTCTTCAAATTCGTACAATAACTAATGCAACAAATATACTTAAATGACCTTAAAGGCATTAAACGCGAAATATGAAACAGCCACGTAATAACTGACCTTTAGTTACTAAAACCATGATAACTTCTTCTAGAGAACTCAAAATGTTTACAATTTTGATCCATCTGAAAATAGACATCCGGGCATTAAAATCCATAGGTCATACATTTAATTCGGTTACCATTTCACCCTTCCAATCCTCGTTGAAAAATGCCACATAATGTAGAACAATTTTTTTTTTTTAGTTTAATTCTCAACAAGATCTTGGTCCAATGTTTTAAGGATTTGATTGAAGTTAATGAGCTTCGGGCTTTCCCAAAACTCCCTTCTTTTGAAAATTCAAGACATGGAGTGGAGCCCATGGTTCACATAGCGACAACCGTCATGATCAATGGCATAATGACATTGATGATGTGTGTCATGGGTGACCAGACAAATGTAGCTTGATTTCTAGAGTGCAAAGGTTATTGACACCCCTTAATGCCAACCATGTGCACTTAGGAATAGTCGTAGCGGTAAGGGACTTTCACATGAGCGCCCAGGCGTGGCAGGCACCATGGTGCCCAATTTTTGCGGTTGTGATGTCGTAGCACTACATTACTCGTCCCCAACACAAGCACCAAAATGTTTCTACTTGGAAAATTTGTCTAGTTATTTCTTGTGAGTAGTTCCTGTAATTCTTAAAATTTCAGTGCACTAATATTAGTAGATTTTAGGTATAAAGGAACCTGAGGATCTTGATTGAATCTTGAAGAATACTACGTTGGGAGGTCAAATTGTAAAAAAGATATGCTTTCTTTGTAAATTAACTTAGACGATCAATACATGCTTCACGAATCAAAATTACATCATATAGATCAATGCAAAATAAATTCTAAATACCTCCGACCATTAATAGTGAAGAAACGGGGACAGCTGTTTTTCCTCCCTTTAGAGCTTCTTCCAAAACCAAATGATCTCTATACGATGGTGTATATTCTTAATGAAATCAAAGGCTATGGGGAACCTCTCCTTAGTGTTTTCTTTCTCAAGAAAATACTCTGTAAATTAATCACTCTTTATGTTCGTCCATAAAAAACATATAGAGATGATGTGGGTGGGCAGTTTCTTCAATGGAAACTGCCTCATTAAACCAGACCACTTATTACGTTGGCAGTTAGCAAAAACAAAAACTGCCAACATTCTCCCACTTGGTTTGCATTTTCTAATTTCACTGTAGTAAGAAAACACAATACATGAATCATAGCGATAAATTCTCTTAATGTAATTGAGAATTATCTTCCATGTATCACAATGCATTATGTTCCTTCTTTATTACCCATAAACTTAATGAATAAACCTTATGTATTCGAGGTTCAAACCTGAAGTGTATTTCTCAAACTGAATGTGCACACAATAAATTTTTATAATGAAAAATATAATAAGAAGAGTTATAAACATTCGTTCTTACAACGAAAAATTACATAACGGACCCAGGTCCCATTTTAACTACATGATCCTTAAATTTTAACGGTGGCATGCCCTTAGTCAAAGGATCGGCGACCATCAATTCAGTGCTTATGTGTTCGATGACCACTGAACCATCCTTAGCACGTTCTCTTATGGCTAAATACTTAATGTTGATATGCTTAGTTTGACTACCACTTTTGTTGTTTTTGGCCATAAAAACCGCAGCTGAATTATCACAATATATCTTCAGTGGTCTAGAAATCGAATCAACGATTCTAAGCTCTGAAACAAAACTCTTCATCCATACAACATGCGAAGTAGCCTCAAAACTCGATACAAACTCCGCCTCCATAGTGGATGTGGCAGTCAAACTCTTTTTAGCACTCCTCCGAGACATAGCTCCACCGGCCAACATAAAAATGTATCCGGATGTTGATTTACGAGAATCAACATATCCAGTAAAATCTGAATCGGAGTATCCAATCACATCCAATCTATTCGTTTGTCTGTAGATAAGCATGTAGTCTTTGGTCCCTTGAAGGTACCGTAACACTTTCTTTGTAGTTGTCCAATGGTCTTTACCAGGGTTACTCTGATATCGACCCAACATCCCAATAACAAATGCAATATCAGGTCTAGTGCAAACCTGAGCATACATCAGGCTTCCAACAACCGAAGCATAAGGAATGTTCCTCATTTGGTCCCTCTCAAGATTGTTCTTCGGGCACTTGTTCTCATGGAACCTATCACCCTTCACTATAGGAGCAACACTAAGTGAACAATCTTTCATCTGATATGTCTCTAAAACTTTATTGATATAAGTTTCCTGAGACAATCCCAAGCAACCATGGAATCTATCTCGATGAATCTTTATGCCAATGACATTGGAAGCATCACTTATGTCCTTCATATCAAAGTTTTCAGAGATAAATTGTTTCACCTCATGCAATATACTTTTATCATTAGTTGCAACAAAAATATCATCCACATATAGGACTAGGAAACAAATTTTTCTCGCACTAACATTATGGTATATACATTGATCCATACTATTCTCTACGAAACCAAATGAAGAGATAATATCATGAAACTTTAAATACCACTGACGAGAGACTTGTTTCAATCCATATATAGATTTCTTAAGCTTGCACAGTAAATGCTCACCATCACTAGAGGAAAATCCTTCAGGTTGTTTCATATAAACCTCTACCTCTAGCTCTCCATTGAGAAAAACCGTTTTCACATTTATTTGTTGCAACTCAAAATCAAAATGTGCAACCAATGCCAAAATAATGCGAAGATAATCTTTCTTAGATATAGGAGAAAAAGTCTCTGTGTAATCGATTCCTTCCCTTTGTGTGAATCCTTTAGCAACGAGTCTTGCTTTATATCTGTCGATGTTGCCTAATGAGTCTTTCGTAGTTTTAAAGACCCATTTACATCCTATGGCTTTTACACCATTAGGCAACTCGACAAGATGAAAGACGAAATGAATTCATAGAATTTATTTCGTCTTTCATGGCATCATACCATAGACTTGATTCACCACAAACTTATGGCTTGTGAAAACGTTTTAGGATCATTTTCAGCTCCAACATTATAGTCCGACTCTTGTAGATATGTGACATAATCAATAGAATTAGTTGATCTTCTTTCTCTAGTAGATCTTCGTAGTCTTGTTCCAACATTTTCTTGAGAAATTTGTTGTTCAACTGGTTGATCAACAATTTCTGGAACTTTCTCAAGAACTCGATCTACTGGATTATTATCAACAACTTGTGGAATAACGTTTATTGATTGTTCAACACTCCTTTGAACTCGAGAAGTGTTATGAACAACAATCAATCTTTCACTTGAATTAGTGGGTTGAACATCAATGTGATCCTTTTCAAAAACAATATCCTAAAATCGATCGCTCCCACTAATCAAATCATTCTCAAGAAATTTTGTATTTCTTGATTCCACAATCCTAATGTTCTAAGATGGACAATAGAATCTATACCCCTTAGACCTCTCGATATATCCAATGAAATAGCCACTAATGGTCCTTGGGTCTAGCTTCTTTTCTTGTGGACTATAAACTCTAACCTCTGACGGGCATCCGCAAATGTGTATATGTCGCAAACTCGGTTTCCAACCTTTCCATTGCTCAAATGACGTTTTTTCAATAGCCTTAGTTGGAACTCGATTTAATATATACACTGTCGTCTTTAGTGCATTAGGCCACAAGAAATCTGGAAGTTTGAAGTGAAGGATCGAAATTAACCTAAAAGGGGGGTGAATTAGGTTATTTACTAAATTTCGTGCGATAATAATTTTTCTAACTAATGTCAATTTAATCACAAAGCAATCACAATAAGACAAATAATATAGGAGATAGAGTTAGAAATCTTGACACAGAGTTGTTAACGCGGTTCGGCAAAGCATGCCTACGTATGTGCTTCAAGGTCCTCCCTTGAAGATGTATTCAACTAACCACGTCCGGTTACAATTGATTGAACTTGCACGGGTGTCAATCGAACCTTTACAATAACTTAATTTTCTCTCTGAAAATGTTGAGCTCTCACAAATATAACAATCCTTTCAAAAATTTAATGATCTCACACAAGCACTTTGGAGGATGTTTTATCACTCAAATTCGTATACAAATGTTGAGTCAGAAATTTGGCAGAGCTTCGCTTAATATCGCTTCCGTTTTTTCCTTCTTCGAAGACCTTCTATTTATAAACTTTCCTAGTGCGGACGTCCTCAACACCTTTAGGATCGTCCGCAGTCGAACGTTGGAAAATAGCCGTTGGAGAAATCTGCGTACTTGCGGACGCCATTCTCCCGTCCGCACCGTCCGCATGAATCGTCCGCGTTGAATGGACAGAGGCAAATTGGACGCAAAATCTGGAGTCTGCAACGTCCGCGTGAATCATTCGCGTTGAGCTCTGAAAGACATATTCAAATTGGACGACGCGGATTGGCATCCGTTGCGTCCTCAGCTTCTTCTCTCGTCCGCTTCGCTGAAGGGATGCGGAAGCCAAATGGCATCCGCGTCGTTTGTGTGACTCGTTCGCATGAATCTTCAAAATAACAGATTCAAATTGGAAGACTCGAAATGGCGTCCGTGGCATCCGTAACGTCCGCTCTAACATAGTTTGCACTGAGGACGCTGAATCGGGACGCCTCCACGCCATCCGCACTTCATCAAACTACGTCCGCATGTGTACATAGCACTTCAATCTTGTACGAGACGCATCCTCTAAGTCATACAAATCTTCCATATCACTGCATAGACTTAGAAGAACATATTACACAATTCTAATACCCTTGATCAAGGGTATTTCCAATTTAAACATCAAAAAAGATAATTATTAATTCAATGAATAAACAACTTTTACACTTTAGTTAAATTGCACATCATCAAAATATAAATATGCTTAACACACTTAGGCTAACAATCTCCCTCTTTTTGATAATGACAAAACATATTAAGTTATTTATATCAAAAAACTAAGCATGTGCATCAAATATTGCATTTTATATTTACCCTATTCATTTATGCAATTTATCATTCAAATTAAGTTCATGCTACAACATGTTATCCTCAAACTCCCCCTAATATTAAGGGAGTTGAAACAAACACAACTAAAATATTCTCCCCCTTTTTGTCATAAGCAAAAAGAAAAGCTTGGGAATTTAAAGCTCATCAAATTATGGGACTAAGAAAAAAATCTCCCCCTGAATCAAGTAATACTATGGAATTGAAGTTTCTCCCCATGAATTTAAGGTTCTCCCCCTAAATCAAGGATTCTAACTTGATTCAAGATTAAACAATATAGGAAGCAACAAGGCATAGGTTTTGGTTTTGAAAAAAAAATTTGCATGGTAATGTTTATTTCTTAAACTCCCCCTCAATGCCAAAATTAATCTATAAATACAATTTATCGAACCCAAAACGATCCAGAATATTTAGAAAATGAAACACTCATATAAATCTTGACAAGTTCATTCATAATATTCAAAAGACTATATAACATATAATGAAGTCAAATATGAAATACAATTAAGAAATGCAAAGACTAGGCATGACAACCAAAATGTTTTACTTTCCTAAGCAAATAACAAAATACATGAGAAAACATAAAATCCTAATCTATGCATCCAGAATGTCCTCGTCGTCTAAATCAAGCATAGGTGTAGCAGAAGACGCAGGAGCAGCAGGAGGAGCAACCGGAGATGGAATGCCAGTGGACCAGAGGCAACGTGAAATGTCATCAAAATGCTCATCCATAGAGTCAAGACGATGATCCACAAACCCAAGGTGACAATCCACGGAGTCTAAACGAGTCATCATCAGAAGCATATACTCCTCCAGGCAGGCAAAATCAGCACGGGATGCATATTGAGTACTAAAAGTAGAAGTACCAGCCTCGCCGCGGAATGATGGACCAGCCTCATGATCAGATGACGGACCAGGCTCGGTAGTAGGTAGATAGAGATATGGTTCCGAGGGTCGTGGAGGAGGAGAGTCTAGAGAGTGAGGAGGAACCGGAACATTGTCTTAATGAGCAATCCACTCACCATTTGGAGCCCGAATGATTCCCATCTGTCCCAAGGTTTGTGGAGAATAGATGTCGGACCGGCGAATCTCACAAAATTTGGAGGACGAAGGAATAGGAATGTCCATCTCTTTAAACAAGTTCATAAGGAGTAAATTGAATGGAAGTGAACATGAAACAGTATCAGCCATGTCAGCCAATTGAGCCGCGATGATATATCCTAAATTGAAAGGAGTGTTAGAATACATACGCTAAAGAACATAGAGATTCATGTAGCTAACATGTTCTCTGTGATCGGCACGAGAAAGAACATTGTACTGAAGGGAATGATAAATAACACGTGCCCTAATGTTGAGATGTTTTGACTTGGGCTTAACATGATAATCATTATTCGGATCACGAAGAATTTGACGCAAGAGAATATCGCCCTCTTCCTTCTTGTGAAAAGAAGGAGGAGTGTGAGCATTGTAATATCCTGCCAACAAAAGACCTTGGGGACAATCAAGGAATACATTAAGGAGATAAGGAGTGATCTCAATCTTTCGCCCATAAAGAAAGCTCTTCACAACTAGAGGACGGTCAGTGTAAACATGCGTATTGTCATTTCAACAAATGGACCATCGAGAGAAAATAACTTACGTAAACCCATATAGGTATACGTATCCACTAAATGAACACTACATAAACGCTTGAAATCAATTTTCCTAGAAGGAATCAGGGAATGATTTTTGAAATCATCATCATAACGTTTCTTAAATTCGTCATTGATGAATAATCGAGACCTATAAACTCCAGTATTTTCGGAAGTTTGAAGAAAAGTGCGTTTCCTAGGAGTAGGACTAGACATTGTGAAATTTTAGATAAAAAGTGAGTGGAACCCTAAGGAAATGCTAGACAAACAAGAACAAATGATGATAAATTGATAAAGAATGACAACGGAAGTTGAAAATAGGAGAGAAATACCGAAATGAGCGATGGAGAGGCGTCGGAGGTGGCAGGGAGACGAGAAACTGGGAAGATGATGCAGAGTTAGGGTTTCAGAAGTCCACAGTCTATTTTTAAAATGCGTTTGCGGACGCAGCGAACGACATTTATTGGCGTCCGACTCGTCCGCAACTCACCAGAAATGAGGCAGACTTGAAATTTTGAGTAGGCGGACTGTAAGGATGCCATTTATGGCATTCGTACAGAGTAATTCTTAAGATTTTGGAGCACTTTAATAATCTAACTCGATGCTTATCATAGAGATCAACAATCCAACTGGCTAGAATGATAAAAATGATTATTTAGATGGAATTGAAGCTATTTTATCATTAAAGATCAAACCAAGACGAATTCGAATACCAAAAAATGTCTTTTCATCCAAAGGTTTGGTGAAAATATTGGCAAGTTGATTGTCGGAGGAAACAAATTCTAGAGACACATCACCCTTATTGACATGATCACGAATGAAGTGATGCCTAATCTCTATGTGTTTGGTCCTAGAGTGAAGAATCGGATTTTTCGAAATGTTCATTGCACTTGTGTTGTCGTACATAATTGGAATATTCTTAAACAGTTGTCCATAATCTTTCAAAGTTTGCTTCATCTAAAGCAATTGTGCACAACAACTCCCAGCTGCAATATATTCACTTTTGGTGGTAGAAAGTGCAATTTCTTAGAAAACCATGATACTAGTGATTCTCCAAGAAATTGACAAGTGCCACTAGTGCTTTTCCTATCCGCTAAACTACCCGCATAGTCGGAATCGGAGTAACCAATTAAATCAAAATTTGTACCCTTAGGATACCACAATCCAAGACTAATAGTCCCACTCAAATATTTAATAATCCTTTTGACAGCGTTTAAGTGTGACTCTTTCGGTGAAGATTGAAATCTAGCACATAAACACACACTAAAGAGAATATCGGGTGTGCTAGCAGTCAAATATAGTAGAGATCCTATCATACCACGATATTTCTTTATGTCCACATCTTTTCCATTTTCATCCTTGCCTAATTTTATGTTAGTGCTCATGGGAGTCCTAGAGGGTTGGAAGATTCCATTCCAAAGCGTTTTATAAGCTCCTTGACATATTTTTCTTGATTTAAGAAAATTCCATCATAAAATTGTTTAACTTTTAAAACAAAAAAATATTTCAATTCGCCCATCATACTCATTTCAAACTTACTTTGCATTAAATTTGCAAATTCGTCACAAAGTGTGCCATTGGTGGAACCAAAAATAATATCATCAACATAGATTTGCACAATCATAATATCTTTATCATTGTGCTTGACAAAAAGAGTGGAATCTACTTTTCCTATTTTGAAATCTTTCTTTTTCAAAAATTTGCTTAATCTCTCATACCAAGCTCTTGGTGCTTGCTTAAGTCCATATAGAGCCTTATGAAGTTTATATACATAATCAAGCTTATCATAAACTTCAAATCCTAAAGGTTGCTCAACATAGACTTCTTATTCAATAAAACCATTTAGGAATGCACTCTTTACATCCATTTGATAAAGAGTGAAATCCTTATAACAACCAAAAGCCAAAAGCATTCTTACCAACTCTAACCTAGCGACCGGTGCAAAGGTTTCTTCAAAATCAATTCCTTCTTCTTGCTTATAACCTTGTGCAACTAATCTAGCTTTGTTTCTAACAACTACCCCACTCTCATCTAGCTTGTTTTTGAAAATTCATTTTGTTCCAATAATAGATTGATCTTTAGGCCTAGGAACAAGCTCCCATACATTGTTCCTCTCAAATTGGTTCAGTTCTTCTTGCATAGCAAATATCCAATTTTCATCGATTTTGGCCTCAACAAAGTTTTTGGGTTCAACTTGAGAGATAAATGCTGAATTAGCACATTCATTTCTAAGTGAGGCTCTAGTTCTTACTACTAGGTTAGGATCACCTAGAATATCCACTATAGGATGACTTTTGGCATATCTCCAATCCCTTGGTAAGTCATTATGGTTTTCAACTTTTGAGGTTCCCTCTATGGATTGTTCTTGGGATTCTTGAGGAGAACTTTCAAGAATTTCTTTTCCCTTATCACTTAGAGAGAGATTTTCAAGATTATCCTCTAAATCTTGAGTTGGTCTCTCAACACTAGAGGTAGGAGTGGATCCATCAAAAGTGACATGCATGGATTCTTCCACCACTAATGTCCTTTTGTTGAAGACCCTATATGCTTTACTAGTTGAAGAGTATCCAAGAAAAATTCTCATATCCGTCTTGGAATCAAACTTACCCAGATTGTCCTTAGTATTGAGAATAAAACATTTGCACCCAAAAACTTTGAAGTAACTAACATTAGGAATCCTACAATTCTAAAGTTCATAAGGAGTCTTATCTAGAGTATGACAGATAGATACACGATTGAGAACATGACATGCCGTGGCAACGGCTTCCGCCCAAAAATATTTGGGAAGATCATTCTCATTCAACATAGTCCTAGCAAGCTCTTGGAGGGATCTATTTTTCCTCTCAACAACTCCATTTTGTTGAGGGGTTCTAAGAGAATATAAGTTATGTTCAATGCCATGTTTTTGACACAAGGCATTAAATTATTCATTTTCGAACTTTCCACCATGATCACTCCTTACAGTGATAATGGTAAGTTCCTTCTCATTTTGAACTTTCTTCCTAAAACTAGATAATACTTCAAAAGTTTCATCTTTTGTTCTCAAAAAAAAAACTCAAGTCTAACGTGAAAAATCATCCACAATTACAAATGCGTAATGTTTTCCTCCTAAGCTTGAAAGTTTAGATGGACTAAAAAGATCCATGTGAAGCAATTGAAGAGGCTTGGAAGTAGAGATATATTGTTTCGAAGAGAAGGAGCTTTTTGTTTGCTTCCCTTTTTGGCAAGCTTCACAAACTATATCTTTTTCAAACACGATTTTTAGAAGACCCCTAACTAGATTGTTTTTCGATATCCTAGCTAAGGTATCCATGCCTACATATCCTAACCTCCTATGCCAAGTCCATGAACACAAAGAATCACTAACTTTAAAACATTTTTCAACATCACTAGAAATACCAGATAAATCAATAGCATAGATATTTTCGTGTCTATAACCCGTAAATAAAACTTTGCCATTTGAATCATCAATGATCATGCAAGACTTAGATTCAAAAATAACTTTATATCCTTTATCACATAATTGACAAATACTCAATAGATTATGCTTCAACCCATCAACAAGTAAAGCATCTTCAATAATAGGGTTAGAAACATTACCTATATTGCCAATACCTCTAATTTTTCCTTTTTGATTTCCTCCAAATGTGATGTGCCCCGAGAACCCGTCACTTGAGCCCGAGCCAAGGGCTCCT
>JAJTVF010004625.1:0-13047 GCA_022433065.1 Begonia loranthoides
AGCCATTTGATGATGCACTTTGCGTGGAATACCTTGGAAAAATGTGGTTCATCTTCTTCTACAAATTCATCCAAACAGATAATACAAGCTGCAGAACTTGACTTTATACTATAAATTCTATGCTCTTTAATTTTTTCCAGGTTTTCAGAAGGCATTCTATTTCTGATATAATTAAGGAATGATCGTTTTGAGCTGGGACTGGGGATTCTTTACATTGACTTGTTAATTGAAAATTCGTCAGGGTTTGATCATTGATTTATGCGACGTCATTCATAGTCCTGGCAAGTCTATGGTGACGGCGGTAGTAGAGGAGGAAGCTGAACAAAGTAAGTGTGAAGAAGAAACCTATGCTGACTGGAGGGATGAGAATTACGACCAAAAGCCGAACCAGACCGTAAAGAATGAAACTAAGAAGAGGGGAGATGGAAATCTTGAGGAGGGTGAGGTGCAGGAGTCTATCTTTACATCCTAAGTTCTTGGGTTTTAACTGAGATTTTTTTTCACATAAAACCTGAAATTTTAGGGAAGAATGTTGAATGAAGTTGATAGTTATGTACTTGAACAAACTTTATGGAAATAAGAAAATTGGAAAACAACGCCTACTTGCGTGAATATTTACGGTCAATTAACATCTTTAACTAAGCAGTAGGCTCGACGAGTCAGACTTTTTCAAGCTCGGCTGTCTCGGCTTGGCTCGTTAGCAACCTCTGACTATGCCTTAAACAAGTGTCCTAAAATGTGATTATTATCGAAGATTTAAATGTGTCTGTCACATTTATTAGCTTAAATGATAAATATGATTAATAGAATAATTAATTTTAAGTTGATCTTGATTTGATGAAATAATTATATTTTTGAAAATATAATTAAAGGTGGGTATTTGGATGTTGTAACGTAATTGTTTAGATAGTTAATGTTAAAGTTTGTAGAACTTGTATAATTTAAGGAAAAAGATATATAAGCGGTTAAATTGTCTAAGCTAAGAGTTAATTCTTGAGATTAACGAATATTTAAGAATTTTTGTAGTACATAAATTTATGGGTAAATAACACTGTAAACCCTATAGTTTTGGATCAATGACAAGTCAAATATTGGAGAAATTTTTTTAATAACTAAAACCCTGACCTATGAGAAATTATCGCCGACAACCTCGCAATCAAGTTTTCCATCCAAATCCGTCAAATCTAATTCCTTAGTTAACTTGAAACATTTTTCTCTCAATGTCGATCTCGTTCGTCGGCGTCGATTCTTAAAATCGATGTTAGTTCTACCATATAAATGAATTTCAAAGTCGAAGATTCAAAAATTTTGAACTTTTTGACTGTAAAACGATGAATATTGAAGGAGAATTGTTCATTTTAGATTAAAAGACGATTTTTAACATATAACGGACGTCCGTCATACTCTGACGGACGTCCGTTATAGGTTAAAAATCGTATTTTGTCCATTTTATTTTTTATTATTAATAAAGAACTATTAAATTACTATTTTACCCTTAAAAAAATTGTCAATATTATTTTTATAAGGACAAAAGAGTAATTTGACAGACAAGTGGGGATGCAGCTGTCTGCCACTTGTCTGTAAAATCACTCTTTTATCCTTATAAAAATAATAATGACAACTTTTTTAAGGGTAAAATGGTAATTTAATATTTATTTATTAATAATAATAAATAAAATGGACAAAATACGATTTTTAACCTATAACGGTGACAGATGTCCGTTATATGTTAAAAATCGTCTTTTAACCTAAAACGGACAGTTCTTCTTCGAAATTCGTCGTTTTACAGTCAAAAAGTTTGAAATTTTTGAATCTTCGACTTTGAAATTCATTTTTATAGTATAACTAACATCGATTTTAAGAATCGACGCCGACGAACAAGATCGACATTGAGAGTTTCAAGTTAACTGAGAAATTAGATTTGATGGATTTGGACGGAAAACTTGATTGCGAGGTTGCCGGCGATAATTTTTCATAGTTTAGGGTTTTAGTTGCTAAAAAAAATTCTCCAAGGTTTGACTTGTCATTGATTCAGAACTATAGGGTTTGCAGTGTTATTTACCCTAAATTTATTTATTAAATGTGATGAAAATAATAAAAAAAAATGACAAATCAAACAAAATACTTTATGATTAATGACAAATAAAACACTGAAGTACTTTTACTAATAAAATATTAATTTAATTATTGAACTATAAAAAATAACTGCAATAAATATTGTTATCACATTTGTTATTAAAAGTATTAATTTTATTACGTGGAAAAACACTAGAAATTTTATTGTGAAACAAAAATTCACATGCTGCCACATAAAGTTAATGTTCTGCGGCGGAACGTGACCCTCTCTCTGCTGGAAACGTTATCATTTTAACTAAAATATTGATGTTCTGCTTTAGAACATGACACGCTATAGGTCTCGACCACATAGTAAAATTAATACATTCAATGATAAAAGTAAAAAATACCCTTTTTTAATAGTTCATAGATTAATTTGTTAATAAAAATATTTCTGAAAGATTAATTAATAAATATTAAAAAAAAACAGTGGAAAGCACGCAGTTGTGAAGAGCTAGTTTCTCAAAGTCTTTAATTTTCTCCAATTAAAAATATTGGTGGTGGGTGTACGGCTAATAGGATTGATTGGAGCTTGGTCCCCCATAATAATTGAGCCTTATCTTTGAAGGCCAGACCTCCCTGCAGTTATTGCAGATTGGAGCTCATCTTTCTTTTCCTTGGTCGTCATTTTCTCCTAGAGTTTCCGACGAGGATCTAACCCAGGTAGCAGATTTCTGTTTCTTCTCCGCTCAACCAAAATTTCTCCATTCTTAAGATTACTTTCTGCTAGTTTATAGTAATAGTTATTAAGATTACTGTTTCTTATTCGATATGTCATCTAACAACTGGGTTGCAATACTTATTTCAAAGAACATGGACTGCGTATTATAAGATTGATGATCATTAATCAAATTTAATTGAACACTTCAAAACAGAATTATTCTATTCCACATGTGGCTATTGATTTTGAAAATACTTTGGTGGTCTCTATGTTCTTTCGCTATTCTGTGTTTGAATCTGATACAACATCTTTTTATGAGATTAATTGAATAGGAAATGGAAGACATTGACAAGACAATTTCGACACTGCAAGAACTGATAAGATGTAATGATCTAGAAGAAGTGCGAAGATTGAAAAGAAAGTATGAAGATTTGGTCGCATCCACAGAGAAAACAAATCTCAACTATGAAAGTATGCCATTAATTGATCAATTGAATGAACAAACCAAGGCTTTGGTGCACAGAGTGGAAAAGCTGTCTGGTCGTGGTATGTTTCCTGAAGGAATTGCTCTTGATGTGTTTGAGGAGAAAAAAGGTGACATTCTTCCCACTTCAAAATTAGCGGGAGAGACTACTGCCATTAGAAATATGCAGAAGATTTATGATTTCATAAATGGCGATGTTAAGAAGGTTGGAGTGTATGGAATGGGAGGAATCGGAAAAACTAGTGTGATGAAACATATCAATAATCGCATTTTGGAAGAAAAAAAGGACAAATTCGATTGTATAATTTGGGTGACTGTATCGAAAGAGACAAACATTTTCAAACTACAAGATGATATTGGTCGGAATTTAAATGTAGATCTATCAAACTATGGAGATACAACAACAAGAGCTGGAGTATTATTCAAAGCCTTCAAGGAAAAAAAGAAATATTTGCTAATCCTTGATGATTTATGGGAAGAATTTTCTCTTGAAGATGTAGGAATTCCTGATCCCAATGATGCCAATGGATGCAAACTAGTGTTGACTACTCGATAACATAAAGTGTGTCAAAGTATGAAATGTGAAGCTATTAAAATGGATCTCCTTTCTGAAGAGGAAGCATGGAGTTTGTTCCTTGATCATTTAGGATGCGATGTATTGCAAGTCAAAGATTTGGAACCCATTGTGAGGGATGTTGCCTCAGAATGTGCTCGTTTGCCTCTTGCGATTGCCACTATAGCCAAAAGTATGAGAGGTGAAATGGAAGCATATGAGTGGAGGGATGCACTTGCAAAATTGAGGGCTTTTTCTAAAGAGCCTGGTGATAAGGGGAAAAAAGTTATTGAACAATTGAAATTTAGCTACGATCGCTTGGAAAATAAGAAGCTGCAAAAATGTTTGTTGCTTTGTGCATTGTATCCAGAAGACAAAGAAATTGAGAGGAGAGAATTAGTAGAGTTACTATCCTTGGAAGGAATAATGGAGGAAAAAGAATATAAGAGGGAGGAAATTGATGAGGGCAATGTAATGTTGAACAATCTAATAAACCAATGTTTGCTGGATGGTGAAATAACTTCCAATGAGCATTCTTGGGTGAAGATGCATGATTTGGTGAGAGATATGGCACTTCAAATCGACGGTTTACATTCTCAATACTTAACCGTATCTGGTACTAAAATGTGGGAACTAGGTCAAGAAAAATGGTCGAGGGAGATTTTGAAGATACATATATCAAATTGTTATTCTTTGAATGTATCACCTATGTGTCCTAAACTTATTACCTTCATTCTAGAAGAGAAATCCTTAACAAATATTGCCGATTCATTTTTCCAACATTTCAAGGCTCTTAAGATCCTCAATTTATCAGGTTGTAGTGGTTTGCAAGTCTTGCCTAACTCAATATCGAACTTGGTGAATCTTATTGGCTTATTGCTTAGATATTGCTATGCGCTAAGTTATGTGCCATCTCTGGCAAGACTCAAGGATTTGCAAACTCTTGACTTTTATGGGGAAGTTGATGAAGAAGAATCATACCGTTTTGAAGAATGGGATTCGTTACCAGATGGTTTGGAAAAGTTGAATAATTTAAGATATCTCAATCTTATTTTATGTCCAATAGAAGTGTTTCCGTTTGGGATTATACCAAGACTCTCCAATCTTCGATATTTAGTTTGTAACCCTTGTACTAAAGTAAGTGTATGCGAATTGGTGGGTTTGAAAAATTTGGAAATGTTTAAAGGACGTTTTCGTAACATCTGTGACCTACGTGATTATGTTAAACACAGAGAACAAAAGGGATTAGCACTTTCCTCTTATACCTTTTTGGTGGGTTTAACACCAAAAGATGTCCATACCAGTGAATTTTTTAGTGAAACTCTTGACTATACTGAATTTGACAAAGTCTGCATATTAAAAAACTGCAATTTAGATAAACTTGCAGCAGAAAATGACGTAAACCTGTTTCCAAAAGATGTTCAAATGTTAGATATAGAGAGGGTTCCTGATTTGACTACTTTATGTGCTTCGAATTCTACTTCATCTTCGTCTTCCTTTGTTCTTCCAAGCCTTGAAAGCCTTGTACTTAATAGTCTAGAGAATTTGGAATCTTTGATTGGTAGAAAGAAGGAAGTGTGCAATGTGTTTCCTTGTCTTCGAGAGCTGCGTATCAATGGGTGTCCAAGAATGAAGGTAGTAATTAATATTGGATTGTTTTCCAACCTCAACAACCTGGAAGAACTTGATGTCAGAGATTGCAAGGAATTGGAAGAGATAATAGGAGAGTGGTTGGATGATGAGAAAGATGTAAATGAGGGTATCACACAAATCACTCTTCCCAAGTTAAGGAAGCTATGGTTGTGGAGACTGCCAGATCTAAGATCCATATGTCCCGCCTCAAGACCGGTGATTTGCAAGTCTTTAGCGGACATTGTGATAGTAGGATGCCCGGAACTTGAGCAATGTGTTTATGTAGGTTGGGATGAGAGAGGTGAACCATCTCCATTAGCCTCTCTTCAACCAATTCAATTAAAGTCACCTATGAGCAAGTGGTAATTATTTGTTAGATGTATGTTCATAGTTAAAGTGAATGAAAAATGCATCATTTTATTCCTGTGAAGACTATCTGATTTTAGATAAATCATTCTTTTTAGCTCATATATTTGTTAAAACGAGTCTTCAACTAACCTGGAAGTTTAATTTTGAAGAAATGAATTTTGAGCTGGAACTGACTATTCTTTACATTGACTTGTTCATTGAAAATTCGTGTGGGTTTGATCATAGATTTATGCTACGTCATTCATAGTCATGACATGTCTATCCATGCAGGAGAAACTGAATGCAGTGGTGGTGACGGCGGTTGTAGAGGTGGAAGCTGAACAAATTAAGCGTGAAGAAGAAACCTATGCTGACTCCTCCGTGCCGTCAAAGATGAACTTGCGAAGGCGAAATGGAAGAGATGATTTTATCAGTTCCTACCCTCTTCCTGCCACACTGTTCAGTCTAATGATCTGCAACTTAAAGTAATGAACGATCACTTTCTGGCGCAAATATTGAACCAGAAGTTTCTTATCCGTCGGAAAAAATGGAAACCCAGAGGCAGGCAATCTGAGCAACTGGGTTAATCTCCGAAACACTCGTTTCCAGCCGCAAGAATACAAAGAAAGCAATAAATTTTTGATATTTTGTCTTTTTTTCCATTAATCCGCCAAACTGCAGCAATGACGAGAAGTTTATATAGAGCTGAAGTAGGTTCGTTGTCTCCGTCCACTATCATTGAAAGCAAAGAGCGTGAAGTGATGAAGCAGAGTGTTGGAGGGTTGCTTTTATATTTCTGCTTTTACTTATTGCTGAAGGGCAAAAAGGAAAAGCCTGCAAGAGAATCCAAGCTCCATTCATGGCGAAGCTTAGAAACCCATCAGCCACGTAGATTCTCTCTCATTTTCTAGTTTCTCCGCTCTCTCTCTCTCTCTCAAATTCTATCATAATCTAGTAGAGCAGTAGGAGTCGCTCTCTCAAATTCTAAGAGCAGTAGGAGCCATTTTCATTCACTTGGGAATAGTCTGAAGCTGGGATAATGTAGAGTTCTTCCTAGTTAGAGAAGTAATTAGATTGGAAGGACTAGTGTCGATAGACGATAATCGATATCATCTTCTTCTATGACCAACTTTTCAAAATATGATTGCAAAACGCTAATTCAGGAAGGAAGAAAGGAGTAGGCGTTTTCCATGAGTCCAAAAGCAGACGGCCACCCGCGGGGAGCAACAATTCGTCTTCATAGAGCTCGACTTGCCGATTTTTGCCTTCACAGTTCGTCTTCGGCACGAGCTGTAGACGTCATTGGGAGTCACTACGTTAAGTGAAGCAAATTAACGGAAAATTAGCGGAGGTGTAAATTGATAACTTTGCAAACTATAAGGTATTTATTAAAAAATTTTAAATTTTAATGTGAAATATAAAAATATCTTAAACTTTTAAGGTATAATTTGATAATTATCCTTAAACTTATTTGAATTTAATTAGTTTCATTAAATTTCTGATAATTTTAATTACTTGTCTAATGTAATAATTAAAATAATATTAAGCACGCTATTAGCAATTTCTAAATTTTAGGTGAGATCATCTTTTTAATTTTAATTTTTTTAATTTAAGTTGCTAAATTGTTATATAAAACTCATAATTGTTTAAAGTGGAGTGATTGGACTTTATAATTAAAGACTGCAGCTCTCCATAGTGCGTTGACTTTGAGGTCCATTCGACGTTTCACCTCTCCATAGATCTCGAGTTCTGCTGCAAAAATTTCAGACTGCAGCTCATTTTTGTTCCTTGGTCGTGTCTTCTCTGAAAGTTTCCGACAAGAATAGAACCCAGGTAATAGATTTCTGTTTGTTCTCGGCTCATCCAAATTTTCTCCCTTCTTAAGATTACTTGCTGTTTGTTTTCCGAAACATTCAGATTCACTGCCATGTTTTTGTTCTTCCCTGGATATATGTTATCCTTCTGTATGGCCAGCTTAGTAGTTGTAGTCTCTAGCTTATTCCCTAACTTGATCTGTTATTAATTGATCCTTGAGCGTCTTTGAGAATTAAATCAAAGATGGGTCCATTTATTATGTGTCTCCTGACCTCGAAGAGGGTCCAGGGGGTGGACTCTCTTCCCCGGTCGAAACCTTCCTCCTGTGTTTTTTTTTATCACTGTCGGTGTCGGGATCTGGTTGATCAGTGTGGGCAATGTCATCCACATCGTCTTATTAATTCTGATATTAGGATGATGGGGCTCTTTTTGTTTTTACCCTAACATGAAGGATTCCTCTGTGTCTAGATTTTGGGGCATGGGGATCGTTCAGGAAGTGCTAGAGAGTTATTCGGCGGATCTCAAAAAGCTGGAAGAGCTCAAGGCAGCACGGGAAGATCTGAAGATCGTCCTAAATGCCAGAAAAGATGATATTCGTGGTGAGAAACAAAATGACGATAAGATTCAAGAAATCGACAGGCAGATAAAATTGGTGTGTTCTCAAATGATTGGGAGAAACGTGCGTTCTGAAATGCTTAGGAGAAATTCCAAGGACAATAATTGGGCTGTGGCTGGAGTTAAAGCTTTTTTCTCGAACAATACAGTACGTGGTAGTATTGGCGGAATCGGTGATACCACCATCACCAACACGAATTCGAGTCTCCGTGTTGGAGGTATTAAATATGCATTACATTTTATAATATCTTGCTGTTCCAACGCACAAAGTTGAGGGCATTTAACTGATTTTTTTAACAAAATTAATTCCATATAGTCAATAGCTAAATTGCATTATTACTATTTTGTTCAAATAAAATAGCTTTTATCACTGGTAATTATTTAAATTGAGAAATATCACTGATAACTTTGTTTTATCCTCACCCCACCTCTTTGATCTACCCTTGCATAAGACAACAAACCAAGTCACAAGTCACGTAGAAGGAATAATATTAAGCAATATTAAATATATTATGTTCAAGATAATATGTCTTCTTAATTACAAATATTGGTGTCTATAATTATATTAAAGACTAATTAAAATGTAAAAACAAACTATAGAGAAATCATTCTTTTTAACTTGTATACGATACATGAAACTAATTGACATGTCCATAATATTTGATAGAAAATAAATGAACATTTTTAGATTTAAATTCTTTTCATATAAACAAATTATCGTATTATTGAAAATAATTAGTAAAGTAAAGACGTTAATAATACCTATTAATGTATATTAGAGGGTAAGATTGAAATATAAAATTAAATAGCAGCTATACATTTTTCTACTAGCTTTTTTTTTTTTTAATATTTCTTTATCTTCACTCTGTATGGTTTGCCATCACCATCTCCACATACATACAATGCTTCATTATTAATTTTGTTAATTTAAGCTGCTAAATCATTTTTTTATTTTTATTTTTGTTTGTTGTTTAATTTTCTAATGATTGATAAATCAAAAGGATTCGTCATACACCCACTACATTGATTTTAGCATAATTACATCATAGATTGAAAACCCATAACTTGAAAGCAAGTAATAAGTGAACACCCAATGCAACACAAACTAAATAAAATGGAAAAACACAAAAAAACTCAAGAGTTTTGATAGAGGCTTACTAATATTCTCTTTCAAATGAAGTTGATGATCATCATCTCTATCTTCCTTTCGATTTAATCCATACTCAACCTTTACATTTACTAATATCACTTTTTCTCTTTGTGACATGAGCTTGAAGCTTGTTTTGAATAAAGAATACTCTTTTTTTCAGCATGACTCCTATAATCACTTTCTGTCTAAACATATACATAGCTTCATCAAGTTCCGCTATTTTCTCTTTTTGGTGTCTTCGTTGTTTTTGCTCCTAGTTATAATATTACTAATTGGGTCATCTCAGCTCTAATTTTATATTTTTTAACTTTTTATTTGAATAATAATATTTTAACTAATAAAGTTTTTGATTTATCTTGATGACTATGTTTAAAGAATAAATAATGAGTGGGTTAGATTTCAATGAATCTTTCCAACTATGTTATCAATTAACATAATCCTTTGCCATAGCTTTCTATAGTGTCTACCCACTAACTTTCAGTTTTGCTTGAGCTGTAGCTTCCATGGTCATGGCTTCTCCTTCTTCTTCTCTTTTGTTGCAGAGAAAATACTTAAGTTTTTTTAAAAAGATGTGTGGAGAATTCTTACACCCAGATGAGAACAAACAAAAGGGTTAGAATAGAGGATTAAAGTATTGGTTTTGATTCTATAATTGGTATGAATTTCCAAATAAAAAAAAAATTAGCAAAAGCACGAGGATTTGGAGATAGACAAAGACTATATTTATAAGTGCTCGTAATGACAATAAAGGATATCTATAAACAAGTACAACAATGAATTGAACATTAAAGGCATACGAACAAGGGAAACAAGGGAACAGACAAGAAATGCTTTAACATACTTGAACAACATGCTTTAACATACTCTTATCCTTACTCTTATAAATCAAAGTGTATTACTTGTTTCACTTAACTTCTTAATCATGCTTTTCTAGGTGGTCTTTCTGCTTAATTATCCAAGGCGGTTTACGTTCTTTTTAATTCACTGAACAATTCATAACGTAACAAAGGCAACCAATACATTAATTTCATGCTACTTACTTTGATTTAAACATATAAAGAACTGTCATCACTAACTATCTATACATACTTAAACAATCATTTCTTATTTCAATTCCTCATGCTAGATATTTCCTCCTTGGTGATAGGCGTATCCCGCCTATCCTGAACATTATTTCTTTTCATTCGTTCCCTTTCTGGCGTATCCCACCTTCAGGGGTCCTTTATCTCATTTCATACTTTTTGTCGTACCACTTTTTACTTATCATGTTTCCATGCTTCAATCTACTAAACATAAATTTTACAATTTAGAACACTAACGCTACTCACACACACTTTACTTGGGTGTAGGGCACAAGACCAAGACAACCCATTCCTTACCTCAAGCTTTATCGCGCATTCGCACTCCGTCGTTATCCCACTTCTTCTTTTAAATACCTTCACACATTAATACCAATTATCAATATTTGTCAAAGCATAAACTTTCCATAATAACACACCACAGCCTTTCAACACCCAACACATGTAGTAGGACAAAATCCATCATATTCATACTTTGGAAATGAATGACTGACCAATAACTCAAGTCCAACCACTAATACCAATTCTACATATCAGTACTCAAATAATTCCAACAATAGTTGGAAGAGCCCTAAACCTTTAACATCATACTAACATGGCTCAACATTAGTAAATGTAGTCTATCTTTTCATCCTATATCTTTTCTTCAACTTAACTCTTCATATAAAATCTATAAAAGCATCCTCAAATATCTTACCATAACTCAACAAAATCCATCCTGAACCATGTCAACTTAACACATGCATATTTCCCATATGAACAACCATTGATGCATAACTCAATAATTTATAAAACAAAGGGTGAAGTCTATACCTGGAGCTCACCCTTGGAGAACCCAAGAGTTCCAACTTCTCTGTCATTACCAACAACTCCATCACAAGAAACCTAATAGGTTGTGGTAGTGCACAAAGAGCATAAACTAGAATAATCCAATTTCCTCAACATCCTCCAAATAACACCCGATGGCAAGTCTTCAACCTTCAACTCTTTCATCACCGAATCAAAACCTAACAACTTCATTATCCAACAATACCAAAATGACAAAATCTCAAAGAAGAAACCTTACAATTGGAATAGATTAAACTTGAGATCAGCAACTCCCAAGTCTCTCCCAATCCAGCAGAGCTTTCCCCCAATAGAAGAAAATGAAAAGGAAGGAAGTAGAGAAGAGCTGGGTTAATTAGAACCTCACCTAAGGTCATTCTCACCCGTGGAGGGGACAAAATCCCTTCCTTTTGGTTTGCTTTCGGCCAGGGTGGGCATTTCCTGCGTCCAAAGTCATAACCCATTTGGTATCCATCATTTTCAATTTGATTTTCGTCCTAATTTATGTCTGTTCTGGTGCAAATCGGACTCATGCGGACGCCACCCTGCCTTCCGCATGCGTCCGCAAGACCAAAAATACACTGAAAAACAGCGTCTTAAACCTAAGTCCGTACCCTCCGAAATCGGGTTACGACGCCATTCCTGCATCCGCATCGTGTCGTCCGCGACACACCAGTTCAAGACAGATTCAAATCGGACGCCAATTTATGCGTCCTCAGCGTCCGCATGTGTCGTCCGCGACACACCAGCTTAAGACAGATTCAAATCGGACGCCCATTTCTGTGTCCTCAGCGTCCACATGTGTCCAAATGTTCCCAGTTTCAAAACAGATTTACTGCGGACGCCAAATCTCTCATCCTCTTTGTCCGCAGGTATCGTCCTTGAGTTATTTAGCTAAACAGATTCATCGCGGACACCCAATTCCGCTTCCGCTGCGTCCGCATGTATCGTCCGCAATGTCCAGCTCTAAACAGATTCGTTGCGGACGCAGCTTCTAGTCGTCTGCCTCGTCCGCACATCCATAGCCAGCGTCCGTAACATGACAAAACAGTTAGTTTATGACGCAAAATGGCGTCCCAAGGCGTCCTCAAGTCCATTTTCTTCACATTTCTTCATCTTTTCACACTCAACTCCATTCCCCGATGTATTATTCATCAAAACACATCACCAAATGATTCTTCTAGCTACGTGATGCAATATTTTCATAACTTCACCACTTTGATTATATCATATATACAATGGCAAACGTTACATAATCTACTCAAAAGCTTAACACTCCAACGCCCTTGGTAATATCCCGATAATTATTCATCTTAAAATATCGGGATGTTACAAAATCCGCTATTCATCCACCCCTAATTTCCTTTTTTTTTTTTTTTAATATTTTACCTCACTTATGCATGTTTGCGTACCATCACCAAAGTGACACTTCCTATGTTTTCTATTAACATGATGGACGCTCATACATTTTCAAAATTGTTACAGTAACCGAGCGGGCTCGGCCCAGGCTCGGTAGGCAGGTGGAGCCGAGCCCAAAAACAAGCTGCCTAGCCGGGTGTTAGAATCCGGGCTTGTCCAGGACGTGTTGTCCATGGCCGCCCCTACTGCTTAGTTAGACTTATTTCCATTTATAGTAATTTACTTGTATTTCTTTTATTTCCATTTTGGGCAAAGTGACTCCTCGCCACTATAGCATGTTTACTCCTGCCATAGTGAAGATGGTCCAGAATGCTCTTTAGGGGGAGAGGCATGACTGCACGTAGACCCCCC
>JAJTVF010004639.1:0-13899 GCA_022433065.1 Begonia loranthoides
CCTCTAATCCCAACAACTGGTATCAGAGCTTCAGGTTGAAGTGGTTTCGATAATCAGGGATTGATTTATCGAAAGTATCGAACAAAATTCAGGGTTTACAATTTTGGTGAAAAATTGTAAATTTGGAAAAGGAAAAAGGAAGTGCTGCCCGTCCCCTGCCCGTGAGAAGCCCTACCCTGCCCGCTGCCCGCCGCGTTCATCCTCTCCAGCGACGAACAGAAGCGCCTCCGACGAACGAAGGATCTGTGCATCTCCAGCGACGTCGAAGACCAGCTTCTCCAACGAAGCTGCCGCCGCGACCTGAAGCGAAGACGTTCAGAGACTTCGCGAAGAACAGAACCGACGAAGGAATCGCGATCTGAAGCGTCGTCGTCTGCCGATCGTCGAAGAACAGAGGCGAGATCTGAAACCCGAGCCGTCGATCGCTGAAGATCTATCCAGCGAAGCTCCGCCTTGCTGCTCGCCGCACCGATCGATTCCGATCGTCGCGAAAAAGAAGCCGAAGATAGAAGCTGCCGACCTAATCTGTCCAACAGCGAAGTCCGTTCATTCGCTGGTCGCCGATCAAGTCCGCCGTCGACGAATCCGATGATCAGTCCAGCCGATTGAAAAAATCAGGGGAAAATTTTTGCTTGAAAATTTCTGAATTTTTTGGGTTGGAGATTAATCCAAAAAATTGGATTTTTTCTGGATTTTGCAGGGTTGTTTTGGATTTGGATTTCTAAAATTGGTGATTATTGGTTCAGAATATTTATTGATTGGATTATTCGGAATTGATAATATGACAGGCGAAGACAGTACATACGGTATTAGTAAATTTGATGGGACTGATTATGCTTTCTAGAGAATGCAGATTGAAGATTATTTGTATGGAAAGAAGCTTCATATTCCGTTGAGTGAGAAACCAGAAAAAATGGAAGATGCTAAATGGAATCTTCTTGATAGACAGGTTTTGGGAGTTATCCGATTGACGCTAACCAAAAGCGTTGCTCACAACGTTGCAAAGGAAAAGAGCACCGCAGGATTAATGAAAGTGTTATCTGATATGTACGAGAAACCATCTGCAAATAATAAGGTGCATCTGATGAAGAAATTGTTCAATCTGAAAATGGCTGAAGGCACTTCTGTAGCAGCTCATCTAAACGAATTTAATACAGTGGTAAATCAGTTGACTTCTGTAGAGATCGACTTTGGGGATGAGGTACGTGCCCTAATTTTACTGGCATCTTTACCAAATAGTTGGGAGCCTATGAGAGCAGCAGTCAGTAATTCAATTGGAAGCTCAAAGTTAGTATTTACTGATGTGAGGGATCGAATTCTAGCCGAGGAAGTTCGAAGAATTGATTCTGGTGAAACATCGACGAGCTCAGCATTGAATGTGGAAAACAGAGGGCGAACTAGTAACAGGAATTCTAATCGGGGCAGAAGCAGATCAAAGTCGAGAAATGGAAGGGGTCAGTCTAAATCTGGGAGAAAATTTGAGTGCTGGAATTGTGGCAAGCAGGGTCACATCAAAAAGGACTGCAAAGCACCGAAGAAGAAAAGTATTGACAAAAATGATGGAGTAAATGCAGCAACTGAGGAAAACACAGATGCGTTGATTCTTTCAGTCGATAGCCCAATAGACTCATGGGTTTTGGACTCGGGAGCATCTTTTCATACCACGGCACACAGAGAATTACTTGAAAATTATGTAGCTGGAAATCATGGGAAAGTCTATCTTGCAGATGGTGAGCCACTGGATATTGTTGGCATCGGGGACATAAAATTAAAGACAACAAACGGGTCAGTTTGGAGTATCAGTAAAGTGAGACATGTTCCGGGGTTGATGCGAAACTTGATATCAGTGGGACAGCTTGATAGTGAGGGTTATCACGTCACTTTCGGGACCAATGTTTGGAAGGTAACTAAGGGAGCAATGGTCATTGCTCGAGGTCAGAAAACAGGAACCCTATACATGACATCTACATGCAGAGATACGATTGCAAGTGTTGACAGTCAAAGTAACACAGATTTATGGCATTGCAGGTTGGGCCATATGAGCGAGAAAGGAATGAAAATTCTTGTCAAGGGTGGTCAGATTCCAGAGTTAAAGTCTGTTGAGCATCAGTTATGTGAGAGTTGCATTCTTGGTAAGCAGAAGCGTGTCAGTTTCCTAAAGGTTGGGAAAGAGCCAAAGAAGAAGAGACTTGAATTAGTGCACACCGACGTGTGGGGACCCGCAGAAGTTTCTTCTATTGGTGGATCAGTCTATTATGTGACTTTCATAGATGATTCAACAAGAAAGGTATGGGTCTATTTTTTTAAGAAAAAATCTGATGTTTTTAGTGTGTTCAAAAAGTGGAAGGCCCTGGTCGAAAATGAAACGAACCTGAAGGTGAAATGTCTAAGATCTGACAATGGAGGTGAGTATATAGATGCAGATTTTAAAGAATATTGTGTTGTAAATGGAATCAAGATGGTGAAGACCATTCCTCGAACGCCTCAAGAAAATGGAGTAGCTGAGAGGATGAACAGAACGTTGAATGAGCGTGCAAGGAGCATGAGATTGCATGCCGGATTACCTAAAACGTTTTGGGCAGAAGCAGTTAGCACAGCAGCATTCTTGATCAATAGAGGACCCTCCGTACCTTTGAAATTTAAACTTCCAGAAGAAGTTTGGAGCCGAAAAAAGGTAGATTTTTCGTTCATGAAAGTATTTGGCTGCTTATCTTATATTCATGTTGATGATTCGAATAGAAGCAAACTTGATCCGAAATCTCAGAAGTGTTTTTTCATTGGCTATGGTGACTCCGAGATTGGTTATCGTTTCTGGGATAATCAAAATCGGAAGATCATACGCAGTAGGAATGTCATCTTCAACGAGAAGGTTCTCTACAAAGATGCAGTTAGTAACACTTCAGATAGTGGGAGTTCAGTATTGAAAGAGTCTACTGTGGTCAACTTCAGAGATTTTTCAGGAGAAGATACTCCGACTAGAAAAGAAGATCAGAGTATTATTGAAGAAGAAGTTGATGAAAATACAGCTCCAGAAGAAAATTTGCAAACGCCAATTATAGAACTAAGACGATCATCCAGAACTAGCAAACCAACTCAGAGATGGTCCCCGTCTCTAAATTATATTTTGCTTACTAACAGAGGTGAACCAGGATGTTATGAGGAAGTCAAACAATCAGATGATTTGATTGAGTGGGAGGCAGCCATGAAAGATGAAATGGACTCACTGAAGTCAAATGAAACCTGGAAATTGACTAAGTTGCCGAAGGGAAAGAAGCACTGCATAACAAGTGGGTTTACCGGATTAAAGAAGAACCTGATGGAAGCAAGAGATTTAAAGCTAGATTAGTTGTCAAAGGTTTTCAGCAGAAAGAAGGCATTGACTACACTGAGATCTTCTCACCAGTGGTGAAGCTGACGACGATCAGAACTGTTTTGAGTTTGGTTGTGAAAGAAGATCTTCATTTGCAGCAAATGGACGTGAAAACTGCTTTCCTTCACGGCAGTTTAGATGAAGAAATCTACATGCGTCAACCACAAGGTTTTGAGGTGAAGGGGAAAGAGGAGTTTGTGTGTAAACTTAATAAAAGTTTGTACGGTTTGAAACAGGCTCCAAGACAGTGGTACAAGAGATTTGACAGCTTCATGAACAGTAAGAACTTCGTGAGATGTGAAGCTGATCACTGTTGCTACATTAAAAGGTTTGATACTTCCTACATTATACTGCTCCTTTATGTTGATGATATGTTAATTGTTGGAGCAAGCTTGACTGAGATTGACAGGCTGAAGAGGGAGTTATCTAAAGAATTTGCTATGAAGGATTTGGGTGCTGCAAAACAAATTCTTGGGATGAGAATATTCAGGGATAGAGATGTTTTCAAACTTTCTCAAGAAGACTATATGAATAAAGTTCTTAGCATGTTCAATATGCAGAATGTGAAACCAGTTACCACACCTTTGGCTAGTCACTTCAAACTATCTAAAGATCAATCACCATCGTCCGAGGAAGAGAGAAACTACATGACCAGAGTTCCATATGCCTCTGCCGTTGGTAGTCTTATGTATGCGATGGTTTGTACACGGCTAGATATTGCACATGTAGTGGGAGTTGTCAGCAAGTATATGAGTAATCCAGGAAAACAGCATTGGGAAGCCGTAAAGTGGATCTTGCGATACTTGAAGGGAAGTTCAGGGTTTGCTTTATGTTTTCAGAAGTCATATTCTGGTTTGGATGGATATGTTGATGCTGATAACGGTGGTGATATTGATAGCAGTAAAAGCAGAACTAGGTATGTTTACACTCTTGGTGGTACCGCAATCAGTTGGGTCTCGAGGCTTCAAGATGTAGTTGCTCTCTCTAGTGTGAAGTAGAGTACATTGCAGTGACAGAAGCCGCGAAGGAGATGATGTGGTTACAATCTTTTCTACGAGAATTAGGCCAAAACTACGATGGGAGTATGTTGCATTGTGATAGCCAGAGTGCCATCCTTTTGGCAAAGAACCCAGTTTATCATGGCAAGACAAAGCACATACAGGTACGCTATCATTTTATCAGATCCATTTTAGAAGATGGTGTGTTGGCACTTGAGAAGATATCAGGGAGTCGAAATCCAGCTGACATGTTGACGAAAGCTGTGACTAGTGAGAAGCTGAAGTTGTGCGCAACTTCAGTTGGACTTCTTGGATGAGATATGTGCATGATGCCGCTGCAGATGGAGAGATGATGTGATTAGTCTCCAAGTGGGAGATTGTTGAGTTATGGAGTCTAATTTTATTGTTAGGGTATTTTGGTAAATTCACCCTGTTTTCATAACCCTATTTCTTTAGGTATATAAAGATGTAATTAGGGTTTTTGGAGGTTGTGTGAGTGGTGAGAGAGGTAGAGAGAATAGTAAGGGTGAGGCAAAACCAAGAAACTTCTGTAACTCCGTTTTGATCATAGTGAAATCTGTTGGCGGCCAGTGGACGTAGCTCTCAAACTGAGAGTGAACCACTATAAACTGTGTGTTTTCTATTTTCTGTTTTCTAGATCAATCGTTTCGATACAAGTCGGATTAGAGCGTCTAATCTCAACACTCTCTAATCCCAACATGAAGTGAGGTCCCAGAAACATCCGATAGGGAAAGGGATGGAAGTTACGATGATAAGCAGAAACAGCGAGAAAGAGATTGAAAAGAGGAAAGCTTGGGGAGAAAGGTTTGATGGAGGAAATAGGAAGACGGAGTCGAAGAAGAGGAACAGTAAGAGCAGATGGGTTTTCAAGGTTGATGAAGATAGTGGGGAGGGACATATTTTCAGGGTACCTAAATCTATGTAGTACAGTTTTCTGGGTCGAGAATTCGAGATGACAGTACGACTCCTCCACCTCCCCCTACCCACCATTGATAAGAAAGCATAGCTTGTTCAGGTGTTTCAGAGAGTATGTAGGGGAAGGCAATAAATGGACGATACTTGGGTTGAGCCGGTTGGCAGAGGTGAAGAGCCTGGGTGTAAATTTGTAAACCGTTGGTTTTTTTTTTTTCTTTTTTATTTAAAAAAAATTATCAAAAAACCCTTAATTTATAGGAAACTCTTTTTTTGGCTTAACAAATCTAACCCTTAAGTTATCTTATGTTAACAAATTACTCTTGTTCACTGTTCAGACATCAGTGTTTTCATGTTCGGTCATCTCTGTTCATTTTTGGACTTTTGCAATCAAAATTGATCTCGAAATTAAACATGTGAAGCCTGAGAACGACATTCACATTCATGTTCAGACGACTCTAACCATCCGCAATTAAAATTGGTCATGTGTGTGTGAGCACTCAGTGTTCAAAATTGTAAATCAAGAATGGTTGATTTGTTAAAATTGTAAAGGTTAAAAAATGCCAACTCAACACCATTCCCTCTTACTCCCATCATTTTTAATGGATTTCTGAACAAAATCTCTCTCCTCCCTCGCTCTCTCTTCATTCACTCTCTCCCCTCATTTCTTTCTTCCACTCACGCCCTCACTCTCCACTGTGATTTCTATAGTGTTTTTCTCTTTACAGGTATTCAGAAATCGATATTAAATCTTCTCTTTGCTAACTAAAGCCATAAAAATAATATGTAATAAGCCTCAGATGAGCTGAGTTAGGGGTGGGACGGGTCGGTTTGGGTCGGTTCAGTTGTAAATTAGGCGTGAACCGATTCGGTTCGGTTTTTCATTTTAGAAAACCGAAAGTGAACTGATGAATTATAAAACCGAACCTAAAACTGATGCTCGGTTTCGGTCTTTCGGGTCGGTTTTCGGTTTCGGTTCGGTTTTTCATGATCGTAATTGCCTGCCTGGAGACCGCAGGCAATTTTTGCCTGGACACCGAGGTCTCCAGGTAATTTTTGCCTGCGGTCTCCAGGAAAAAATTGCCTGCAGTGTCCAGGAAATTTTTGCCTACGGTGTCCAGGCAAAAATTGTTTGCGGTCTCCAGGCAATTTTTGACTGCGATGTCCAGGCAAAAATTGCATGCGGTGTCCAGGCAAAAATTCACGATGGTTGAATTGTCATTTTCCCGAATATGAAATATCAATCTTGGGTCAATAATAATATCACCCGATAGAATATCAAATACAAATATACAATATTACAATCTCCACTCAAAAAATATTAAAACACTACTTATATCCTCCTTCAATTCTCGAGACTTCACAAGTTCACATTGCACCTGTTTAAGCATGTTTAAAAGAAACAAAGTCAGGTAATACAAAGTTAAGAGAATATCAAATATCAATCTTTGGTCAATATCACCTGAGAGAATATCAAATATTATCAATCTTGGTTTGCTGATGATATAAACTCATTCAAATCTGCAAACAAAAAATAATTAAGTTAGTAATAAAAATAAATGAATAACATTTAAAAACATTAATATTGATTAAAGCTAAATATAAATAATTATACCTTTTTCATATTGTATGACTTCTTCCAATGATTTATAGATATTATCTGAAGCTGTATTAGAATCACGAAGCCAACTTTGAAGACATATAAGACTTTCTACAGTTTTTGGAGCTAAAGAACTTCGAAAGGAATCTAGCACTCGACCACTACAACTAAATGCTGATTCTGAGGCAACTGTTGAAATGGGAATAGCAAACACATCTCTTGCTATTTTACTCAAGGTTGGATACTCTGTAGCGTGCATTCTCCACCAACTCAATATATCAATTTCGGATGAAGAACTCTCAAGTTTTGCAGACAAATAATTTTGAATTTCATTTTCATTGTCAACCTGATCTTCTCTATTACATTCTGCATGAAATGTCGACTCAAATTCTTCATTATCTAAATTGTCATGAGTGATGTCAACCACGAGCCTAGAAGTAGAAATGTGTTCCATGTTATTTGTTGGTGGAGCCATCTTGTACTCAGAATACAATTTTTTAATTGTATGTTCTAGATTCATTACCAACTCATTTGTCATTTCCGATCCATGCAATTTCAATAGACAATGTTTTACAAACTTCAACTTATATCTTGGATCAAGCACAACAGCAACATACATAAAATGATTGACTTTACTGAAATCTCCCCAGTATTTTTCATACTTAATTTGCATATTAAATGCCATTGTTCTTAGTGATAAGTTATCACTTGAAGCAAATTTTTTGATAACTCTATGCAGTCTGCATATTTCTGAGAAAAACACATTGGAAGTAATACGTAAAGTAGACGAAACTTTTAAAGTCAAATCATAAAATACTTTTAAGAACACTATAAATTGACAAACATCACACCAATCTTCATCTGAGGGAGGGACTTTTACATTATCATCTTGAAAAAATTCATATTCATATTGAGTGTCATATTCTTTCAACTTTGTAAATGCTCTCTCAAATTTTTCGGCAATGTCCAACATTAAGTATGTTAAGTTCCACCGAGTTGGAACATCAAGATACACGCTACTTTTGCTTGTAATCTTTGCACTATCTACACATGCTTTAAACTTTTGCATTCTAGAATGAGAAGACCTAACATATTTAATAGCTTTCCGAATCTTCATAATGAAATCATTATGCTCTTTTAGGCCATTACAAACAATCAAGTTAACAATCTGAGCAAAGCATCGTACATGGATAAATTCTCCATCAAGTACCAATCCATTCCAACTTTTAATGCTTCTAACCAACTGATTCAACGCAACTTCATTGGCAGAAGCATTGTCCATGGTGACTGTCAAAATTTTCTCTATTCCCCAATCAAGTAAATATTTTTCCATAATCAAAGCAATAGTCTCTCCTCTATGATTAGGTATGACAGAAAAATTGATAATCTTCTTTTTCAAACACCAATTTGAATCAATAAAATGAGCCGTAACAACCATATAATTTATATTTTGGATAGACGTCCAAGTGTCAGTTGTCAAACTTATTCTTCCAGGCAACTGAGAAAACAACATCTTCAAACTACTTTTTTCTTCTACATAAAGCTTAAAAATATCATTTGAAAGTGTTTTGCGACAAGGAACTTTAAATTTTGGCTCTAACTCGTTTGAGTATTCTATAAAACCTCTTCCTTCAACAACATTAAAAGATAACTCATCCATCACAATCATTCTAGCCAATTTATCGCGACATTTTTCTGCACTAAATGAATTCACTGTTAAAGAACCAACTTTACTTGGTCCTACCACCTCTTTTTTCCGAAATAATATTGTCTTCTGTTTTTGGTCTAAGGTTGCCAACAATTTCTTACAATTACTCAGATGCCTGTTCAAATTTATAGTTCCATTTTTTACGGGATGACATGCATAAGAATTTCCACAGTAATTGCAAGATGCACGAGGATTATCCACGTCTATTGGTTCTACTTTAGTAAAATAATTCTACGCTTCACAAGTTTTGTTTCTTTTTCTGCTGTTATTCATCTCATTTTCCATCCTAAAATGAACAATAGATAATGAAACATTTAACCAAGGTAGACATGTGTAACAACATTTAAAATACAAACATGTAAACAATAAAGTTCAAATTTATACAATTCATAACAAAATCTAAAGTGTAAATGACAAATCAACCATCGTGGTTTGTGGTCAATGACAAGTCAACCACTAGGGTATTTTTTTTTAACAAATTAATCACTGACGTATGGGAAAATAACAAAGCAAACATCGCAAACGCAGTGTCTGGCGAGGCACCACGTTTTACGCGGTGTCTTGACCACACACCGCGTTTTTAACTTGTTAACGGAGAACGAAAAACGTAACTGCGATGTTTGCTTTGTTATTTTCTCATACGTCAGTGGTTAATTTGTTAAAAAAAACTACCCTAGTGGTTGACTTGTCATTGACCACAAACCACGATGGTTGATTTGTCATTTACCCAAATCTAAAATTAGAGATTTAAGAGATTTCTCACAGCAGCCAATCAATAATCATCCAGAGTAGAGTGGACAAATATATCAATGAAATTCACATTTATCCAATTCATAATTAAAATCCAAACATGTATAATAATGAAATTCAGATTTATCCAATTCATAAGATCAAGTCTAAACTTACAAACTTAGAGATTTCTCACAACAAACAGCAAATTACAAATATATCTAATTAATATCATATATGAAACAAAATAACAAATGAGACAGTTCATATTCAATTCAGAACTAACATACCTATTACCTCACCTGATTGAGTAATAAATTGGTATGAAGCTGGAAACGAACTGGAAGCTTGAAAGTCCGAAGGAGATGAAGTCGTTGACACTCTACAGATGCGAACGAACGAAGCCCGAGGCCCCGAATGATTGAATGAAGGAGATGAAAATTGAAAAGCCGAGAGCCAACTGCGAGTTTCCGTTTCTGCGATTGACAAACGAACAAAGCACCAAATGAAGGGATGAACTGCGTCTCTACGATTGCGAAACTCGACAGAGGAGACTTGAGAGCATTTTCTGGGAGAAGTGGAAGAGAAGTTGAGGACACCAGGACTCAGGAGATTGATTCAGGACAACTTGGAATTTGAGTCAGAGTTTTGACACTTGACAGAGTAGTTCAGGACAAGTCACAGAGTAGTAGACTGTAGACATAGTAGACAATGCACATGGCTCGAAGCTTCTCGTCAAAAACTGATTAAATTCGGTTTACCCGGTTTTCCTTCTCACCAAACCGACACCCGAACCGTAATAATCGGTTCGGTTCGGTTCGGGTAGAAATGATTTTTTCCCTGTATTAGAACCGAACCGACCCGAGAAAAATGCTCGGTTTGGTTCGGTTACCCGGCTCAACCCGAACCGATTCCCACCCCTAAGCTGAGTAGCTTATTGTTTCTTTGACTGTGAGAGTTCTTAACAGCGCATCGTCTTGGGTCACAAAAGCCTGCAAAATCAATCATGAAATCAAAGAAGTGATTGTTTGGATGGAGATCAACCATAGCAGAGAAGTTTTAGAAGGGGAAGAAGGAACTCACAACAAAACCATAATCAAGTCCTCTCTTCTTCCCATTTTTATGGCTTTAATTAGCGAAGAGAAGATTTAATATCAGTTTTTGAAAACCCAGAAAGAGGAAAACATAGCAGAAATCACTAGTGGAGAGTGAGGGAGTGAGCAGAAGAAAGAAACGAGAAGAAAGATTGAGTGAAGAGAGAGAAAGAGGAGAGAGAGTGAGTGAATAGATCCATAACTATCTAAAAATCATTAGAAGAGAAAGAGGTGCTGAGTTAGGCCTCTTTCTTTTTTCTTTTTTTTTTTTACTGAAGTAAGAGAGGATCTTGAGGGAGTTACAATTTAAAATGTGAAATTTAGAGCATGAGGAATAATTACCCAATAAAATATATCTAGTAAAAATTATGTATAATAACATAAAAGCAGAAACGCCATAAAACGAACATGTCAATTTATATGAGAACGTAAATTAAAATAAATGTTTGAAAACAATGTAATGTTGAATATAAAAAATAAATTTCTACCTTAAATGAGTCTAATAATGTCAAAGCCCAAGGATCTAAACTTTGTGTCAAACTTTTGAACTTATTATCATGTATATTTATTAGAGATTAACTCTGAAACCTTACAAACATAAACCTAAAAATCTAACTTTAAACATTCAGAATGATTGAGAAGATAATTCATTTCTATACCATGCATAAATTCTAAAATTTCATGCTTTTTCTATAATTTTCGTGTTAAATCGATAGTTTTTCTATAACATTGAAAAACTAAGATGCTAAATCACCCAACCAATGGATTTTCTCATACCAATCCCTAAACGTATTTTCGAATCAAATCCTAGAATCTCTACTGCACCGATCATACTTCGCTCAGCCATTTTTTCTTTGCTCTTTCTTTCAGTAGTAATCTAATTTCTGAAGAAGTGCTTTGCCAATTGTCGGCTCTTGTTTTGAAAATATTTTTTACATCCACTTCATTTCTTTCTAACAAAAAAAACACACACAACTTTGTCATTTTCAAAAAATTATGCAATGAATCTATTGTCATCTGATTTTCTTTGCTAAATTTCTTTTTATCTTTCGTACTCCCTTCAATCATTTAATGTTGCGGCCTGCAAGAAATCTAAAGAGGAAACAGAATTGTCCAAAAAGCCAAATTGTGTAACTTTTTTTCTCCTAAGTTTTATTAATTAATAATTAAATATTTAAAATATTAATTACAAGTCAGAGTCCAACAAACATAAGTTTAATAGCTCCAACAATGATATAAGATAACATAGTAATATAATCTAAAATAAATAACTATGTAGAAATTAAAGAATAAAGATAACAGTTATCCAATAAAAAATATACTTTGAAAAATGTCTCTCAAAGAAAATTATTTAGATTACATAAATTAAATAAAACTTCGCCCGTTCTAATCTTGACTCGGCAATTAAAAGTATAACCGATAAAATTATGAAATGTGTCATTGGAGTGAATTGACTAAACTCAAATGGGGATTTTGATAATTTTAATATTTTTAAAAAAATATTGTTTAAGCGTTCATGAATTTAAAATAACATTTTATAAATTCATTTTAGAAAAATGTGTACAAAATGACACATGTTTAAAACAACCACTAATATGTCGTACGTACTTAAAATAGACCCTTATTGTACTAATTAAAAATCATAGTGAAAAGGAAATCACTCATGGATTTCGAACACACCATGTCATAGGCATATAACAAAATAAAAGAGATACTCGGCGATCGGGAAAGCTACATAAATACTCTTATTAGGTTTAAGGTTTTGCGCCCAGAGATACGTCACATACAACTGTCTCTTTACTCTAATTAATAATAACAGCCACATTCTGATATAGAGAACTCGATTCACACAATCGAGTTGATCTAGAGATATAATATGCATGCTTAATTTAAACGTGTACAATATAATATAATATAAAAATACAACGGTCATAAAACAGGCACGTCATTTTTATATAAGACACGTCTCAAAATAATTATTTCATAAAATTTATGCAATCTAGTGAATAAAAAAAATAAATCATTACCTTAACGTGAACTTTCACCAACCAAAATCCAAAATCCAAAATCCAAAATCCAGAAATGCCCAAATTCAATAGCCACAAATACCAAATATGATATAAGCTTGTTGTCCATTTGGTCTAGGCCTTAGGCCTAGATCACAAGCCCAAAATGGGCAGCCCAAGGTTTTCTGATCTGAAATTCTTCAAGCCAGATTCATGGTCTAGATCATATGCCCAAAATAGGCAACCCTAGGCTTTCTGATCTGAAATTCTTCAAGCCAGATTCATGGTCCAAACCCGTGATGAAATCACGCTCAACGTCATCCCTATCGCAAACGATTTCAACATTTTGTTGTGGACACTGGATATCCCCTACTCATGTCTCGGCTTGTCATTCAACCGACAGGAGTTGGAGATTTAACATATTGCAACTCAGCTCTTGTTGAGTCGCATGACAACGTACTGACGCGGACAATTCCTGCAAGCCAAGAACAATCAACATATACCATCTTGTAATACCCTAAATTTTTGTTAAGTTAGGGCTAAAGGATAATGATGATAATAGGAGTTGTATTGGATTGATATTAGTGTTGGTATGGTTTATGGTGGTTGAAAGTATAGATTTTATATGTTTTTAGTGAGTTTGAAGGGGAGTAGTCAATCAGTGGGTGAAATGATCGACCATTGATTGTACAGAATGAGGAAATAGAGCTTTCTATTATTTAGTGGTCGATAAGAAGTTAGAGTGGTCATTCGGCTTCTTTGCATAGTCAAAGTAAGGGAATTCGGCGGTCGCTCGGTGAACAATCGGTGCCTACTTAGATTGTGAAATTTATGGTTTAACAGTCAATCATCTAATGGGCGGCGGTCAGTCATTGTCTTTACAGACTATAAAACGTTGGATTTGTGGTCGATCATGTAAGGAAGGCGATCAAGCAGTATATTAAAGAAAACACAGAGTACTGTTTTAGGTTGTTTTGCGATCGGTCATTTGAAGAGGTTGATCGACCGATAATGTGAAGGGTCACCGTCTTAAGATGGAATGTCGCGATTTTAGTAGAGGATTTGAGGATATGGCTCAACACCTCTTTGCCTAAGAAGTGCCACCTCATATTTGGGTGGTTGAGGAAGGAATTAGGCTATATTAAGGGTAGAAACCATGAGAGAAAGAGAGAAGAAATCATGAGAGGAAAGAGAAAACTTGAGAAGAGAAGAACTGTGGAAGAGTGAGAGCTTTAGAAGAAGTAAAAGAGGAAGCTATGAGGCTGAGAAGGAGGAAGAGAAGACTTTTTCTTCAAGAAATAGAGATAAGAAATGAATGATTGTGCTTTCCCTTTTAGGGCTACATCACAAGAGCTAAAATTTCATTGTATGTTGATGTTTGTGTTTGATAGATGTATTGTTCTTGGTATGTTATTTGATAGAGGTTAAGTTCCTGAGGTGTTATATGATGGATTGCATTGA
>JAJTVF010004642.1:0-10827 GCA_022433065.1 Begonia loranthoides
TTTTGATGATGATAAAATATGTTAAGTTGTTTATATCCAATCCCAAACACATATCACTAGTTGAAAAAATAAAAGATTGAAAATGTAATCTTAAAATTCAATACATGTGTTATATTCCAATTTGTTTGAGAATACTCACCCTAAATATATGCACTCCCCCTCAACATATGCATTACATTTCAATACAATACAACTTAAGATAACTGATCTCGCTCTCCCTCTTTTTGTCACAATCAAAGAAGGGAACAATCAACAAAATGTAAAGAGTAAGAAAAAATTTTGCATGGGTTTATTTGTAAGAAAAAATTTTGCATGGGTTTGTTTGTTTATAGACTTCCCCTCAAAGCCAAAAATAGACCTGTAAACTCAATTATAGGATCCTACCAACAACCAGAATGTTCAACATCACCATACTTAAAGAGATACATCAAGAAAAAAATTACAACCATAACATCCGAAATATGCAAAAGAAACGAAGTCTAAAGTTATCATCAAAATAGCCAAACACACTGAAAAGTTACAAACAAGGCGTTGTTCACTCTCCTAATTCGCAAAAGATAGTACATAAGAAAGCATCAATCCTAAACTATGCATCAGGAATATCTTCGTCGTCTAAACTAAGAGGAGGTGGAGCAGATTGTTAACCTAAGTGTGTTAGGCTAACACCACTCACTAAAGTTACTGACCAAGGCCTTTCATAAGCGTACAACTTATATGGGTGTTGTATCACTTGATGATATTTCGATTTAGTGGGAATTTGTATTTCAATATATTTGGTCATCGACATTATTTTGATAATTTTGTTCTTTACATTTAAAAATTTAGTTTATTTGATTTTTCTCTGATTCTTATATATCGATCTCATAAGGAATAAGGTTGGACCAATAGAAAATAGTCATACTATGATTACATTGCATGTAATTTCTTGGCTACACATTCACGCTTGATTTCTGTCATTTGTTTACATTAGTATACATAACCGTTGATGGGATTAGTTGTCAATATGTGTAATAAAAACTACTTTGACCCTATATTAATATGTTTGATGGATGAGATTGTAGGAAATGTTTTTGGTAATGATAGTAATTCATGAGCACAAAAGAAAATTGGTGATATACAATTACAATCTAAATATATAGCACAAGGGAGAGATTGTTGGAGATTATTGATAATTAACAGTTATTTAGTTGCTTTATATATTTAATTATAATTATATGTTACTAACTATCTTAAATCAAATTGATTAAATGATTAAATAAAAATGGATTTGAGCTAATTAAAGTGTGAGATTTTTGTGTAGATACAAGTAGTTAGCTTTAAGTTTGATGATGGGTTGAAGTTAAGCCCGACACATTTAATAAATAAAAGGTTATGATCCCTAGGTCAAACAGCAAATCATCTTTTGTTCTCTTAGTCTCCCCGTCTGCTAAGAGATACAGAGAGTGCGGTTCGTCTCCACAGAGAGTTGTTCTAACTTAGGAGATCACGACTAGTGTTTAAGAATTGAAGAGGAGTTTCATAATCAAACTTGACAACAGTTTCCAAAAACTATTTTTCAAAAGTGATTTCATGGATTTAAGTATGCTACACAATTATTTTATCTCAATGAATATAACGTAACAATTACAGTTTTGGGTTTTATGGAAAATAAATTTACAGAGTTTAGTCTAACAAAATTAACATCAAAATGATAATGAGATGTTAATTATGATAATAGTGAAATAAAAAGGGTGATTTAAATTGGATAAAATAACATGAATCTCATGTACTTAGGAGTCAGGGACAGCTAATAAAACGGACTACTTTGGACTACTTTTTGATAAAATAAATTCACCTAATGTTCCGATTTGGTTTACTTAAATGGCATCTTATCTAAATAGGCTCTCTTGCATAAACTGATTAATTTAGAATAACAAAATTGTGTGAGTGATTCATGTGGGTATTAAATCGGCCTGAATGAAGGGTAATATTTGGTCGAGTAACATATGGTCTTGTGGTAATAACTATGTAAAAGAGAAAGATCGGTTGAAGCACGATAAGATTGAGAGTGCTCATGTGACTATGCAATCTAAGGACAAAATAAAGAAAATAAAAAAGGATAAAGATGCTGTGGGTGATCCACAGCAGAACAAGCAAAACAAGGATTCTATTTACTGCTTCTACAATAGTAGTGGACAAATGAAGAAAGACGGTACTAAGTACACATTTGGCGCGTGAAGAAAGATACACTTCCTGCTTTAATTTGTTCTTAGATTAATTTGGTTTTTATACTTAGACATATTTAATGGTTAAATTCTGATGCTACTACTCACCTAGTATGTCTATGCAAAGTTGTTCTAGTTGTCAAAAGCTAATTGATGTTGAAAGATTCATGTAGGCTAGAAATGACAAATTAGTTGAGGTGGAGCCAATTGGGGTTTTTAAATTATTATTAAATACTAGTTTTTATTTGGATTTAGGAGAGACTTATAGTGTACCATTGTTTAAAGACGGAATTTGGTTTTTATTTCTGTTTTGGATAAATTCAGTTATTCTTGTTCATTAGGCAATAATAAATTTAGTCTTTCTTTCAATTCAAATTTTGTTTGCCTCATATAATGAAAACCTGCTTATAAGTTTGTGTGGACTGATTTGTAGATAGAGGAGGAGTTGTGCTCTCTCTTTGATAATATGTTGAACTTCCTGTTGAGGTTCAGGAGCTCTTGTTGAGGTAGAAGAGAAGCTGCAGATTAAGGAGAGATTCTGCAGAGGAACCGTGCTCTCTCCAATGGAGGAGCTGTGCTCTCTTTTTGAAGCATGAAGAAGAGCTTCTGTAGAGAGGAAGAGAAGCAGAATTGTTGGTCCTCATCAGAGGAGCAGGGAACTTTAGGTTCTAAACAACACAGTGAAGAGGGAAGAAAGAAACAGAAACCTGATTAGAGTATGAGAAATAGACGAAGAGTAAATGTTTTGAAAGAGGGAGAATGCTTTGAGCTTGAAGATTAAGGGCAGTGCTGGAGTAGGGCTTCTGTGAGGAGAAGAAGTGCAGAGAGTATGAGGTCAGGGGAAAGAGACGTAAAGAATGGTGCCCACTGGTTTTGAAGAAAGAGGAGAATAGAAGTTGGTGCAGCTTTTTGATTTTGTTGAGAGAAGGCAGAAAGAAATTTGAAAGAGATTTTGGAAGGAGAAAGGGTCAATGAAGCAGCGGCAAGCGGTTTGGAAGACATAATGAGAAGTGGGTTTTGCTCGCCGGAGGAGATGGATTTAGAATCTTCGAGGCATCGGCCATTGTTCACCATAGCAGAAGCTCAGAGGAGGAAACGAGGAAGAAAAACTCAGAGAGATGAAACAGGGAGAAAAGAAGAGCCGGAGAAAATGGCGTCGAAGGTTGCCTCTTCAGACAGCTTATCGGCAACGATTATATGGATAGGAATTCCGGTGAGTTCGCCGGCGACCATAGGAACAGGGGCTGCAGAGATTAGAAACCCATTTACGAGGTGGATTTTCGGATTTGTTTTCTGGGTTTTCAACAGGTTTTCCATGGCAGAGCCCCATAGAATCAAAAACCAAGTCAAACAGAAGCAAATCTAAAGGAAAAAATAGAAACCCAAGAGAGAAAATTAATGAAAAAAAAAAACTCGACACTCTCAACTTCGCTAGTCAAAACAAGAAAACCCATTAAAAGAGACACCAAAACAAGCAGAAGAAATAGCTAAACCAGATGAGGAAAAAGATGAAAAAGAATCAAACAGAGAAAACCCAGTTATCCAAGCGCGGAAAAGGGAAAGTGAGGGGAGAAGAAGATGTTGAGCAGAGGGAACGAAAAAGGGGTAGAGTTTTAGAAAAGAGAAAGGAAGAGAAGAGGGACGAAGAAGAGAGAGAGAAATGTCTTGCAGAGAGGAAGGTTTTCGTGGGTTTGGAGAGAGGTAAGAAGGCACCATGGACGTGAAGGCTCTAATACCATGTAGAGAAAGGAGGAATCCAAAGATTACATTGCATATTCTTCGTTAATTCTATTACAAATACTTTCCTCTTTATATAGATGCAGAAAGATATATCTAGAAGGAAATATAGTTGTAGAGTTGTTACACAGAATATTCTAGATATATTCTAACATCAAATACCAATATATTAAAAACAACATATTTAAAAAACACAAAACAAATAAATCATATATTTGAAATCAATCTTTTTTTTTTTTTCGTTATACTATCATCTAAATCTAGAAAAAGTTAGTAAATAATTAGAATAATATATAAATCAACTAATATTAAATTGTGCAAAATATAAATAATTATACATTTTTTAAACTGTTTTATTTCTTCAAATGCTTCGTAAATATTTATAGGCCTATTTGAAGTATGAATCCAACTTTGAGTGCAAATGAGATATTCTACAGTTTTTAAGGCTAAGGAACTTCGAAAGGTATCTAACATTTTACCACAACAATTGAATGTTGACCATGAGAGAACTATAGAAATAGGAATAACAAGCATATCTCTTGCTATTTACTCAAAGTTAAATATTTTGGAGAGTGCATTCTCCTCTAATTCAATATATTCATATGGTTTTAAAAACTCTCAAGTTTGTCCAATAAATACATTTTAACTTCATTTCTACAGTCAAACTCATTTTCATTATTCCATTCTTCTTCAAATGTTGACTCAAACTCGTCATCATCCATAGTGTCATGAGTAACATGAACTACAAGCTTAGAAGATTGTTCCATGTTACATGTTAGTGAATCCACTTTGTACTCAAAATATAACATTCTAATTGTATGTTCTAATTCAATTACCAACTCATTAGTCATATCAAGTTCATGCAAATTCATTAGGCAATATTTCAAAAACTTTAATTTATATCGTGTATCAAACACAATAGCCACATACATGAAGTAATTGAATCTACTGAAATTTTTTTGATATTTTTCATACTTAATTTGCATATCAAATACCATGGCTCTTAGTGATGAGTTATCATTGCAGCAAGTTTCTTGACAACTCTATGAAGTTTACATACTTCAAAGAAAAATACATTGATGGTAATATGCAAAGTTGATGAAACTTTCAATGTCACGTCATAAAATATTTTCAACAATACTATAAATTCACGAATGGCAGGTCAATCTTCATCAGTAGGAGGAAGACTAACCTTCTCATCTTCAAGAAATTGCAAATTGATTTTCATATGCATTTAATTTTGTAAAAAAATTTTAAAATTTTTTAGCAGTATTTAACATTAAGTATGTTGAGTTCCATCAAGTTGGAACATCAATACACACGACACTTTCGCATGTAATCTTTGCACTCTCAACACATGCTTTAAACTTTTGCATCCTAAAAGAAGACAATCTGACATATTTCACAGCTTTATTGATGCACCAACGGGTGCAATCTTGACGACAATAGAGTGGCGGTTAACGACTGGCACAAAAACAAAACAACAGAATTGAAGAATTCATAACTTTTTCTCCAGAACTTCAAATGATGCTAAATTTGGAAGGCAATCACTAATATCAGTCTAAAATGTTCCCTCCAAAAATCATGTCCCAATTTGGAAAGGAACAGAATTTATGCAAATGGGAAGGCTTTGCATGAAAAGGTGCCAAATTGACAATTTTTTACCCCAATGGAAAATGCATAAAACCCATGACTCAGTTCAAATGACACCAAATTTGGCACATGCAATCCTTGCAAGTGAACAAAATTGCTTCAATATGTGTCTTCTAAACCTCCACTTTGAATACCACCTCTGGAAAGAGCTGATCGAAGGGTTAGTGTAAGAATCCCGCTCGAATACAAAGCTAAAAAAGTGAATGGGATAATGTTGACTTCACACTCCTCTGGTTTTTGCCCTAAAAATGGAGGCCAAGTGGTAGAGAAAACTCTAACACAAAAATGAATTGTAGCTACAATAAAACTAGGGGTGGGCAAATCGGTTTTCGGTTTTGGTTCCGGACCTCTTAGAACCGACCATTCGGTTCTCGGTTCCAAAAGTAAGGAACCAGACCCGGAACTGCAAAGAACCGGACCCAGAACCAGAACCGAGCTCAGTTCCAATTCGGTTCTGGTTCCTATGTCTGAAGATGATTCTCGCTGCGTTGTTTCGTTGAAAGCCAGAGCTGTTTTAGGATGGAGTGAGTCGAGGAAAAGGAAGACAAAGAAGAAACGATGCCATTGACAAATATACATACAGAAACTGCGTTATTCTCTGTGTGATGATCATCCTCACCTTCCTTGCCTACACCTATACTATTGGCAGTCTCATCCATACTCACTGGCTCCTCTAAATTCTCAGTAATAGCATCAACTCCTGACTCAGAAATTGTTACACTAGATTTAAAATAATCAATCTCATCCTCATTCAAAATTCCGCCCTCATTCCTAGCACCAACTTCAGAAAACTCCTTTCCCCCATCTTTGTAACTACTTAATCCATTTGGCAACTCATTGAATTCAGACTTTACTTTCTCCTCGGAACCTTCCTTATCATCGACACAAGTTGATATGGTCTTTGGAACATAACTTCCATCATCAAAGACTTCCTCCTTTGTAGTGGGATTCCCTTCATCATTGACTTCCTCCCTACTTTGGCCCGTCAAACTTATACCATCTGTTGCCTCTTCAAATTTATATGAATTTTCAAATTTATCAATCTCATAAACAGAATTAGGATCCTCATAAACCATGCTATGTTTGGAATCACCAGCTGGTTGCTCTTCTCCTTCTTCCTTAACAACCCCGTCTGTAGAGTCAGAATTCATCCGTTGTTCCAGAAAATCTTCCACTGCATTAATTGTATCTTCAAAAACAACTCCCTCCGCTATCCTATCCTCAGAAGTCTCCAGACTCTTTGTGTCCCCTGTGCACAAGCCATTAACAATATAAGTAAAACGAATGTGCAGTTCTGATTAGAAAACCAAACTAAAGAAGCTCATCAAGGCTTATTCAATGGATTTTAGAAACAACTTTTGCCAAAATTCACAATTTCTTATTCCTGACAGATAAAATAAATCAACCTAAGTGAAGAATCAGAAACTTTAAAAGCAACCATTCACAAGAATATATGAATAGGAACCGATCAATTTCATTGAAGTCAACAAGTTAACACCTTGTAAACACAGCCCCAAAAAACTGGGAACTAAAAAGAGGAGGCCTTTTGGGCAAAACCCCTCGAAGCTGTCAGCAGACTCAACAATTGAAAGAAGAAAATACAGCACCTTGTGGCTTCGATTCGAAGCTCACCTTCCTCTTCCTATCAACGAGAAGGGGAGAGAAACGAAGGGCAAGAACAGTCGATTGGGTCTTCGATCGAGATAATGAAGAAAATAAACTCGGAGTGCGCCGATTTGAGGAAAGAACACGAAGATGGAAGATCTGGACAGAGAAGGCAGAAACAGTTGACGAGCTACACAAAATATAGGTCAGAAGCTACACAAAATCCTCTATGCTCTAAACAGAGAAGGCAGAAACAGGAAGAGCAAGAAGCGAGAGGGCAAGAAACTGGGACTACGCTGATTTGAGGGAAGAACACGAAGAAGGGTCCAATTACCATACACTTATCGGTTTCTGGCAGTTCTATACACTAAGAACCACGACCCGCACTGAACCAAGAGTTAAGAACCAGAATTGAACTAACTATAATTTTTAGGAACCAAATACTGGAACCGAACCAGAACCGAGAGTCGGTTTTGGGTCGGTTCTCGATTCTGATCGGTTCTTGCCCACCCCTAAATAAAACTTCAATAATCTTTAGACAAACACTAAGGAGGGCTTAAATACCTCCCAAGGTTTGCTCTAAAGGAGAAAAATACAAAAATAACCTCTAAAAGAAACAAATGCAAAATAAGTACTCGGCTAACACACTAGCCGAGTACACCAAGCAACAAAATATCCCATGTCAATATTTCAATCCAAAAATGATCCAATGCCAACATGTCAGTATTCAATAAATAAGAAAACATATCAATTCATGGGGTGACATATCTTCAGCTTACTGCCCTCCTAATACACACTTTTAGAATTGTCAACTTAATCCTCGATTGAGTCTTATAGACGATTGTGTCCATGAGCAAGCCAAGTGATTAGATGTTTGGGTCTCTCTTTGTCTTCATGGTGAGGCTCCTGTTCTAGTCCTTCTAAAGTCATGCCACCTGTAAAATAAGAGTTTAAAAAGAGGTTAATAATCTTCTTGGCCCAGGCTCTAGTAACCTAGCCTTGTGGTGCATCATCCTCCCGGGGTTATTGAGGATTTGACCATAAATCTAAGGTTTGATCACCCTCTTCCCCTTCTTCTTTTTCATCCTCTCCAAGATAAGTTGATAAGTCATGCACGTTGAAGGTAGAAGAAACTCCATAATCCTCAGGTAGCTCTAATCAGTATGCATTGTTATTTATCCACTCAAGTATTTTAAAAGGTCCATCGGCCCTAGGAAGCAACTTGCACTTTCTTTGCTTAGGAAATCGCTCTTTCCTCAAGTGTAACCGTACCAAGTCTCCTTCTTCAAATACCACTTCCTTGAGACCCTAATTTGCATTTCTAGCATAAGACTCATTCTTCTTAATAATTGTTTTGCTCACCTTTTCATGGAGCAATTTGACTCTCTCGGCTTTGGAAGCTCCATCTTCATTTTTGAACTCATCAAGGGGTACTGGAATGAGGTCCATTGATGTGAGAGGATTGAACCTGTAGACTACCTCGAAAAGAGTATGTTGCATAGTTCTATACATGCTCCCATCGTACAATTGACAATCTTAGTTTGTCCGTCAGTTTGGGGGTGGAAAGACGTACTGAAAAGCCGCTTAGTGCCCAACTTTCTCCAAAGTTTCTTCCAGAATGAACTTAGGAACTTGGTATCTTAGTTAGAAACAATAGAATGTGGAATCCCATGCAACCTTACCACTTCCTTGAAGAATAGGTCTGCCACATGACTTGCATCGTCTGACTTGTTGCAAGCAATGAAATGTGCCATTTTGGAGAATCAGTCCACAACCACCATAATTCAATCCTTCATTCTAAAAGTGTGAGGAAGCCCCAAAACAAAGTCCACGCTAACTTCTACCCAAGGGTGAGTAGGTACAGGCAAAGGCATAGTCCTTGTGGTAAAACTCGGCTCTTGGTTTTTTTGCAAATTATACACTTCTCAATGATTCTCTACACATCCTTAAGAAGGTGAGGCCAATGAAAATGTTCTTTTACCACTTCAAATGTCTTCTTCTCCTCGAAGTGACTTGCCAATCCACCACTATGAGCTTCTCTTATCAATGATTCCCAAAGACTACAAGATGGAATGCAAATTTTGCCCCCTTTGAAAAGTAAGTCATCCACAATATAGTAAGGGTACTCAGCCTCTTTTAAGAAATTATTATACAAGCTTCCAAAGTCCTTGTCATCAGCATACACACCCTTAATCGAGTCAAAGGCAAAAATTCTGGTATTCAGTTTAGTCAAAAGAGCATACCTCCTCGAAAGGGCGTCAGCCACTAAGTTCGTGTCACCTTTCTTGTACTAAATAATATAGGATAGCATTCAAGAACTCCACCCATTTGCCAGTCTTTTATTGAGTTTTCCTTGGTTGCATATGTGTTTAAGAGCTTGATGATCCAAATGGATGCTAAAGTCCTTGGAGATGAGATAATGTTGCCACACCTCAAGAGAACAAATGACTGCATAGAACTCTTTATCGTAGGTAGAATAGTTTAATGCTACCCCTTCAAGCTTCTCATTGAAATAGGCAATCAGCCTACCCTCTAGCATAAGGATAGTACCAATGTCAAGCCCCAAAGCGTCACCCTCCACCTCAAATACTTTAGCAAAATCAAGTAAGGCTATAAATTTATTAACTTTTTCGTGTGATTATAAATTTTCTAACCAATATCAAATTTATCACAATAAAGAGATTCAATGACCACAATGATAACAATAAGCTAAGGAGTAGGGTTAGAGAATTCGACACCGAGTTACCGCACTCCAAGGTTCTCCCTTGAAGGTATATTCCACAAACCGCGTCTGGTTACAAGTGATTCATCTTGAACGGGTGTCAATCGTATCGTTACAACAAACTAATTCTTAGGGCATTACCCTTTACTCTCGATTACAATTTTCTCATGGAAAATTCTCAAGCTCTCAAATACAACAATCCTCACAACAATCAAATGATCTCACTCAAATACTTTGGAGGATGTGTTTACTACCCAAATTTGTGCACACTAGTTGAGTCAAAAATTTGGCAGAGCTTCGCTTAATATCTCTTGGTGTGTACCCTTCTTCGAAGTCTACCTATTTATAAATTTCCCCAGTGCGGACGTCCTAAACCCTTTTAGGATTGTTCGCAGTCGAATGTTGGAAAATAGCAATTGCAGAATTCTGTGCATTTGCGGACGCCAATACATCGTTCGCAGCAATCGTTCGAATTGTCCATCAAAATGGACAGATTCATTCGGACGTAGGAATTTTGAGTCTGCAATCGTCCGAGTCGTCCGCGTCTTCACAGTTCTCTTGGGGATGCCAAATCACCATCCTCAGCTTCGTTTCAAGTCCGCACTTATGAAGGGTTGCGGACGCCATTATTCGTCCGCATTGTCCGCATGATATCGTCTGAATTGTCCATTAAAATGGACAGATTCATCCGGATGCCAATATTTCCCGTCCACCATCGTCCTCTGCATCCGCAACATACAACACACTTCGAAATTATACAAACCGTATCCTCTAAGTCATTCGAACCTTCCGTGCCACTGCATAGACTTAGAGCAACATATTAAACACTTCCAATACCCTTGATCAAGGGTATTTCCAATTTAAACGATTAATACGATATTTATAAATTCAACGAATAAACAACTT
>JAJTVF010004655.1:0-27505 GCA_022433065.1 Begonia loranthoides
TTTCACAAGAGTGAAATCTTTGTTGCACAATCTTTTCACACTGGTGTCCATGATTCTGAGCGTTTTCTCTTCGTAGCTTAGGTTAGTACGTACCCAGATCTGTTCCTCAGGTCTCAATCGAGTGACTTCGCTAAGGCATTTTTACAGCATCGATACATGAAAAACATTATGCACTCCTGACATAGCTTCTGGCAGAAGTAGTCGATATGCCACAGGACTGATCCTTTCTGTAATATCAAAAGGGCCAATATAATGTGAATTGAGCTTTCCCTTGCACCCAAAATGCACAACACCCTTAAATGGTGATAACTTCATATAGACACGATCCCTAACAGTAAAATCCAAGTCTCGACGGTGACTATCTACTTAACCCTTCTGACGGCTTTGTGCAGCTTGCATCCTTTGTCGAACGACATCAATGATCTCCATAGTTTCCTGTATCATTTTTGGACCATAATACTTGTCTTCACCAACTTTGCTCCAATATAGGGGAGATCTGCATTTTCTGCCATAGAGCGCTTCATACAGTGCCATGCCAATAGTAGCCTGGAAACTCTTATTGTAGGCAAATTCTGCTAACGAAATGATCTTTTCCCATCCAACCTTATACTCAAGAATGTAGGCACGTAACATATCCTCCAAGGTATGAATAGTCCGTTCACTCTGACCATTAGTTTGCAGATGGAAAGCAGTGCTAAACTTCAATTTTGTACCTATTGCCTTGTTCAAACTCTTCCAGAAAGTCGAAGTGAATCAGGGATCTCGATCAAATACAATAGATACAGGGACTCCATGAAGCCGAACGATCTCCTTGACATACAATTCTGCAAACTGACTCATTTCTCATGTCATCTTTACCGGCTAGAAGTGAGCAACTTTCGTCAGTCAGTCAACCATCACCCATATTGCATCATGATCCTTCCTCACCTTGGGTAATGCGGTAACAAAATCCATAATAACATGCTCCCATTTCCATATAGGTATAGGCAGCAGTTGGAGCATACCCTCAGGTCATCGATGCTCTGCTTTCACTTGTCGACATACATCGCAATGAGTAACATACAAGGCAATGTCACACTTTATTCTCGGCCAATAATAATGCTTCTTCAAGTGCTTATACATCTTGTTACACCCCGGGTGAATAGAAAAACTAGATGAGTGTGCTTCTTTCATTGTCGCTATCTGCAATAGTGTCTCGGGTACAAACCATCGACCCTTATACTTCACAATCCCATCAGTCGATAAAGAATAGCCCACAAACTCAGGAAGAGTTGGGTCGAGTTTGAAGTCTTCACACAAGGCATCTATTGCTTGTACTTCTTTAATTCTTTCAAGTATAGAAGGCTTAAGAGTCAAAGCCGATAAAACATTTGACAACTGCTCAGGAACTAACTGCACATATAATTCCTGCATATCTTTATACAATCTCGCTGGCATCTCTTTGCATTTTATACTCATTAAAGCTACTTTTCGACTTAAGGCATCTGTCACAACATTTGCCTTTCCCGGATGATACTTACTTTTGCAACATAGTCTTTTACAAACTATAGCCAGTGTCGTTGCCGTATATTTAAATCCTTATACGTAAAGATATATTTCAAACTTTTGTGATCAGTAAAGATCTCACAGCATTGCCCATAAAGATAATGCCTCCAAATCTTCAAGGTAAAGACCACAGCAGCAAGCTCGATGTCATATGTGGGATAATTAACTTCATGCGGCTTAAGCTGTCTCGAAGCATAAGCAATCACCTTCGCATTCTGCATCAGAACACCACCAAGCCCACATTTGGACGCATCGCAATAAATAAAAAAATTTTCGTCTTCTTCGGCTAGAGCAAATACCGGTGCAGTAGTCAAACGATGCTTCAATTCCTGGAAGCTTTCTTCACACTTATTAGACCACCAGAATCTCACATTTTTCTAGTTCAGACTGGTGAGAGGCATGGCAATTTTTGAAAATCCACTGATGAACCATCGATAATAACCAGCCAGTCTAAGAAAACTCCGAACATCGCTTACATTCTTTGGCTGCATCCATTCAACAACTGCTTGATCTTTGAAGGATCCACATCAATACCATCCTTTGAAATAACATGGCCAAGAAAACCGGCCTCTTTGAACCAGAATTCACATTTTGAGAATTTTGCATAGAGTTGGTGCTGCTTCAGAATAGATAGAGTGATCCTCAAATGTTCAACATGTTCTTCTTCTGACTTAGAATACACCAGAATATCATCAATAAAGACAATGATGAATTTATCCAGATAATCCCTGAATATACGATTCATCAAATCCATAAAAGCTGCAGGGGCATTAGTTAGCCCAAAAGACACGACGAGGAATTCGTAGAGTCCATATCTGGTTCTAAATGTCGTCTTGTGTACACCTTCCTGTAACCCTTAACTGATAATATCCCAAACGTATATCGATCTTTAAAAATACACAAGCTTCATGCAGTTGATCAAATAAATCATCGATCCAAGGTAAAGGGTATCTATTCTTAATAGTCACTTTGTTCAGCTCGCGATAATCGACACACACTTGTAAGGATTCGTCCTTCTTCTTCACGAATAAGACGGGAGCTCCCCAGAGTGAGAAACTCGGTCAAATGAATCCCTTTGTAATTAAATCTTCCAGCTGAACCTTCAACTCTCGTAATTCTGTGGGTGCCATCCTGTACGGATTCTTTGAAATTGGTTCTGTACTAGGATGGAGATCGATAACAAATTCAATTTCTCTAGCAGGAGGCAATCCCGGAAGATCATCTAGAAAAACCTCCGAAAAGTCACGGACCACCATTACATCTTCAATATTTACTCCCAATTTGATCATGGTGTTTATAACACTGACAAGAAATCCCTCATATCCATGCTTTATCAATCGATCTGCCTTTAACATAGAAATAATTGTTGGTTTGCCTTTTTCCTTCTTTCCTCGAAATACATGTGGTTCGCCATTGAGAGTATAAAAACGAATCTCTTGTCTTGCACAATTCATAACGACACGATTTAGAGTCAACCAATCCATGCCAAAGATAATGTCGAACCCTTGAATATCCATAACAAGTAGAGTCGCATCAAATTTTCGGCCATTGATCTGGACTGTATAATTTTCAAAAATACCCTTGGCAACCATATAATCACCGGAAGGTTTGCGTACTCGATATCCATTCTTAGGAATACCAGGTGTACATTTTGCTTTCGCACATAGTTGTGTTGAGATAAAGGAATGAGTGGCACCCGTATCAAATAAAGTATACGCAGCCACATTGTTAATATAAGTTGTACCTAAGGTGTTCAGAAATTCACTTATTAACCATATGATTCTACGATTCTAAAATTCATGTAGGGTTGCATCCATATTATAAGACTAAAGCATACACTTATAAGATTAGTTAACAGTTGTGTACCTAATATAACAGCTGGTAGTTCTTCTTCTTCATTTCCTTCTCCTTGCAGCAAAAATACTCGTGGATCAATATTGCTTGTCTGATTTGGGGAGCTTCTTGCTATGTGCCCAGACTTCCCACATTTGTGACATGCATTAGTGTTCACTCTGCAGTGTCTAGGGTGAATCTTCTTACATACGGGGCACGGTTAAGGTGTCGCAGGTGCTGCCACAATTGCTTTCATCATAGAGTGCTTGTCACGCCTTGTTGTGTATTGGGTACAGGTGGCCTTCTCAAGCCATGGTTTAAGGGTGGACTCCCACGCTATTGAAAACCCTGGTTATTTCTCCCAATCCTCTGAGCAAATTCCTTCTGTCTGGTAGCGATTCCTTCCGCATCCTCGACATCCAGTGCCCTAGCGAATAAGGGACACCCCGGATAGCAGACATCCGTACGCACCTCAGAATGTCCACCTTCAATCCTTGCATAAAATGTTTTACTTTCAAACCATTATCACTGACTAGATATGGGGTATAGCGAGATAATGCCTCAAATCTCCGTATATAGTCAGACACAGTCCCCGTCTGACGCAGGCGTATAAACTCTGTAAACTTTTGATTTTGAACGATAAAACTGAAATACTTTTCATTGAATAACTCCTTGAAACCCTTCCAGATGAGAGTCTGCATATCTAGAGTCAGCTCTATTGCTTCCCACCAGAACTATGCATCATTAGTCAACAAATAAACAGCACGCTTCACTTTTTCTCCTTTCCGAATACCAGCATAGGCAAACATCTTCTCGATAGAGCGTATCCATGTCTCAGCTGCAGAAAAATCAGAAATATTTCCTTCAAAAGCTGGCGGTTTAAGTCGCATAAACAACTCCCAACCGGCCTCTGCTATTGCAACAGTAGCACGATGGTTTCCATTACCATCCCCATTCTCATTTCCATTACTCCGCTCCATGAGTCTTTCGATCACTTGGGTCTGTTGTGCCATAAATTGAGCCTCAATCACTTCCGTCATGTGGTTAAGAGCCTCGCCCCGCTTGTTAGGTACTGTCATGTCATTCGTCGCTTGTCATGCCATTTTGAAATTTTCTCTACATTTAAATTAGGGACTAGTGAGTTATGGCGTAATTAAACTTTTGAAATTTAGAACTTTACTTACAGTAGGAAGAGTGTTCCACAACAATTCCTAGTGTTATCAACAGTCTACAGAAGCGAGTTTGCGCTTTGATACCAACTGTAACGCCCCGTTAATTTAAAAATATTTTTATTGTTTTAAAAAAATACGTCATAAAATTTTTCGCTTAATTTATTTGACAATTAAAACTCATTTTAAAAGAAACCGAATTTAGAGTAAGCTTTGCGGAATAATATTAGGAATTTAAAACATAGTTTTCAAGCGTTCTTAGCAAAAGTTACCAAAGTCCCTATTACACAACATTTTTAAAATGTTCAAAACATTGATAGTAATAATGACCAAAATACCCCTCACTCAAAATACCAACTCTCAAAACATGTGATTCGCACCCAGCAGGTCAAATCGGCTGATAACACGAGGAATCATCCTGGAACTCCTCTTCCTCAATTGGTACATATTCTTCATTAAAATTATCACCTACATTACAGGGAAAACAATGAGTCTAACACCCAGCAAGAATCATAATTAATGCAATGCGGATGATGCGTGAACATATAATGCATTACAGAAGAGACCGTTTCTCTTCTGGAAGTTAAGGAGGAATAGTCCCTAAAGACATGTGGCCTAACCAGTCACTTCAACGAGGAGATATATCTATCGGGGGTGTTACCACAAGCAGGTATCCTCACTTTTGTTGAAGATGTTGGGGTTTTAGAACAGGGTAATTGTGAACCCTAGAATCCATGTAGCTAACTTCTAAACCTACCACTCCCTACGTGGGAGAAATCTACCATATGGAAAGTCACCAATTCACCCGAACCCCCACGACTATTTAATTATTTTAGGATGGCATACATAATGTAAACAATTTTCATAAGCCCCATAATGATGCATGAATGCCAGAAAATAAATCATAGAAATAACGTGCAAGAGAGCATCCAAATCATTATAAATTGTCGATTATACATATCTAGAGCAATGTCAGTTGTCGATTATAAATTGTTTAACAATCATAAGCAGAGCGATAACTCTAAATCCATTTACCAAGTTTAACTTCCCACAACCATATTCAAATCCCCATTTAACTCGATCAATCAAGTACTAGTCATGCTTCCAATTCAGTGATACTAAATATGAAGGGATAGCCGTTACGTTACTCGTATTCCATACTTAATGACATTTATGCTAGATCCATGTTTGAAACAATAATACTTGTAGGAACATCAACTATGGGATTAAAGCAAACGAAACATCATGCTTTTTACCAACCAATAACAGCAACAATTATCAATCCAACTATACCATCCTTTAGAGTATCATGCATACTATCAACCCATAAATAACAGGATGTAGAATTCTAAAAAATTAACTAACTTGGCGTTAACTTCCAGCAACCAACAATCCTACTTAATGATACACTCATGTCTAATACAATATTCAAGTAGTGCCAGTATGGGTAGAACAAACAGGTCACAATTTCAAGAGTTGATGCCACAACTAAAAGTAACATATTCAGAATCTAAGCAATTTGAAAGAATTTTCATCCACCAAACATCTCACTGCATGTGAAATCATTCAATACCCGTAGGGCCATTCATTGGCCAAAACAACATTCCAATTCTTACCTCAAGCTTTCCTGCAATTTAACACGATGAAACAGTGGCGAAATAAACAACACAGCAACAATGTCTTTCCAAGATTTTCCCAAACTCCCAACGGTTCCCTGGAATCTTAAACGTGAAAATCCAATCTTAAGTAGTTCACAACTTTACTTCTCAGCAATTCACAACTTCACTTCACAGCTAGGTGACTCCTCACACCTTCAAATTTCCAGACCAGAGTATACAGGGAAACCCTTATCTCTTATAGATGAGATGGAGAGGGAGATGCTAGTAGGGAATAGATAGGCTACAGGGATAAGGGCTGCAAGTTGCTCCAATCAAGAAGGAGGTGGTCTAACCACTCAACGCCACGTGGAAAGCTTCCACAACCCAGGGAAGGATGGACGTGCAACAAGGGAGGACTAGAGAGAGTGTCTGTTGTTTGTAGATTAAGAAATCGGAAGAGAGAGAAGGTAATTTAAATAGATTTTCACAGATTTCTGACTTTCTGATGTTATAAGGCGTCCGAAATCTTTTTCGAAGGAGACCAACGCGTCTAAAAATGCACAAAAATGGGTACAGATTTAAATTGACAACGTCTGCATCGTCCTCGCCAGATTGTGGACGATATCGAGGTGTCCGAAATTGTCCAGATTTGAGTACAGATTCAAATCAACAACGTCCACACCGTCCGTGCCATGAGGAACTCCTCCAAAAAGTCATTGGTACGCGTTTCCTTAACGTTTGCACACTTGGATAAATTTTCAATATCAACCCTATGCTTTTCTGTGCATAATTTAACGCGTATCATCATGCAACATAACGAATATGCATATGTATTAATTATTCAAATTTAATACGGGGAGAATATATTTTTGGAGTATTACAAAATATACAGGAAATTATACAACACAGCAAGGAATCACAATCAATAGAATACATTGCACAAAATATTCAAGCAATGAACATCAAGGAAAAGCAATACAATTCATACAATACTTGTGGGTAGCGCTTTGACGGACAAGACTCTTGTAACGACCCAAATTTTTGTAATTCCTTCAAAATGCGTAAAAATTTGAAATTTTCTTTTTAAAACAAAACGTATCAGAGTGCGTCTGACCGGATCGCTACTGACTCTTTCTGTAAACTCGTTATGAACACCAATTGATAAAACATGGGGAAGCGTTATAAAATAAACCTTTGTAAAATATGGCAGAAGCGTATTCAAATCATTAAAAGAAGAAACTGAACAACGAAGTACAAAATAATAAAACTTAATGTGATTACAAGTGTTTACTCATCTTTATCTTTGCTTGGCCAGCCCCAAGTCTCGTGCGTGCAAAATCATTCGTCCCTGCTTCATTTTGTGTTTATCATCTACTTATTATCTGTTCATCGTTTTACCTACACTACAAGTAATACGCGAGCCTAATGGTTCAGTAAGGAAAAGGGTTAATGCAATATGCTTATGACTCTCTTTAGTTCATTTGGAATGGGGACCACCCAAACCAATCCTTTCATTAGCCATTTACCATTTCATTACTTTTCTTTACGTCGTTCGTTTGTTACTTGTACTTCGAGCTGGAGATTGAAAGACCCATATGGGATGGTATAGTTGGTCGGACCTAACCTCCTATGGGCAACTAGGTCCCGTTCCCGACATGGTAGGGGCATTGCCTAATTTTCAAACTAGGGCCGCTACCCATCTGCCTCCCAACTCCCTTATTCTTTTCTTTGTGTCTGTGCCGGGCTAAGCTATCGGACCACAAAGGCCTTTATTATTTTACCGTTTTACTCATTTTCATCATTTATCCTCACTTATGCATGTGTTCGTACCACCTTGTGGCACTCCCTATTAGTTTCTATTAACATGATGCATAACCATACGTTCATAACCTACCATGATGCATGATGCTTCACAATATAACATTCATAAAAATTGAAATACGCATTGAAATAAGATAACAGTAATTGAAAACGCATATAAAAGAATAGCAGTAATTAAACATGCACACAAGGATAAGTAATAACAATGGAACACCCGAATGAAGTACAACATGTGAAGGAAGCAATTATGGAACTAATTAAACAACGGGGAACATGCTTGGATATGTAAATCACAATATAAAAGGAATATAACGAATTAACCAGCGACGTGCATATGAAAGCAAAGCATAATTTAGTTAACATGCTCAAGAAGGACTATAATTATTATTTAGTTAATTATCCTAATTGACTTACATGCTCGGATTCATTATAATTAATTAGCTAACTAACATACTCACTAGTCGACCCAGTTAATTGACATGCTTACTAATTACAATTAACATGCTCACTAGGAAATCGTGATTAGTTAATTAACCTAGTTAATTAACATGCTTACTAATTATAATTAACATGCTCGCTAAGTGATCACACTTACTAGTTTAGTTTATTAAACATGCTCAAAGCATTTTAACATGTGCATGCATAACACTATCGATTCACCAAGCAACTTAACTTAGTTAATAATTAAACATGACATGACTGGATCGATTAACAGGTTAATATCATTCCAGTTTATTACATACTCAAGTTTAGTTAATTAAACATGCTTGTAATTTCACAAGTAATAGTTAACTGATATGCATGGATTGATTAATAATTTAATCGATTAATCAAACAATCCAATCCATTTAACCTATTACTAATATCACAGGCATGCTATCTAAGAACTAACGATACGTTAGATAATGAACATGCTTGTCCAATTAGTTATTCTATTTAGTTAACTACTCTAATTAATTGTTATGCATCAAGAAATGATTAAGTTACTTCAACATGCTCCCCTAGTTAATTAACATGCTCACTAGGTGGTTAAACATGCGTAAGTCTAGTTAAGTTTATAATTGTGAGACTAATTGATTATTCGAGTTATTTAACATGCTCAAGATTATTAATTAATCAACTAGTTAAAGACGCTTAGATTAGTTATTTGACAACTAGTTAATTAACATGCTCGATTTATTTTTATTTTCAGGATTCTAGTTAATCTTTCTAGTTAACTCTGGTTAAGTCAATTAACATGCTCTAGTTAATGCTCAAGGTTTAATTGTAAATTAGTTATGTCCTGTCCAAACTAGTTATTTAACTACCAGTAAATTAATTAGATTGATTAACATGCCCACCTTTTAATTAAAAAGTTTTTTTAACTAAATGTGCTTGGTTAAGGAAAGACACTTATGCAGAACAATATACGTATAGAACTAACGAAAGCAGTAAAATGTAGCACTAAGGAAAGCAGTAAAAAGAAGCAGTAAAACAGTAACGAAATGGACGTAATCTTTATCAAGGAAACTCTTAGCTCTAGCTATTTCATCATTCACATTATCACACAACCATTGATCATTCATCACAGCAAATCATCACATTCAATTAAGGTAGAACATTTGCAGCAAGGAAAGTAAACTAGTAGTAAGGAAAATACTACGAAGAAAATTAACACCAATAAAGAGAACGACTAACAGTCAACAAAGGAATTATCATAGAGTTACCAAAACTATAGAGCACTAACAAGCTATACTATTCATTAACAAAGAGACACACTCATGCATGCGTACTTGTGGTGTAGGGCCTCCAAATGGCCAAGTTACACCCAAATTCCTTACCTTACATCTTTATCATGGTTGGTTCTTAGTCGCTATCATTCTTCTCCTTTTTGTACCTTCAAAATTAAAAACATGTACTGATTAATAATAATCCCTCCAATAAACATTTACAGAGTCCCATGAACTGCAACAAGGTATAGACCCGCAACCACACTAAATCTAACTTGCTCATAATCCAGGCAATAACCTTGCATCATTCTTTATCCAAACAATAAATTATCAACCTAAACAAGTTAATAATCTATTTCCAGCAACTAGCACCACACCATGTCTCATTTATTAGCTTCAGACCGTCACATGACACATATTTAAGACACAAATCCAACCAACAGCAGTTAGTTAGCCTACAGCAGCATGCACTCAACATCATCCTTCACCAAGCCAAGTAAACAATCCTTGTTGTTTAACAGAGAGAGCAAAAGAGTTCATAGAGTACAATCCAATATCAGAGCATCATTTTTAACATTTTCCCACATCCAAAAATTTATCCATAACATCTATTATAAACATGTTTCAGACCAATGACTAATAGAGAAATGTTATCCAGGCGATGACAGTAATTTAGTAACCAGACCAACAACCAACACATCCCTCACACTTCAATCACTCACGTATTATCACCAATATTCACAAAGGAAAATGAAAGGATGTCTTACCCAAACGCCAGAGAGGATTGCACACACCCGATGTCAGACCCTTGATTCCACCACGTTAAGGAGAGCACACCGGTCCTACCTCCATTTTCTCCCACTCAACTGAATCTCCCTCAGCTCTGTCTCCCCTTCATAGACTCTCATCTCCCCCCGTCTCATCTTTGTATATCACCACTAGAGAGGGGACACTCTCTGCCAATGCCCAAGGCAGAGAGTGACATTCTCCAAGCACGCCCGACCAGTCACTGGAGATTTCTCAGAGTGTTCCCCATGCCAACAGAGTATGACCATGGAAACAATGATTCATATAGATAATTCATTTCTCAATATAGCCACAACTAGTCAGAATTCAACCAACTATATTTTACAAACTTCAGAGGCAGTGACAGACAACCAAAATCCCATAATCAGAGAAAATTTAGCATCAAAATAAGGGCATAATTATGGACTTCCTTTTCATCCAAAACAGCAGACGATTATCCCAAACACAGCAACAAAATTCTCAAATTCAACAGTTGAATCAGAAACCAGGTCACACAGTAGTGAATGAACGAACAGTTCTCACCAGAAGGACTCGAGAGGCACAAGAGCTTCTTCACCACAGTCATTCCTTCACCCCTGTAATTTTCATGGCAACTCCAACTACAGAACAAACCAAACTGCAGAGTACAATTCCACGGTAATTTCCATCAACAGAAAAGCACGGACCAGGAAGCAAGCACTACTGGGCATTGGAGGTTGAGAACCAAAATATAGTGAACTTACCTCATGCCTGCGCCGAAGAAGACCATCCATGTTGTCTGAAATCCAGTCGCCAATGTTCATCTGGGTCAGGTGTTGCGAACACTGCAGCCCGCGGTTCCGTTCGTACAAGCGGTTCAGCATCTCCAGCAGCGATGTGCTTGCTTGTCTGGTCTCAACGACACCATCTAGATGCATTGTCATAAGCTGTTCGCCAGACCCGTCCTTGTAAAAAAGCCCTAGTCCTTCTCTTTCGTCGAGTTCTCCCTCTCATCGTCGCCTCTGGTCTCTCTCCCTCTCTTTTGATTTCTCTCTTTTCATCCATGTCTCCCTCTCTCTATTTCTATTCTCCAAATCACGAAATGGCCGGAGGCCATACGAAAAAATATCATTTCCCCTTAACTGCTTCTTGAACCAGACCAACACTCAAGCACTGAACCGGTTTGGTTGAACCGATTCAGCTCTCCTTCCCCTCTTCACCTAATTTCTCTTTTAATTTCCCCATTTTAATCCTAATTAAATAATATTAAAAATATATTTAAGTGTTAAATATTCATATTGAATATTAACCGACCCAATTTCTAACTCCAGACTTATTCTAATTATCGTTAAAAGATTATTAGAGGTCCAATTTAAATTTCTTAATTTTATTTCCTAAATTGATTTCTATCAATTAAACTTCCATTGAATTCTCTTAAATTATAACCGAACAGTTACGTTCTTAGTAATACCCGATAATTATCCAAATAAATCCAAAATCCCTAAATTATACTCCAGTTATATTTATTAAATTCCGATAAAAATTTGGGGTGTTACAAGTTCTGTGATTGGTTACTTTGAAGATATTCTCTTGGTTGTTAGCTCTGCTCCTTCGTTATTAGCTCTGTGATTTATATTCCGTGGATATTCTTTGGTTGATAAATTTGCTGTGGAGTATAGAATGGTTTGCTGTGAAATAGAGAATGATAAATGGAAGAAAGAAGTACGTGAGGATGAGATAAGCATGAATGAACTATAATTCCTTTACTTATGTGAATTTTACTCTTGTTGCTTATTTACTTTCTCGTTGTTAGTTAAATCTCCTTGTGTAAGCTGTCTAATCACTTGCTGTTAGTAAGTAGGATTCTATTAGAACAATCTTGAGCATGTTTAACCAATTAATATAAACAAGTGAACTAATAGTCGGTGTTTATATCTTTGACTTGAGCATGTTAATTAAGTAGAATCATAATTATAATCTCACTTAAGCATGTTTAATCCGAGTATGGTTAATTAATTAATAGACGATATATAAGTTGAGCATGCAAATTTAACTAGAATAATGTCAGTAATAATGATTAATCTGAACATGTGTAACAAATCGAGAGTGTTAATCAACTAGGGTTATAATTGTAATATTGAGCATGTTAATTAACTAGGATAACCAACTAGAATTATAATCGTAATCTTTCTTCGAGCATGTTAATCTAACTAGAGTAATTAATTAGACTTGATCATGTAATTAACTACTAGACTTGAGCATGTAATTAACTAGAGTAATTAAGTAGAGTAATAACTGAAACTCTTTCTTGAGCATGTAATGAACTAGGATCACTAACTAGATTAATATTAGCATGTTAATTCTTCCTTTGTTAACATTCTGTACATTATCCTTTTACTGCAATTTCATTTATTGTAACTTCTACAATTGATGCTTTACTTTATTAGAGAATAATATAGAAGATGAAAGAAGAATGAACTAAGCATGAAGGAATCAAGAATTTCATTAACTATGTGAATAGATGTTTTTATCTTTCCTTTGTTATTGTCTTCTTTGTATTAATTGTAAATTATAGTTTACTAAACCTGAGCATGTGTAATTAGATTATAATAAAATCATGTTAATCCACTAATTTGGAGCATGTTAATCAACTGGGCCTTACTTTCAGATGCATGTTGCCATTTAATCGTTATACTCCTGAGAAGCATGCTTTAGTTAGTGAATAATCATTTGATTTATAATCTCCGTTTAATAGTGTAATGCCCCGTTATTTTAAAAACGTTTTTCCCATTTGGAAAATACGTCATATAAAATTTTTTGCTTAATTTATTCACCATTCAAAATTCACTTTTGAAGTAAACGAAATCAGAGCAATTAATGCGGAATAATATTGCAGATTCAAAACATAGTTCCAAGCATTTTAGTAAAAATCCCAAAGTCCCTACTACAAATGTTTATCATAGTCAAAATATTAATAAAAGTATATTACCCAAATACCCCTCTCTCAAAATACTAATAAGTCCCAACCACGTGAGCCACATCCAGCAGGTCAAATCGGTTGATAACACGAGGGGTCATCCTGGAACGTCTCCTCTTCCCCTAGTACAAAATCTTCATTATAATATTCCCCTACATTACAGGAAAAACAATGAGCCTAATGCCCAAAAAGAATTAGAATTTAAATGCAATGCAAATGATGCATGACCATACGATGCATTACAGAAAAGAACCGTATCTTTTCTGTTGGGCCAGAGTGTCGGATACTTCTGGTGGTCATGTAGCTTAACGGTAACTCCGATGAAGAGTCACACCAATAGGGGTGTCACTGCATACCGTAACTGATCACTTTTGTTAAAGACATTGGGCATTTCAGAACAAGAGAATTGAGAATCTTAAGATTCTCGTGGCTTAACCGTACCTCACCACCCCCTATTTGGGAGTAGGCACTCCAATCGGGGTGTTACCACAAGAACCATTCCCAATCCTCCCAAACCCCCACATGCCTATTTACATATATTTTAGGATGACATACAATATGTAACAACTTCATAAAGCCTAGGGTGATGCATGAATGCCATAAAATAAATTACAGAATAACAATAAAAGCACAGATAATTTAATTACATTTGCAATTGGAAGTTCAACTTAAAGGCACTGTATTGTTTCGTGTTGTTATGCAGTACAAGTTTCACGTTGTTCATTAATCAGTATGAGCAAGGAAGAATATGTTTAGATTTATTTCAAGAATTTCAGTACTACTTAGGCTTACAACTATCAAACACGAATTTGGAGGATAATTTTCATCATTAACTTCTAGATTATCCTACTTCATTTCATGCTCAGTATAAGGTATATCCATGTTAACAATGCCTAGGAAGACAATTTGTATCCTCAAATTGTCAGACTACTGTACCTCATTTCATACTCATTCTCTTTTATGTTTCACAATTATATTAACAGTAACCTCCATTCCATACTAATTTCTTAAACATAGTCCAACATTTTGAAAGCATACAATTCTTACAACCAAGGCCAAATATTGAGAGCAAAATGGGAGCATAAGAAGACTTATCATTTCCAATCAACAATCCACAGCAATAACAGGGCACTAATCCAACATTCATGCTTCACATTTGAAATCAATAACTAGCAAACAAAACCGGTAATGTAGGGCCACCTTTGGCCAACAACAAAATCCAATTCTTACCTCAACCGTTCAGCAGCTTAACTGTATCAAATAGAGAGCCAAAATCATAGCAGCCAATTTATTCCTAGTGTCTTTCAATCCTTCAAAAGTTCCCTTCATGGGACAACACTAAAAGTAAATTCCAATACTCATGACCAACTCGCCCCAACTATTAAAAGTTTACCATTAAATCAAAACCACTTTTACCTTCACTCCAATTCACGGTTGATTCAGTGAGGTTTTTCCAACAGAGCACACCTCTCAACAAAACACTCTTTCCTTTGTCTCTTCACTCTACTCAACAACTATCACTCACACAGAATACTCAGAACCAAACAGGACACACGTATACTTCACAAATGCCAAATCTTGGAGTGGGAAGCTTAATCTGGTCGTCATTTTTCCTACACAGTAAGTCATAAGCTATGAGCCTAATATTCAGTAAGTGATATTACCTATCATGATACTATATGCTCATGTTGTGCATCTTTAAAATCGTATGCAGTTTAGGTTTCTCTTCTTTTTCTTATCTTTTTATCTTTTATGTTTTCAATCATCGTCTTCGTCAGTCTTTTACGTTTTATTCATCGTTTTCGTCTTTTACGTTTTATTCATCGTTTTCGTCCTTTACGTTTTATTCATCATTTTCGTCTTTTACCTCTGATATAGCAGCAATGGCATAATCCGAAAGTCTGCTAATCATTGGCTGTTATGTCCCAGCATAATCCAGGGACTCTCCCTGCATAATCTAGGGACCATGCAATAGATATGAGCAGCAATGACATAATCCAAAAGCTTGCTAGCGATGATGACATAATTCGAAAGCTCGCTAGCGGCCGTGCAACACAAGCTTAAATGGCCTCGCGTTATATTGTTGCCTTTTTCTTTTCTTTAATTTACTTATTATTAGTTTATTTATCAATTCTTTTCTTTACCTTTTATTGTTCATTGTTCATTGTTCATTTATGGTTCATTAATCGTTCATTGTCTGTTTTCTAGAATCGTGATGCGTGGTACTCATGAATGCGTACAATATTTCATATGAAAGCGTAAATAAACAGTCAATGTACGATTGACAGAACATGCTATAAAACCAGTAAATAATGAAACATGCTCTTAAAAACTGTAAACAACGAAGCTTAATTATATACTAATAAAGCTGTAAACAACGATATGTGCTATTAAAACTTTAATGTGCTATTAATAACTATAAGCATGTTGTAAAAGCTATGAAACGTGAGATTAAAACTGTAAACAATGAAACATGCTAGGAAAGCTGTAAGCAACGAAACATGCGATTACTAACTATAAGCATGTTGTAAAAGCAGTAAACAACGAAACGTACGATTAAAACTATAAACAACAAAACATGCTAGGAAAGCAGTAAGCAAACGAAACGTGCGATTACTAACTATAAGCGTGTTGTAAAAGCAGTAAACAACGAAACATGTAATTAAAATTGTAAACAACAAAACATGCTAGGAAAGTAGTAAGCAACGAAACGTACTATTACTAACTATAAGAATGTTGTAAAAGTAGTAAAAAAATGAAACGTGCGATTAAAACTATAAACAACGAAACATGCTAAGAAAGCACTAAGCAACGAAATATGCGATTGCAAACTATAAGCATGTTGTAAATGCAGTAAACAATGAAACGTGCAATTAAAGCCGTAAACATGCTTGGAAAGCGATAAGCAAAAAAACATACTATAAAAGAAACTGTAAACATGTTTGGAAAGTGGTGAGCAATGAAACATGCATCTCCTAATCTTGCGATGTAGGGTCCGAAGACCAAAACACATGCATATCACTTACTTGGATGCGTTGCACTCTCACTTAATTGTTACCTTTCTTCTTTTTAGTACCTTCACAATTTAACAACATTTAATTATTAATCTAATCATTTAACTATTAATCTTTTTCTATCCTTAACCCCTATACGTCGCTTACTAGAGCTTCTTAAACGAAATTGTTTTATTAATTATAACTCAACTTATTTAATTAATATTGATTGATAACCTCTAGAAACAAAGCTTAACATATAGCGAAAACCAATGTGATTCCATTTATGAATTATAGACCCATAATTATCAATGTAACTTTATCCAAAGCAACTTCCAAAAATCCAAAACGATCGATCATCCAGAGTTACGGAATCAAATAACAGTTTATTATCCAGAACTCAATCACAAAAGGTAGAATCCAATCTCCAATAGTTGATTAATAATTCTCCATTCATTTACTTGACTTGACATTCTCAATTCAAATGCCACTTAATTCACTTAACGAAATAACAATACGAATTCAAACCTCAATCGATATCATTCAAGTCAACAAGAAATAAACCACAACTGTATATAATTATCAACTAACCATTTTAGACTATAAGTTCGAACAACAAAAGGGTCGATCCAAATATACATCCAACACACTTAACTTCTTTTATCCTAACAAGAAGTAGCATAAAGCATATAGCTAACATTAAATTCAACAGAGGCATCAACCAATCCAACACAGCAGAATATGTCATTTCATCCAAACAGCAGAACTAATCCAACACAACGGGCTATCCATCCAACAAAATTACACATTCATTCCAAATTGTTAGAGTTATTCTTAATCCTAAAAATAAGAACTAAAGCCAAAATAGAATCCAATTGACAGAATACATAGAAGAAAACTCTCCATTTGGACAGGGCATCCGAGAATAGGAGCTTCACCTTCACGACTAACACCTCCACTCCAGAGCTCTACACTTTCCTTCTCTCAGCTTCTAGAAGACTCTAACAGACCACTCCTCTAGAAAGCTCTCAGCTCACACGAGAACTACCATCCTCTCTTCAGCAATCACCTCTCGGCCAGCACTACCAAAATCAGAACACTCTAGAGAGCTCTTCACTCGGCTTCCAGGAGAATTCACACTAAAGCAAAACTCCTCTGCCATTTTATCCTCCCCTAGGAGACAAACACCCTGCAGCCCTTCAGCACACCCGACCAACACTGCCCAATTTTACAAAGTGTTCCCCACTCGTCCACACTGTCGTTGTTGCCTGCTGCAAGGTATGAGCTAGACCGATTCAAGTCGGACCACAAGCTAGACCTAGGCCTCTGGCTTTTGAGTTTGGTTCTTTGGATTTGGGTTTGTAAAAAGTTTCAATGTCGGGATTGCGATGCAACTTTTTTAGCAATGCTAGGCCTTCTCCTTGTTTTACGAAGTCTAGGTCCTTGGATATGTTAAAATACTTCTCTATCGGCTCCTCTGTGGCCGTGGAGCATCCAATCAACTCATTCAACTACTTCAAAGTTAATTTAACCTCCCACCCAAAGGGATATGTCCTCAGCTCCATTAGTTTGTTCTTGTTGCCTCCGCTTACATCGAGATTTGCATAAAATAATTTCACCACCCGCTCACAATAATACCTCCTCCAACATGCATAGCCCAGCCAATCCAATGCATTTAAACATTTGGTCAATTCCAAAATCAGTAAACTCATTAAATTCTACTCTCCTAGATAAAATAATCAAATGGCAACTGATGTCAGTGTCATAACTTTCCTTGGGCGTGGCCGTTCTAAACATGAGTGAATAATAGTTGTCCTCTCTCGATAGGTGGGGAGAGGTGACACGGGTCGAAGGAATCAAAGCAAAAGCACCTTGTGAATGTGAACTTGCTTGAGTGTTGGAGGGAGGCAGAGCTGCTTTATGCTTCATGGTGAGTTTTCTAGCCTTCGATGTCATTTCCTTGTTTAATAAATTTGAAAAGAAAAGTTGAAAGTTCTGAAGAAGTTAAAAGTTTACTCGAAAATCGAATAGGGGAAATTCAAAATTGCTTGCGCTAACAGCGGACGTCTTTTAGTTTAATATATAGAAGAAGAAGAGTAGACAAAGTTGAGGGACATCTGTTGTGGGTTGAGGGACGCCTGTTTTAATATGGGATGTTCGTTATAAGTTAATGGACTTCTTGCTTCCGTTCGTTGGAAGCTGAAAGACGTCCGTTATATGATGAAAGATGTCCATATTAATCTGAGGGATGTCTATTTTATCTGAGGTATGTCTGTTTTAAGCTGGGGGAAGTCCTTTTTAAGCTAAGGGATGACCCTCATCGATAATATGCTCTTAAAGACTAAAACCTTCTCAGCTTAGTATATCACACAAATATCATTACAAATATTTAACAATTGCATCATTACAAATTAGATACAACACAACTAGGTTGGCACTCATCTAATTGTCAATCATTTATGATATGTTAAAAAAATAACAAGTTCAAAAAAATTACTTCAAAGTTCAAATTACAATAGAAAGTGAAAAAAAAAACAAGATCTCTAGTCTTCAACATCTAAAATTTTGAAGTCTTTAAGTATTTCATCCTTTCATTGTTGATCTCTCGTCTTGGTGTCATTCCAATCTTTTATGCAAATGAGTGCATCCACAAGATCAGGTGTAAGTCATCCTCTTCGTTCAACATATACACATCCACATGTACTAAAAGCACACTCTGATGTTACTATAAAGACTGGAGGTGTTAGTAGATCATATGCCATTATAAAAAGAATAGGATATGTAGTAGAATTTTTTTTCCACCAATCTAAAACATCAAAGTTCTCTTCTCAAGAAAATTGATAACGAGTTTCAAAATAAATATCAAGTTCATTACTCAAAGTAGTAGAATAATTTTCACTATCTAATTCACTCCATATACCATTAATGTTAAATTGTGGAATACCAATACCACTTCCACTACTACAACTAGGATAATTCTTCGTGTGTGGATGAGGATGTGAAGTTGAAAGACTAACATTAGAATATTTTATTTCATAATAAGAAAATAAACTAGTAATTCCATTTGTTATTTGATCACTAGTAATTAAAGGAATAGTACATAAATTAGTAGATATCCTATTAAGCAAAAGACAATTCTTTTAATTTATATCTAGGATCCATGATGCGTGTATAATAAAAAAAATAAAAGGAGTGTCATCCCAATATATTTTAAATCTTGTCTCCATTATTAAGAATATTACAAAATTCATCTATTAGTGGATATTGTGCAAAAGTATATGTTAAATGTATGATAATTGGAAGAACAAGATGAGAAGTTGGATAATAATTTGACAACCTATTTTACTTTAACATTTTCATAACACATTTTTTTTTAATTGTGAGAGAATAATATTTGATACGTAGCAAAAGCATTTCTTTTCAATTCAGCCATTTAAAAGATATACATTGTCATTCAAAAAATTTAAAAGTCATTTTACATAACAGTACACAAAACATTATACAACACTATTAAAATAGTTTTATAAACTAGGCGAGTCATAACCCATCGATCAACAGGACCAGGTGACATAAGTACTTGATGTAGCTACACCTCTTCAGTTGTTGTTCATGCTATCATTCTACATTTTCTTCAATCTAATCAAAGTCTTCACCTACATCACAATATTCATTTATGAGTCCAATGCTAAGTAAGAGATAAAATGAATATAAACAATATAATGCTCATGATATGCAATCTTGTTAAAATATGCATTTTGTTCAGTTTTTCTTTTTCCTTTTTAGTCAATAACAGTTCAGACGTTAGAGATTCATAGTCCATGGTAAAAGATAAATCTTATGATTCTTTTAGTAGAACCGTCACTCTATCCACCAGGGAAGTGATACATCATCATGTAGTTCACCTAAGCAAGACCGTCACTTAACACCCTAGTCTCACAACGCCTACTTATGTTTATTTGTTCCATTTAAAATTTCATTGCCAACATATATGCATGTAAACATTTTTATTTCTTTTCTTAAAATCATGATGCATGACATGAGTGCATACCATTCAAACCAACAATTACAAACTATTCAGCACAATAATTCACTATCTTCTTTGACTCCTAATTCATTAAACATATGAGAGCATCCAATAGAACCTCACATTATGCTAACAATCCACTTTAATCAATACAACATACAAAGCCATCAAAACAATACAAACCTAATATCTTGTGATATAGGTCAAAAGGCCAAAGGCATGCATATCTCTTAACTTAAGTCGGTAATATGATTCCAATACTCAAAATATCGTCTTGAACAACAACACCTTCACAATTAATGACATTGCCATCAATAACTATTTAATGCATCAATTACAAAAGTATGCATAAACACAATCTTCTCCATTAGTATGCCCATTGCATAATCACTTAGCAATTACTACTTGCACATGATAGTAGCACATTTTAAAACATCAATCCACTATGCATACATACTAGGGTTTTTCCTTCCAAATCTTCATCCATCTTTAACTATCCATAAATTTCTTCATACTTAACCAAATTCATTAATTCCAAAACCTATCTTTTCCTTAAGATGTCCTTAATAACATACTTACTCGATTTTACTTACAAATTCCATGAAGATAGGCAACATACATCAAATACCTTAACCACCTGATTACATTATTTCTTCATTTTCACTTCTTCTCTCCATCACCACTTCTATAATCTTCTAGAATTCATAACAATTATAAAGTAAACTCTTGATACCTTTAAAATTCTAAGAAGGAGAGAATGTCTTTCTTTGAGAGAGCTCTTGATGGATCTTGATGGATGGCTTCTTCTCTCTTTTAACTTTACTTTCTCTAACTTGCACAATACTTAAGAAATCCCTCTCTAGTTTTAAGTTAGAGGTGTCCTTACACTGACCTGCATTGGCAAGTCACCCCCCATCTACCAATTACAACATAACATTGTAGCAAATTTTAGGTGACTTTTTATATTATCAGTCAACCATTTTCAAGTTTTGGTCGACTGCAAATCTACCCAAGGCTCAACCATTCCATTTTGTCACAATTCTAGTCAACCAAAATATCACTGTTGATCGACCGCAAAATAACGAAGAACCAAAGATTTCAATCTATACTATTTCTAGTTGGCCGCTTACATAATTCTGATCAACCGCAAAATAGCCCAAGAGCATCCATATTTTGCTTGTCTATGTCCGATCAATCAAAGCAAAACAACATGTCAACCGTACCTATGCCAGAATGCCCATAACATTGAAAATTTCACTCCTCCCAAAAAGCCATAAAACACCATTCACAATACAAATTCATTTAACACAATTCTAACAACCATAACTTCAACAATCATTCAAACTTAATCATTTCCAAACATATTATCATTACCAAACATACTTCATACACAATTAATACAAAAATTATTGACTCTTATAAATAAAATTAATAATAATGTAAAAATATACAAATAAATTAAAAACATACCTTGTTGAATGAAAGGAAAGACCAAGAGAGTATAAAAATTTATAGAAGGGAGAAAGATTGAAAGAATAATAGAGCATTGAACTGAGAACTAGGAGAATTGGAGATTAAGTGTGAAACACGTGAAATTTTTAATTCTAAATTCCACGTGTAAATTTTTCACATTGAAATCGGTTAAGACGTTGAAAAGTTGACTCGATTTTTGTGTAGCGACCATGTGTGAAATTATGGTCAATTGGTCAAAATCGGTAAAATTGGGTAATTACCAAGCGGTAAATAAATTGAAGAGATAAAATTGAAAAACTAATTTTGTCAAAAAGCCATTTTCGGCTAGCGTTTGGGACGAATCAGTCAAAAATTTGATTCAATTTATTTTATATATATATATATATTATGAAATAAATAAATTCAACTTTGACCGACAGACACAAACTACGAGGGAGCACATAGAGACAAAATCAGAGAATCGTGATCTTCCGACCAAGGATTTGGATTTGCGGCGTCAAGGTGAAGAACATTTGTGAAAGTCCTTGGTAAAATCTCCATCTAATACCTCTGATTTAAGGTTTGAAATTTTGATATTTTTTCCCTGGATTTGAGCTTAAAAACTTAAATTAAGCGACTCCACTGTTTTATTTGGCTATATTTGAAGTCTAGGTAGGATTATTTATCGATTGGAGCCGAAAAAGGGGGAGAACAGTGTATCTTTAGTGAAGAAATCAGGACGGTGACAAATTTGGTCAACCAGAAATTGGTCGGTCGATAATGGGCCGAATTCTAATCGACTGGTAGAGTACAAGCCGATTGACCAGTTATGAGCAGTCAATCGACCAGAATTTAGTGGTTGATCGACCGGTAATGAACCAGTCAACCACAAATCGACCAAATCCGAAATTGATTGACTAGCCAGCCATGTAAAATTTTAAAATTTTAAAATACCACTTGTAAATTTTTTGCGAATATTTGGTCATATGTGGAAGAGTTAGCTCGTTTTGTAGCATAGCGGTGACATGTACATTTTTTCGTAAAACGGTCCAATTGGGTTTTTTCGAGCAAAAATTTATTTTCATGATGCAACCAGTCGGCTAAAGACATAGTTGCCTCTTCAGCAGCCTTTAAGTATAAGAAATTCTATCTTAATGATGATGCTCTTCAATGGTATAAGGAAAACCTTAGTTTGATCTATGCTATTTTTTGTCAATTACTTTGACTAAATAATTATTCCCGATTGTCATTTTAAACGAATTAATTTTTCTTTTTAAATTGAGATAACGTAATATATAATATGTGTTTTTTTTAATTTATATTATATTAATAAATTAAGTTTTATTTTTTTAAAATAAGAAAAGAAGGAGAAGAAGACATGTCTTCTTCCCCTTCTTCTCCTTCTTCTCCTTCATGTTCTGTAAATCGCGGCAAGAGAAGGGGATTTGTGAAACATCGAGTTGGAGCGAGGGAGCGAATCCGAGTATTAGAAGATAAGAAGAAGCAGAGATTTTATTGAAAACTGTTCAACTGTCTTTTCACCTGAACTCTTTATATATAGAGTTCGTACGGAAAGAAATAAAAGAGAAAGAAATTAACTAATAACACGTGGAAAAATTACAATAAACTTTTCGAAAAATCTAGCTATGCTTCAGTATTTGTAATAGTCGCCCTCAATATGGACAATGTAAATCAAACATGTCCATCTTGCAGAGAAGATCACGAAACAAACCAAGCTGTACAGGCTTAGTAAGAATGTCTACTAATTGATGATGAGAAGAGACATGAAGAGTCTTGATGAGCTTTTGCGTAATCTGTTGACGAACAATATGGCAATCAATCTCTATATGTTTAGTATGCTCATGAAAAACAAGGTTGGCTGCTATGTGCAAAGCAGACTGACTATCACAGAACAAAAGAGTGGGTTGTGACGAAATGATTCGAAAATCAGCAAGTAAAGCCTTCAACCAAATAATCTCACAGGTAACTTGAGACATAGCTCTATACTCCGCCTCAGCAGAGGACTTTGAAACTATATGTTGTTTCTTCGACTTCCAAGAAAGCAAAGAATTGCCAAGAAAATCACAAAATCTAGTAATAGAATGTCGGGAAAGAACAAGCACCCCAATCAGAATCACTAAAAGCCTTTAATTGCAAAGAAGAAGAAACCAGATAAAACAAGCCAAGACCTGGAGAACTCTTGAGATACCTCAATATACGATAAGCAGCTTGTAAATGAGAAGAACGAGGATGAGCAAGAAATTGGCTTAATTTGTTGACAGCAAAACAAATATCAGGTCGAGTAATTGTTAAGTACAAAAGCTTACCAATTAGACGTCAAAAAACAGTAGGATCCTCAAAAATATAACCACTGTCCATAGACAATTTACAATTAGGCTCCATTGGGGTAGAAATTGGCTTAGAACCTAAAAAACAAGTGTCTTCAAGCAGCTGTAAAGTTTAGTGTCGCTGATTAATGGATATGCCTTTAGAACTTCTAGCAATCTCAAGACCCAGAAAATAATGCAGATTCCCTAAGTCTTTGAGTTTAAATCTGCTGTTTAAAACGTCCTTAAAGTGAACCATCTCAGCACAAGAGGAACCTGTCATTACAATGTCATCAACATAGACTAAGACGGCAATGAAAGAGTCTTACTCGAATGAATAAAGATGAATCCGAATCAGACTGTTTAAATTCTTGATGCAACAATTCAGTGGAAAACTTGGAGAACCACTGACGCAAAGCCTGCTTAAGGCCATATAACGATTTGTACAATTTGCAAACCAATGGCGAAGCATTGTTAGGCTGAAGTACAGAAGATGATACCAGATATCCTGGGGATAGTTTCATAAAAACCTCTTCATGTAAATCACCGTGAAGGAAGGCGTTGTTAACATCCAGTTGAAATAGAGGCCATCCATGAATAGAAGCGAATGCCAACAATAATTTCATAGTAACAATTTTAGCAACTGGTGAAAAAGTATCAAAAATATCAATACCTATAGTTTCTGTAAAACCCTTCGCCACTAAACGAGCTTTGTAACGCTCTATGGAACCATCTGCGTTATATTTAATTTTGTATATCCATTTGCATCCAATGACAGGTTTATTAGATGGGAGCGAAACAACTGACCATGTAGAATTCTGCCCAAGAGCTTGCAATTCAGCTTGCATTGTATCATGCCACTCAGCAAACTTCTCGGCTTGTTTGAAGGATTTTGGTTCAACATGTGAAGAAACAGCAAGACTAAAAGCTTTAAAGGAAGGAGATAAATGGTGATAAGATAAGGAATTAGAAAGAGGATACTTGGCAGAAGAATTTAAAGAATTAGAAGAAAAATCAGAATTAGACAGGCAACAATGATAGTCCTTCAAGTATGAAGGAGCTTTAACAACCTGTGCCTTAGGAGATTTTGGACTGGTTTGGATAGGAGAAGAATCTAGAATAGGAGCATCCATAGGAACAGAAGTAGACTGATCCAAAGAATCTGCAAAAATAGAAGTATCCATAGGAACAGAGGTAGAACGACATAAAGATTCAGGTGATATGGGAAAAATGGAAGAAATAGAACTTGGAGAAGAGTGATTAGTCATAAAAGGAATATGTTCTCATGAAAAACAACATTGCGAGAAAAAGATATATTGTTTGTTTCAATATCAAGTAATTTGTATCCTTTATATCCAATAGGATAACTGAGAAATATAGATGCTCGAGCTCTTGGGGAGAACTTGTTCCTGCCATTTGGTAAAGTGGAAACAAAGCAGAGGCAACCAAAAGAACGAAGATGGCTATAAGAGGGAGACTTGTTATACAACTTCTCGCAATGAGATTTGTTAGAAAGAATAGGTGATGGCAACCGATTAATTAAGTATACAGCAGTAAGAATGCATTCTCCCCAATATTTAAGGGGAAGATTAGACTAAAAAAGGAGAGCTCTTACCACATTCAAAATGTGTTGATGTTTACGTTCAACAACGGAATTTTGTTGAGGAATTTCAACACAAGATTTAATATGAACGATACCATTTTTACTGTAAAAATCAGTAAGAATAAACTCTGGAGCATTATCAAAATGGATACATTTGATAGATGTATGAAACTGGGTGTGAATAAGCTGATAAAAATGAGGAATAATGGATCGAACTTCAGATTTAGATTTCATGAGAAAAACCCATGTCGCTCAAGAATGATCATCGACTATGGTTAAAAAATATTTGAAATTATCATAAGTGGGAGTGGCAAATGGACCCCAAACATCACAATGAATGAGTGAAAACATTGAATCTGAAAGATTATTGTAAGAAATGTATTATAATCGTCTTTGCTTGGCCATAGGACATATTACACATGGTTGTAAAGAAGTATTATTGGACAAAGAAATTGACAAAGCGTCTTTAATAGAATGGACAACAACATTGGATGGGTGTCCAAGTCAATAATGCCACAAGGAAAATGCAGAACTACATGAAGTAGCATTACATCGAATCATGTCTACTTTATTGGAAACAGTAGAACAAAGTAAAACTGGAAGATGATTCCTTGAAGTAGTAGGGGCGAAGAAAATGAAGAGAGTTGATGGAGAATGTAGAGGTTGCCACGCCTCTCACCCATCCCAATCATTTGGCCTGAGGTAGGGTCCTGAATAGAAGAAGAGAAGGATTGAAAAATAATGGAACAATTCATAGAAGAAGTTAGAGCACTAACTGACAGTAAATTGAATCGAAAATCTGGAACATAGAGAACATTGGAAAGACAAATAGTTGGAGTGATATTGACAGATCCAACATGCTTAATAGGAATCATAGATTGGTTTGGAAGGGTAACAAATCTATTAGATACTGATTGAGACTGTGAAAAAAATCAAGGTTGGTGCAAACATGGTTAGTGGCACCAGTATCTATAACCCAATGAATAGAATTATGTGATGCAGAAGATGAAAAAATAGAATTTGAACAAAAGGAATAAGATATACCAGTGAAATTGAGGCAGAATGTGGCGAAGAAAAACAGTCCGAGTTGTTGTTGCTGAGTGAGGACGAAAAACAATCCAAGTTATTGTTGCTTAGTGAGGATGAATTCCGCTGTAGTTAATAGCTTAATAGAGCAATTAACTATTGACATTCTTTAGCTGAAGGTTAATCATTGGAGTTAAGAATCATAGGTTGACTATTAGCAGAATTTGTTGTATCAATGCTGGTTTGATTGACAGAAAACTTGCCTCCATATTTGATTTTATATCCAGGAGGATAACCATGCAGCTTGTAACATTTTTCAACCGTATGTCCTTGCAACTTACAATTGGTATAAAAAGGATGATCTTTCTTCCCTTCATGAGATGAAGCAGACTGAGAAGAAGTATTGTAGATTGAAAAGTCATGGGATTGTTATGTTCGGAAATAACTCGGTTGTCAACTACTGACCGTTGTCGGTCATCTTGAATAATCAGAGAAAAAACTTTTCCAATAGAAGGTAAAGGATCCATCATCAGTATTTGAGCATGAATGATCGAATAAGAATCGCTTAGTCCCATCAAAAACTACATTATTTGTTCTTGTTGTTGATATAAAAGCAAGGATTTTAGACCTCCACAATTACAGGTAGAAAGAGGGAAAAAATCC
>JAJTVF010004655.1:32429-43755 GCA_022433065.1 Begonia loranthoides
ACTACATTATTTGTTCTTGTTGTTGATATAAAAGCAAGGATTTTAGACCTCCACAATTACAGGTAGAAAGAGGGAAAAAATCCTGTAGCTCATCCCAAAATATTTTTATCTGAGTATAGTACGAACTAACATCCATGGACCCTTGACAAAAAGAAGCAAGAGATTTACGCAATTGATAAGCCCTAGGACCATTGCTTTGTTTGAACCTATTGATAAGATCATGGCAGACTATTGTAGCTAAATCAAAATACAAAAGGCTGTCAGCAATTTCTTTATTTACAAAATTTAGGATCCAAGAAATCACCATGCTATTACAACGCTTCCAATTTGGGACTTTAGTATCGGAAGGAAGAGGTTGAGGAATAGATCAATCAACAAAGGCGAATTTATTTTTCGCATTGAGCGCCATTGTCATGGCACGTTTCCACGTATTAAAATTAGGTCCGTGGAGAGGATGCAAAACCAGGATTAAACCTGGATGATTAGAGTTATGCAGAAAAAATGGATTTACAGAATCATCCATTACTGACCTTGAAGAATCGGACGAAATGTTGTGCGGTAAACTCAAAGAAAAAGGTTGAGCAATGAGAGAAGAATCGGCAGACGGAATAGCACCTGACGAAGGTCCTGCTGCCGCTGCTACTCTAACAGTATTCCTACTCCGAGTCATGATGAAGACAGAAGAAAAAGCTTAAGGGATCTGATACCATATTAGAAGATAAGAAGAAGTAGAGATTTTATTGAAAACTGTTCAACTATCTTTTCACCTGAACTCTTTATATATAGAGTTCGTACAGAAAGAAATAAAATAGAAAGAAACAAACTAATAACATGTGGAAAAATTACAATAAACTTTTGGAAAAATCTAGCTATGCTTCAGTATTTGTAATACCGAGAGAGGGCCAGCGAGAGCTGCTAGTGGTCGGCATGTTTCTGGACCCCGGGTGAGTGTGCGTTTCTGTCCGAGGACTTTTCACTTGAGTTGGAAGAATTGGGAGGAGCGATTCCTTTAACCGAGCTGCGAAAGGACGGAGGAGGCTGGTCGCGGATGGGTGTGGCAGCTCTGGCCGAGGGGATTCTAGGGCGAGCTGGCCCAGAGGCATCCTTCCACCATGCCTCCGATTGCGGTGAGTAGTGCGTGAATTAGGGTTGATTTTTCAACTCCTATTTTGATGCTGGATTTTTTTCGGTTGTGTTGTCCCTGTTTTGATGCAGTGAAGCTCGAGGAGTTGTGTTCAGTTTTAGATTTCTATTTTTAGATTCTGAATTTGGGTTATAGATTGGTTGAGTTCATTTGTTGCAGTGGATTTTTTTGTTTCGAGGCTGATAAATTTGGTTTTGTTTTGTGGCTGTTTTGATGGATTCTAATTTGTTGTTTAGTTGCTGCATAATTGAGGACTTGTAAATTTGGTTGCGGTTAGTAGTTCAGTTTCTTGGGGATTTTAATGCCTTGAAATTTCTCTGTCATGTGGTGTTAATTTGGTGTTCACTATTTATCTGTTAGGACCCGAGGATTTTAGTGGGAAACTAATCAGTGGACTTTGTCCTATTTTCAGTTATTGTGTCGATAAAAACTATTGAGGATATTAATCTGCAGGTTGGGTTCATTCTGTGCTAGCTAAAATATATGGGAATTCAGAAGTTATGTACTCTATTGGAAGGGTATGTTTTGTATTCACTCTCCTTACAAAAAATCTAAGAACTTACCTCTGTTAATGTATTCTAGTTGATGCTCTCTGTTTAATTGATGGCTTTGAAATATGTATTACGGTCATGCTAGTTTCTATATTCCCCGTTTACCATTAGTTTTTCAGTTATTTATGGAGATGAGTCTGTTTACAATGATAAGTATAAAGACAGACATTAGGCTTAATCTAAGGTATATGTTGTGTTCTTAGATTTGGTTTCCCAATTAGGATTTAGGGTTGACCTTAGAAACCGTCTTGGATTTCAATCTTGATTGGGACTTGTCTGTTATCCCTTATATGGGATGTTGACAACGACATTGTTGTAGGTTCTGGAGGTGTTGGTTGATTCGATTTTTCATTCACGATAGCGCGTGGAGCTGGTTTGTCAATAAGCATATCGTGGTTGCCATTGAGTTAGGGATTTTTATACTTTCTGCACTACATTGCATCATGGTCTTCAAAACTGCTATTTTGTGGGATACCACACCTAAAAACCTGACAGGGACTGTTAGATAGCACATCAGTTTTTACGTATGTGTATGTTTTTTCACGTTTACATTCCATACATGCTTTATTCTTGATATTCTGTCATATTGATGATGTGATATCTATGCATGTGTTGGAAGGATGAATCCTCTTGATGCTTTAGACACTCTAGCACTAAAGCATCACAAGGCTACCCAGTGACATCTTCTACTGCGAGAAGATGGGTTATATGATACGTACATTTGGAGGATGAATCCTCTTGATGCATTAGGCACTCTAGCACTAAATCATCATAAGGCAATCTTGCTAAATCTTCTAATATGAGAAGATTTATTATGTACATTGTGAGGATGAATTCTCTTGATGTTTTAGGCACTCTAGTGCTAAAGCATCACGAGGCTATCCCCTGTAATCTTCTGCTGCGAGAAGATTGGTCATTATGTGTGAAATGGCGATGGAGTATTCATGACATGTCCTCAAGTTTTGAGCCCTACAAGTGAAAAAATAGTATGGGGTATTGGTGACGTACCCACAGGTTGCTAGTCTTGAAAGTTGGAAATAGGATGGAAGGGTGATGACGCCTCCTTGGGTTGCAAGTCCCTAAACCTGGCAAGGGTATTTGTCACACAGAGTTTGTAGGATTGTCAGTCACTAAGATTAGCTGATCCTAGTACCGTTCCCAGCTGACGGCTTGAGTGACGGCTTGAGCTTGCTCGTCGGTAACCCTCGTCAATTTGGAACATATAGGTATTCTAGGAGAGAGGCGGTCTATCGTTAGCAACATCATCCGTTATTGCAATTTTATGAGTTGTGTTGTCGCTGAGCTACTCGCTGGCAACTGGGGTGATGTGCTGGATTTACGGATCGCCGTCAATGGTATTCTTTCTTGCCTCTTGAGGTGTTGCTATTGGTGGATAACCACCTTTCTGTGACATGTGTTGGGTGGGTCCTTGCGCAACCATCCATTTCATTAAGAATGGATTAAAGGTTGTCAGTTGCTGAGATTGGCATATCCAATTACCGTTTCATTTGATGGGTAACGTTACAGCATGAGCTTGCTCATCGGTAACCCTCCTCAATTTGGAACACAGGTATTTAGTGAGAAGTGGTCTATTACGAGCTACCTTATCCGTTACTCCAATTATAAGGATCGTATCGGCACTGGTTTTGGCCCTCGGCACATCCGAGATACTGTACTACCTTTCAATGATGAGTGACAGATGAGTCCTTGTGTGACTATCATTTTTCACTGATGATGTTTTCATACGAAAAATGATGTTGGCATATTTTACGATTATAATTGTCTATGTATATAGTGGGTTTTTGAAAAAAGCCATGAAATGGTTTTCAGAAGATGAGGAAAACAGTTTTTTGCATGCATTGCATTTAGTATAGATTTTCCTACCGAGTTAGTCACTCAACTCTTAGACTATATTTTTTCCCTATGTTAAGGTGTAGGTTCGATGCACTGGTCGTGTACATGTGGCAGCAGTGCGATGTTGGTGTTCCCTGATGGGTGTCTCGATCTCCCCGTGGATGGGTGGATGTTCGTCGGTTCAATCTCTCTGTTCCTAGTATGTTGGGATTTTAGTTTTGGTGTTGTTTGATTTAATTCATGCACAGTTTCCTTTATTTACATTATCATGCCTCTAGTTGATCACTATGTGGACCCGAACCCATGTGATTTGGGTTTAGGCTTCATATTATTCTCGTTAAGTCTTCCGCATAAAAATTCACGCATTGGGCTGGGTAACCAGGTTCTCTCCGAGAATCGGGTCGTCTGACCCAGCGGTTCTGTCCGGCCCTCCTCTGGGTCATGACAAGCTAGTCGACATAAAATGAGTTGGTCTATCGAAAATCAAGCAAATTGCCCTGGGATTGTTCTAAGTCAACCCTGTTGTACAAACAAACGTATAATTGAGTCATTTACACGTCGGTTGGGTTCCTAGTCTCGATATAGGATCCTTCCAATTATTCCTTGGAATTATTGATGAAAATTCTTAAGTTTTACATGTTTATCAAGCTCAGACTATTTTGGGGATTGTGAGACAATTTTTTAGGAGAAGGTTGCTCCAATCACCAAGAGAGAGCACCGAAAAGGTAGATATCTTTATACATTTTGCATTGTATCGCATCATGTTTTCAAAAACCAATATTTTGTAGGATACCACACTAGAAAACCTGACGGGGACTGTTTTGAAAACAAGCTAGTTTTTATGTATATGTTTATTTTCTCATGTTTATTTTCCATACATGGTTTGATATATATATATATATTGTAAATATGTTGGGATGATGAATCCTCTTAATGCTTTAGGCAGTTTTGGTTAAAGCATCATGACACTATCCTGTACAATTTCCTACTACGAGGAGAATGATTGTTTGTACATGCGAAAGTGTGATAGGGCACCAATGACATATCCTCGGGTTTAGAGCTCAGAAGTCAAAGGGTGATAGGGCGGTGATGATGCGTCTTGGGTTTCGAGCCCTAAATTCTTGCAAGGGTTTTAGTTCCACAGTTTGGAGGTTATCAGTCATTGGGATTGTTCGTTTAGCACCTTTCTAAGTGATGAGTTGTGTGACGGCTCGTAGCTCTGCTCACCGACAACCTCATCAACTTAGATACAGTAGGTGGCTAGTTGAAGAGCAACCCAACATCGACAACCTCCTTTGTTATTGGTATCGCAAATTGGTACTCTGCCGTGTTTACGGACACGGGTACTATCCTATTCTTTTGCCTCATGAGGTGTTGTCATCGACGAATGACCACCTATTCTCTTATGAGTGTCGGATAGGTCTTTGGGTGACCATCCATTTTCACTAAAAACGTTTTCGGATCAAAAAACGGTGATTGCCTATTTTTGGGGTATAGTTATCTATGTATATAGCAGGTTTTTTATAAAAGCCTCATCGGTGGCCTTGGGCCAGACTTAAAAAATGATAACGAGTTTTTCGTTTAAAATCCATATATGGTAAAAGAAAAACATAACATCATTTTCTAAAAGAAAGAAAGATCATTTTTCGCATGCGGTGCATCTAGTCTAGATATACTTTACTGAGTTAGTCACTCATTCCAATGACCCCCTCCCAAACTCCAGGTAAAGGTAGGAGCGGCTAAGGACATAGAGCCAGGGTGTTCTGTTTATTCTATTTCTGTTGGGAGTGTATACTTGTTGTTAGGTGAGGATATTTACACTTGGTCTGTAAACCCTTAAATTCTGTTGTTTGGATTTGATGCACAGTACTTTGGATTTATATTTATTTTACGCACCATTATTTTCTCATAATCGCTATACGAACCTAGGCCCATATTCTTTGGGCCGTTCTAAATTGTAAAAGTCTTATGCTAATAATCCTTGCCTTTGGTTAGGTGATTGGGTCCTCCACGTGGACTGGATCGCCTGACCTAGCGGTATTGTCTAGTCCATCTCCGAGTCATGACATTAGGAGATTGAGAGAATTTTTGGTGATTGATTAGGAAAAAGTGGTGGTATTTATAGAAGTGAAGAACGCCAGAACAATCACATACTCTATAGTCTGTACTCACATGACTCATGACCGTTTGGGAAATTGTCATTGTATTCCTTTACTTAAAATATTACTATTTCTTTTTAAAAATGGGTAGCAGAAGACTTTTCGTACTAAAAATATTTGATTTCCATAAATAAAGCATTTGAAAACAAGTAAACATTTGAAACAACTGAATTGAAATACCATAAATAAAATTCTTTTCTTTAAATCCTTAAAGTTTACATATCATGTTCATGAACACTTTACAAATACATTTTTTTTTTCCTTTCCATTTAGCCTAGCCAACACAAGATCCACAACACATAAATTCTCCATTTGCTACTCCTATCCCTATTACCATGCTTAGCTACATTACAAAACATAAACTATAAGTCTAATCCTTAATAAGAAATGATATGGAATATGAACCATGTAATGCACTTTTCATAAAATCGGTTTCCATTTAGTTTTCTCACTTTACTTTTTCCTTTCCTTTTGTTTTTTCATTGAACACTTCACTCATAGCCTTCCTCATTGGGTCAAGTATCCAAACCTCTATTATATGAGTCAAGTATCCAAACCTCTATTCAATTATCCAAGCCTCTATCATTGAGGACTTGTCCACCAAGCCTCTATCATTAGAATTCTTAATCTTCTTAATCTTTACTTACTTGAAAACTATATGCATGATAAATCATTTTCATAACGTTTCTTGAAAACTATGATGCATGAATATATATGAATGCATACAATTCCATGATCATCGATAAATCCTCATTTCAATGCAATCCATCAAATAAAGAGAAAGAAGTCTATCTTATCCTCAACATCAACATGATCAACAACTTAATATCTATCAAGCACAACAACAACATCAATATTTCAAACAACAATATAAGCAATTCAACTTAATCCATCAAGAACTAGCATCAAACAAAAACAAAATCCTAACTCTTGTGATGTAGCCCAAAAGAGCAAACACGAACAATCATTTCTTACCTTTATTTCCTTGAAGAAGATGAGAGGATACAAAATTTTCCTTACAAGTTGAAGCCTTGTCCCCTAGTTCCCTCTCATTTCCTCTCAAGGCTTCCTTCTCTCAAGTTCTCTCTCAACTCCTTTCTTACGGTTCCTCTCTAAATTTTTCTCTCTCAATTTTTCTCACAAAAGAAATGTTAAATAATCCATCTACAACCTTCAAGCATGAAGTGACATCCCTACAACAAAGAATTGGTGAGTCACCACTATTTCATCCAGTAAAAACATGACAGTTTTCCTTTATTCTGGTGACCTTTGGCATTCTGGTCGACCAACTTTGAGAAGGTGGTCGACCAAAAACCTTCCAAAGGCTTTAATTTCGCATCTTGTAGGATTTGTGGTGGACCATTCCTACAGTGGTCGACCACTTTTCAACCAAAGAGCTTCCATTTTCCAATCTGCCTTCAAACTAGTCGAGCACTACTACAGTGGTCGAGCACTCCTCTGCGAAACTCCACTAAAACATGCAATCTGCCACATTTGTGGTTAGCCACTATTTAGGACTGGTTGACCACTTGTAACGACCTAGTTTTTTTTACAATTGAAAACATGTAAAATTTTAAAACTTTTTCTTTTGTAAATACAGCAGAAGGCTTTTTTTTGTTAAAACTCTATTGAAACGATAAATAGAAATCTTTTCTGAAAACATTTTATGACAGCGGAAAACTAATTAAATAAAACAAAGCAATTTAGAATACAAAAACTTCTTTCCTTTTTCAATTTAAATACATTTACAAAACCATTTCTTTTACATCCATCAGCCTAGCCAACAACAAGATCAGCTCGTTCAAATCCTTCATCAACTGTCTTTGACCTGTTCTCTTGTTTCTTGTACGTACCTGCATCATAGGATAAAACAATGATCTTAATGCTCAACAAGAAATATAAATGAATGAATGCTCATGCTCATTCAATGTGTCTCAGAAAAAAAACCTATCTTTTTTGTTATTATCGAGAGAAAGGATACATCATACGATCATGTAGCTTAACCATCACTAAGACGAGGAGATACATCCATCACGAGTGTGACAACATACCATCACCAATCTCTTTTGTTTCAAGTGTTGGGGATTTCTGGTACAAGAGAAGATAATACATCCTATGGTCCATGCGACTTAACTGTCACCACCAATGAATCGTCACCAAATCTCCCAAACCCCCACACGCCTATTTACATTTATTATGCATATCATGTATTTATCAACATGTTCATAAGCCCTAATCATGATGCATTGATGTCATGTCATGCATAGTTCACAACAATATATAGAATATACAAAAGGAAACATAATATTGAAGTCGTGACAAAACGATCCATGCTTAAGCTAATACAAAGAGCAGTCATATACTAATTGATAGAGGATAATTTATATGCTAATTAACATGAGCAACTTTTACGCTATGTAACAGAGGGCAAATTCACATGCTAATTAATGAAGAGATAACAGTTTGCATATTAGTTAACAGGGAGCAATTTATGTGATAATTAATAGAAGGATTGTAGCTCGTACGCTGATTACAAGAGAACAATTTATAGAACCACAAAACGTTTATAACAAACGGAGCAGAATCATCCAAGTCTGAAGCACTAATCCACACAATAGCATAATAACATTTTTCATTGTAACCAACAACTCTCAGCCAACAAGAAATCACATGACATTATCCAACTATGTATGATAGAAGTTTCTTGATAAAATCCAAAGAGGCAGTAACAATTCATTCAACTCAACAGAATAATTCTTCATCATCTAAAGTCTCAATACAATAGTAAACTATAGGGCATTATCCAATCAGAGTGTTATTCAATCAGAGACAACAATCCAAAAACCACAGTTTAATACTTCAAAGTAATTCCTTCTTGCTCAACACCTCATGGTTATCAACAATCACAGGGCATTTCCAAGTTCTCCATCAAATCACAATTAATAGGAATTTAAAATCATCTAACAATCGACAGAACACACTTTATAGTAATTAGCCAAGGCAGAGTTCAATAAGATAGTAAAATTTCATGATGTAGGGCCTCCTCTGGCCAACCATACATCCCACTTCTTAAGGACAGCAATAAACATAGAGCATCATCTCATTTCTTTCATCCAACTATCATTTTAATTTCTTTTATAGCAACATAATGGCAATTGGCAGCAGCAAGAATTTGAAGGCAGTTTTATAGCAGCATAAATGGCAGTAAGAAATCAAGATAGTTATCAACACCAACCAAAGTCCCTTGATGTAGGGCCTTCATTCACTAGCCAACTTACACCCCATTTCTTACCTTTTGCCAAAATGCTACTCCATAGCAAGCTCCACTTCATAGCAACAACAGCCTAGAAGACCGACAGAAAAAACGACACACACCAGGAAAATCAAGCAGCAACTTCCTTCTTCACTCTCACTCACGCACTCACTCACTAGAAGAAAACAAAGAATGCCTCATTTTTGCCTTTCACTCACTCTCTGAACGAAAACACAACGCCCTCATTCCCTCTCTTTCTTTTCCGCTTCTGCTCTACAGAAACCCAAAATGACTAGAGTGCCACCCCCATAATCTGCCATTTCTATATAGGCAGAAAAGACTTTCCAAGGACGCAAGGTTGATGGAAATCACCCAGTTTGAAGGAGGTGGTCCAATTCGTCCATGCCATGTTAAAAGTGACTTATCTTTTCGGGAGTTTCACGTGAAAATCGTCGAGAGAAGCTGCTGACAAAAATCTATTTTTTTCGCAAAACTAGTGGCTACGTTCGACATCTAGGTCAACATGCACAGTCGACTGGTATGTCGACCGGTCCCAAGGGATTTTTCTCCAACATTAAAACGTGGTCGTTTCCTCACCCTTTCATTTATTCTATTCTTTTTATTTTAATTCCATTTAATTCATTCCTTTTAAATTTATTCCCTATTAACCCAATAATATTTCTTCATTAATTTTTTTTGTATTTTATCGAGTGTACCATAAACATTTCGAAACAGTATTTTCCTTTATTAAAATGTTCATTCCGTAAAATCATTTACATTCCCGTTATAGAGGAATTTGTTAGCCTTTTTGTTAGGCTAAGTTTTATTTTGATGATGACTAAATTGTTGTCAAATTTAATAAATCCAATAAGTTATATTTTTGTATTTTTTGGATATTATTCTTATCGTTTTATAATAATTTTTTTATCCATGTATATTGGAAATACCATGAAAATGGGTATTATTAATGTGCTAACATGTTTATTTGACTCCATGTAGTGTTTCATATCTTTTAGGAACTTAATGTAGTTCAGGGTTTAAAATGGAGTGAAGTGGAGACGAGTTGCGAATGAGACAAATTCGTCCCAAACTGCTATGTGCACTTGTGGACGAATGTGGACAACACGCGGACGAAGAACCACGTCTGCAATACTCTAGAGCTACGAGGCAAGGACAAGGCGAGGATGACATCCAGGGTCCCAAACTGGAATGTGTACTTGCAAATGAGGCGCGGAAGGGTGCGAACGAAGGCAGACACAACCATTTTGAATCTGTCCATTTTGTGCCACAATTCGGATGCAGAAATGCCTACATGCGGCTGAGACTTCGCGTCCGAAGGTGATTTTCAGACAAGTGCGGACGAGCTCCTAGACAATAGCAGATGAAGAAGAAAACAATCTGGAGAATGTATTTTGTTCATACAGACGATTGTGTACGATATACGGACGAGGACCCACGTCCGAAAGTTCCAGATTGTGCATAACTGCTATATTTCCAATGGACGAATTTCAAAGGATATTTTCCAATGGCTACATGCAGACGTCTGAATCTTACTGTTCCGCGTCCAAAAGTCCAGTACCTATAAATACAAGTTCACTCCAAGCTCTCAACAAGTAACGGAGAATCGAGGCGAAGCCCTGCCAAATTCAAGACTCAATTTTAAATCACTGTGAGCATTGTAAATCCAATTATCCCCAACCCAAAAACTTACGAGTTATATTTGGGAGAATTCGGATTAGATAGATTGCACTTTAAATTTCTGATTCTATATTTTTGCTAAATTGTAAAGGGTGATTCCCTAAGAATTCATCACATTTGGGTGACTCCCGTCAACAATCAAACTTGGGTGATGCCCCGAAATAGTCATAGGCTCGATTGAACGCCCGTAAGTTCCATCATTGGGTGATGCCCCTTAATAGTCAAAGGTTGACGACCTAAGAATTAGTCAATGGTGATGCCTCGCAATAGTCAAGGGTGACGCCCCATTAATAGTCATTTTGTAAACAGTTTTATTGGCACCCGTACGCCAATTGTTTAGTGTATCTCCAAGTGAAACTTGGAACGCGAACGTAGGCGAGTTTGTCGAACCGCGTAAACAAACCGTGTGCACTATCTTACCCTTACTCTCTATATTATTGCATATATGTGTGATTGTTTTATTTAATTATATGCATTAAATCATTTAGGGTTATTAGAGATTAAATATCGCACGAAAATATTAGAAACGCTATATTCACCCCCCCCCCCCCTCTATAGGCGTATATCGATCCTTCAGTTGGTATCACAGCAGGGCATTAAAATTTTTCATGTGTGATATTGTCTATTTGGTGCATACTATATAAATTTTGGGTTAGAACTCTTTCGT
>JAJTVF010004669.1:0-10000 GCA_022433065.1 Begonia loranthoides
TACTAGGTAATCTAGTATCCTTATGCATGAAGATAATCAATTCGGTCGTTGTGGTCGGACTCTATTATGGATTTCTGACCACATTCTCCATAGGGCCCTCCTATCTCTTCCTTCTCCGAGCTCACGTTATGGAAGAAGGAGAAGAAGGAACCGAGAAGAAGGTATCAGCAACAACTGGTTTTATTACGGGACAGCTCATAATGTTCATATCGATCTATTATGCGCCTCTGCATCTAGCACTGGGTAGACCTCATACAATAACTGTCCTAGCTCTACCGTATCTTTTGTTTCATTTCTTCTGCAATACTCACAAACACTTCTTTGATTATGGATCTACTAACAGAAATTCAATGCGTAATCTCAGCATTCAATGTGTATTCCTGAATAATCTCATTTTTCAATTATTCAATCATTTCATTTTACCAAGTTCAATGTTAGCGAGATTAGTCAACAAGATTCACACATTGAAAAAATAGTAAATTAATAAAAAAATTGCTACATAAGAAAAATAAAAGAACAGATAAGAAGAAATACGCCCGCCCCCTACCGATTTAATAACCTCTGCTACAAAGAAACTCATAAGACCAACTCCATTTGGAATTGCATCAATTATTCGTCTATCAAAAAAATGAGCAAAGTTCGCCAATTTTCTAATCCCCGCAGTTAAGAATCTTTCATAAAAGGCATCTATGTAACCCCGATTATATGACCAATCATATATAGAATTTTTTATTTTGTCATAAAAAATTCTATTAGGACCCATTTTAACAAATGCATTAAGGAACTCCAAATTTTGAAAAGATGAATAAAGAGGTTTATATAAAAAAAAGGCTATAAATATTCCGAAAGAGGCTATACTGACTGAAAAAAATGCATCTTTACTAAATTCATACCAATCTATCGAATTGTTTGAATTTTTATGTAAAAGATTTATAGACGGGGTTAACCATTTGGATAATATATCAACGTCTTGATTGAAAGGAATTCCTAAGAATCCAACGAACAAAGTAAATACAATCAATATAAGTATTGGGAATAACATAGTATTATCCGATTCATAAGGATACGAATACGTCTTGGTATTGCCAAAATGCGGAATAGAAAGAAAGGGTTGTATCGTACTTTTTACATTCTCATCAATTTTATATATTTTATTTGAAAAAAAAGAAGGACGTGGATCCTTCTTCATTTTTAATAAAGTTACCAAACTAAAGTTTTTGTTACTTTTTTTCGAACCTTCTTTACCCCATAGAGATATTGAATAGAAGGGGGTATTCCCTTTTCCACTATAATTTTGAAAATGCACGTTTAAATGTCCTTCAAAAGTAAGTAAATAGATCCGACACATATAAAATGCGGTTAATCCCGCCGTAGACCAAGCTATTATTCCAAAAATAGGTGAATACAACCAACTATCATTAAGAATTTCATCTTTGGACCAAAAACAAGCAAGGGGTGGAATACCGCAAAGAGAAAGTGTACCTAATAAAAAAGAATTTTTAGTAATTGGTAGATGTTTTGTTAAACCTCCCATAAGCACCATATTCTGACTTTTTTTTGGACAATATCCAACAAGAGTTTCCATTGAATGAATAACAGATCCCGATCCTAAAAACAATAATGCTTTGGAATAAGCATGAGTAATCAAATGAAATAAAGCACTGCGATAAGACCCCATACCTAGAGCTAACATCATATAACCCAGTTGAGACATTGTGGAATAAGCTAAACCCCTCTTAATGTCTTTTTGAGCAAGAGCTAAAGTAGCTCCTAAAAAAACTGTTATTATCCCTATCAAAGAGATAAAATTCATTATGTGGGGTATGACTATGAAAAGAGGCATAAGTCGAGCTACAAGAAAAATGCCCGCTGCTACCATTGTAGCAGCATGTATAAGGGCCGAAATCGGAGTTGGCCCTTCCATTGCATCAGGTAACCATACATGAAGGGGAAATTGTGCGGATTTCGCAATCGCACCGGCAAATAATAGAATAGCGCACAAAGTAACAAATAAAAAATTGACCTCATTATTAGAAATCAAGTTATTGAATATTTGGAATAAATCACGAAATTCAAAACTCCCCGTTATCCAATAAAACCCTAAAATGCCTAATAATAAACCAAAATCGCCAACACGATTAGTTACAAACGCCTTTTGACAAGCCTTTGCTGCAACAGGTCGTGTGAACCAAAATCCTATTAATAGATACGAACATACTCCAACTAATTCCCAAAAAATATAAATTTGTATCAAATTTGAACTAGTAACTAATCCCAACATGGAAGTACTGAAAAAACTCATATAAGCAAAAAATCTCAAATATCCGTGGTCATGAGACATATAATTATCACTATAAATAAGAACCATAATTCCAACAGTAGTGATTAATATTAACATAATAGAAGTAAGCGGGTCGATCAAGTATCCGAATTCTAAAGAAAAATCATTATTGATAATCCAAGACCATACATATTGATAGACATAACTGCTATTTATTTGCTGAATAGACAGATTTATGGAAAAAATCATGACTATACTTAACAATAAAACGCTCTGAAAAGACCACATACGACGAAGACTTTTTGTTGCCGTCGGAAAAAGAAGAAGTCCCAACCCTATTAACATAGGAACTGGAAGTGGAAGGAAAGGTATTATCCACGCATATTGATATGTCTGTTCCATAAAAAAAGTTTTTTATTCTTAATTAATTGTTTCCGATTCACCGGATCTTACCTCGTTCGAAAAAAGTCAATAAAAAATCAAGATATGCACTAACTTATTTAATAATTTGAAATATTTGTAGATTAGTATTTATTCTGAGTCTTTTCAAAATCGTTCAAATATTCAAAACAAGAAGTTACAATCGGTCAAATGAGATGACCAAGAAAAATATAAAAATGAATACTTATAACATGAAAATGCAAATCTAAATTATGATTACGAGAATTTCTCGTAATCATAATTTAGATTCATAGAGCAAGGATAAAAAATTACGCTAAAAAGAGTACTTGATGCTGATATGAATTATAGGATTAACTAAGGTCATCGGTCTAATGAAATAAAAACTCTTGAGTTTAGTTAGTTTCTTTCAACGCATTAACTAATTCATTATGGGATTGATTGTTTTGCATTTCAATCAAAACGATTTCTTAGTAAACGTTAGAATATTATAGATCTAAAATGAACTTTTTTTATTTAGAAAGGGTAAAAAACGACTGGGGTAATTTTTTATCAAACCACGTATCCTTTAACAGATTTATTAGTAATCTCATTCGAATTTTAAAATTAAATTTAGGTGTATTCTTTTCTCGAGTTTGACTAAAAAAAGACTCAAGTTTTTTATTAGGCAAAAGTTTACAATCCTTTGAGGTATTTTATTACGTGTAAATAAAGTCTATAATGACGAAAATCAAGGTCTTTTAGGTTCTTTCTTTATTTTATTAAATCATTAAATTTCATTTCTATGACCTAGCAGATTCTAAAGATATAAATTTGAGAGGAGAACTAAGAGTTCCAAACCAAAAATTTTTGGTTTGACAAATATTGTATGGAATCAAAATTTTTTTATTTATTATTTCGAGTAATTTTTGATCCAATTTAACGGATCTTTCACATATCTATATTTCTTTTTTATGAAGAGAATATTATTTATAGAAAAAATAGATAATGAATAAGAAATAATAATTTGTTTTGAATAATAGATGTCTTTCACATCCAACTATAACAATGATTTTCAAATGGCAGTTCCAAAAAAACGTACTTCTATATCAAAAAAGCGTATTCGTAAAAATATTTGGAAAAGGAAAGGATATTGGGCGGCGTTAAAAGCTTTGTCATTAGGTAAATCTCTTTCTACTGGAAATTCAAAAAGTTTTTTTGTACGACAAACAAATAAGTCCTAAAATATTGGAATAATCGGACTGGATTTGACTCAAAAATTTGGCTCAATACTTTTTTATAACAATTGGTAGTCCCTATTCTTCTGACTTCTAAAAAAAAAAAATAAAGAAACAAATACAAGATTTTTTATTTCTTTGTAGTATATTTTGTAGTATATTTTCACTAATATTTTGTGGTGGGGAGTCTTATTTTCCCCATCGACCTTTACAATAATGAACAGTTTTTCTCTTTCTCGGGAAGGGCAGATATAATATTTTTAGTTCAAATTAATGTATTGTTGAAACTAATGGATTACATGGTAAAAAATTTTGGATAACTTTATGACTTCTTAATTTCTAATTTTTAGTAATTACTATATGAAATGGATTTACCACATATCTCCAATTTTGAGCCCAATTAATAAAAGAACTTCATTGTTGAGATATTATGTATAACTAATCTGTCAATGTACAAATAATGTGTAAATTTGAAGTAATCCAAAATAACCTATTTTGGATTCATTGAGAAAATTTATTTTTTGTTTGAAATTTATGAAATCCGATAAACGAGAAATAATGAAGTATCAATACGAGAATAATCTACTTACAAAAGTTGGATTTTAGAATAGGATAAACTATGTCAAAGCCCTAAGAAAAATAAACCGGACAGGACGCCCTAATAAATGAAACTAATGAACCTTCAAATTGACTTTTGAACTCATTTTTTTTATCAATTTGAAATTTGAGTGTTGACTAAAAAACTTATTTGATTGAATTGACTTGTTCAATATCGACGATTGAATATAAATAGGCTATTATTAGTTCGAGTAAGCCGCTATGGTGAAATCGGTAGACACGCTGCTCTTAGGAAGCAGTGCTAGAGCATCTCGGTTCGAGTCCGAGTGGCGGCATGACATCTTCTAAAAGATCTCCAATAGATCCTATAATAAAAATAAATTAAATTCCCGATTTATAATTCTTAATTAATATTAATTTAGGGGATTCCCTCCCTTTTTTTCATTTTTATGATATTTTCAACTTTAGAACATATATTCACTCATATTTCCTTTTCGATTGTTTCAATTGTAATTATAATTCATTTGATAACCTTATTGGGCAATGAAATCATAAAACCATATGATTCGTCAGAAAAGGGGATGATAGTTACTTTTTTATGTCTAACAGGATTATTAATCACTCGTTGGATTTATTCGGGCCATTTCCCACTAAGTGATTTATATGAATCATTAATCTTTCTTTCATGGAGTTTCTCCCTTATTCATATAGTCCCTTATTTCAAAATAAGAAAAAATTATTTAACCGAAATAACTGCCTCAAGTACTATTTTTACCCAAGGCTTTGCTACTTCGGGTCTTTTAACTGAAATACGTAAACCCACAATATTAGTACCTGCTCTACAATCGGAGTGGCTAATAATGCACGTAAGTATGATGATATTGAGCTATGCGGCTCTTCTTTGTGGATCATTATTATCAGTAGCACTTCTAGTCATTACATTTAGAAAGATTTTTTATAGTTATAAAAGTAATAATTTCTTAAAATTAACTGAGTCTTTTTCATTTGGTGAAATCCAATACAAGAATGAAAGAAACAATATTTTTAAAAAAAATTATTTTTTGTCTGCTAAGAATTATTACAAGGCCCAATTGATTCAACAATTAGATTATTGGAGTTATCGTGTGATTAGCCTAGGATTTATATTTTTAACCATAGGTATTCTTTCAGGAGCAGTATGGGCTAATGAAGCATGGGGATCATATTGGAGTTGGGATCCAAAGGAAACTTGGGCCTTTATTACTTGGATCGTATTCGCAATTTATTTGCATATTCGAACAAATAAAAATTTTCAGGGGGCAAATTCCGCAATTGTGGCGACTCTAGGCTTTCTTATAATTTGGATATGCTATTTTGGGGTAAATCTATTAGGAATAGGGCTACATAGTTATGGTTCATTTACGTTAACCTCTAGTTAAATTCCAGAAAAGTTCTTACGAATACAAACAGAGTGGAATACGGTGTATATAAAACACCTTGTGTCAACCGGCGACAACCGTGTGAATCAAGTCAAGTAGTGTAGTGATTCACACGGTTCTCGCAAAGACCCAGTATATTGGGTGAAAATTCAAATTTTGTTTTTACTTTATTTAAGATTTAAGAGAATAAAAATCCTTCTTCTTTTTTCTTTTCATTAGTCAACCAACTCTTAAAAATCATAGGAGTTTTTTTCTTTAAGAAAACTATCTATAAAAATAATTAGATAGAATACCTTCAACCTTGTCAACTGATAGTGAAAGAACAAAATCCGGATACATACCAATACCTATTACAGGTAGAAAAATGGAGATCGAAACAAATAACTCACGCGGTCCAGAATCAAAAACATAAGAGTTTGGAGTATTAAATAACTTATATCCATAGAACATCTGGCGTAACATAGATAATGAATATATAGGAGTTAATATCATTCCAATTGCCATTACAAAAGTGATGGCAATTTTAGGCATTAAAAGATATTTTTGGCTGGTAATTACTCCTAAAAAGACTATCACTTCTGCAACAAAACCACTCATACCCGGTAATGCAAGCGAAGCCATGGAAAAACTACTGAACATCGTAAATATTTTTGGCATGGGGATAGCTACTCCGCCCATTTGGTCGAGATAAACAAGACGTATTCTATCATAACTCGTTCCTGCCAAGAAAAAAAGTGCAGCACCAATAAATCCATGAGAGATTATTTGTAAAATAGCTCCATTGAGTCCCGTATCGGTTATAGAAGCAATTCCTATAAGTATGAAACCCATATGAGATACGGAGGAATAGGCTATTCTTTTTTTTAAATTGCGTTGGCCGGGAGATGTTGAAGCTGCATAGATTATTTGTATTGTACCTACTATCATCAACCAAGGAGAAAATATAGAATGAGCGTGTGGTAATAATTCCATATTAATCCGAATCAATCCATACGCTCCCATTTTTAATAAAATTCCGGCTAGAAGCATACAAGTACTGTAATGTGCCTCTCCGTGGGTATCTGGTAACCATGTATGTAGGGGTAGAATCGGTAATTTGACAGCAAAAGCAATAAAAAATCCAATATAGAATATTATTTCTAAAGCCACAGGATACGACTGATTCACTGATGTTTCAAAATTTAATGTTGGTTCATTAGAACCATATAAACCGACACCCAGAACTCCCATTAAGAGAAAAATGGAACCGCCCGCCGTGTACAAAATAAATTTTGTGGCTGAGTAGAGACGTTTCTTTCCTCCCCACATGGATAGAAGTAGATAAACCGGAATTAATTCTAATTCCCACATGATGAAAAAAAGTAAAAGGTCCCGAGAAGAAAATGATCCTATTTGACCACTGTACATTGCTAACATCAAGAAATGGAATAATCGAGAATCCCGAGTAACAGGCCAGGCTGCTAAAGTAGCTAAAGTAGTGATAAATCCTGTTAATAAAACAGGCCCTATAGACAGTCCATCTATTCCTAATTTCCAACGGAAATCAAAAAAATGGATCCATTTATAATCCTCTACTAGTTGGATTAATGGATCGTCCAATTGAAAATGATAACAGAATGCATAGGTTGTTAGAAGAAGTTCTAACATGCATATGCATATAGTATACCACCTAATTACCCTATTTCCTTTATGTGGAAGAAATAAAATAAAGGAACCCGCAAATATTGGTAAAACTACAATTATTGTTAACCAAGGAAATTTGTTCGTGGTAAAGACAAGATACACTTGGACCAGAAAAACCTATGCCCAAAAATAAGATATTTTTGAGCACAGGTTTTGGCGGTAAAAAAAATGGGCTCGAGTAGGGTTTTCTGTAACGTATTAATAAGCTATACCCATGCTGCGGGTTGTTTCATGCCATAAATAAACTCGAACACTCAAGAAATCTGTTGGGCAGGCGGATTCACATCTCTTACAACCGACACAATCCTCTGTTCTTGGAGCAGAAGCTATTTGTTTGGCTTTACATCCGTCCCAAGGTATCATTTCTAATACATCCGTGGGGCAGGCTCGGACACATTGAGTACACCCGATACATGTATCATAAATCTTTACTGAATGTGACATTTGATCTATCCATTTTTGAGCGTGAGAAGGTTTCAATCTAGTAAATTGATAAATGAATTATATATTTAAATACTAGATGAATCGATGAGTTCCCCGAGTTTTTTTTATTAATCTACTTCTGGATTGACAGCGCCAAAATACTTTGATTTCGTATGTTTATGATAACATGAGGATACTTTACGTGGCAGACATGCTAATTTGAATTAATTATTAATTTATGAAAATTTTAATTTATATGATAATATTACTTATTCAACAAATTCGATTGATTTATACGAGTTGATTTTCTGTTACGATAAATTGATGAAACAATAGCGAGTCCAATAGCAGCTTCAGCCGCTGCAATAGCTATAACAAAAATGGAGAAAATGGCTCCTTTTAATTGACGACTATCAAAAAAATCCGAAAATGTTACAAAATTGAGATTAACCGCATTTAATATAAGTTCAAGACACATAAGAGCCCTAACCATATTTCGACTTGTAATCAATCCATATAGACCGACAGAAAATAAATAGGCACTCAAAACAAGTACATGTTCGAGCATCATTAACCAACTCCTTATCAATCTCGATTCATTTCAATATGAACAACAATTTAACCAATTGGATTGACTAGAATATAACGAGTAATGGAATAAAGGAATATATTGGGAATAGGTCAAACTACTACTAAGAAAAAATTTGTATTTTATATACAAAATCAAATAGAAAAAAGGAAATGCATGTGATAGCTCATAACAAGGTTTTCCCAGTTCTAAAGAGTTATTATTGACGAGCTACAGCAATTGCGCCGATTAACGCAACTAAAAGAATTATTGAAATGAATTCAAACGGAAGAAAAAAATCTGTTGATAAATGAATCCCAATTTGTTGACTATTACTTATCAAATCTTGTTCTATAATCTGGTTTGCTTTTGTAGTCCAAATAATTCCGTACCATGACGTATCTGGAATAGTAGTAATTAATGAAACAAAAAGACTTGTACATACCACCGAAGTTATTCCATCTCCAACGGTCCAAAGATGGAAATCTTTGGAATATTCTGAACCATTTATGAACATCACAGCAAAAATGATTAAAACATTTATGGCTCCTACGTAAATAAGGAGCTGCGCAGCAGCTACAAAATGGGAGTTTGATAGAATATAGAATAAAGATATACAAACAAAAACCAATCCCAACGAAAAGGCAGAATAAATAGGATTGGGAAGTAATACTACTCCCAGACCCCCTAATATAAGACCCAATCCCAGAAAGACTAAAAGAAAATCATGTATTAGTCCAGGTAAATCCATTATATATAAAATCAGAGATAAATAAATCAAAATCTTTCATAACTTTATTGACCCGGTCAGGAAAAAAGAAGTAACTCTACTTTTTTATAATAGTTCTTATAAAAAAATTCCATTTTTATGGATATGGATTGATGGAGATATAGTTATTGGCCTAATCTCTCGAAAGAGTAATTTGAATCTATATATTTGCAAATCCTCAATATAGACTATAGAAATAGATTTTTAATATAAATTAAAACAGGATTCTCGCCCTCTAATCAATATAATTGTAATTATTCACCAAATAAAAACCTTCATTCTTTTAGATCAAAATGAGTTCTTAAGTTTTTATTTCAGGCAAATTGAAAATTGTTCGAATTGTGTAATCATCAATTACTGACATTGGTAAACGACCCAAAGCAATTTGATTATAATTCAATTCGTGACGATCATAAGTAGAAAGTTCATATTCTTCAGTCATTGATAAACAATTTGTTGGACAATACTCAACGCAATTACCACAAAATATACATATTCCGAAATCAATACTGTAATTAAGCAATCGTTTCTTTCTAATATCAGTTTCCAATTTCCAATCAACAACGGGCAAATCGATAGGACATACACGAACACATACTTCACAAGCAATGCATTTATCAAATTCAAAGTGGATTCGTCCGCGGAAACGCTCGGATGTGATCAATTTTTCGTAGGGGTATTGAA
>JAJTVF010004669.1:15000-17061 GCA_022433065.1 Begonia loranthoides
CGATGGATTCTAAAAAGTATTCTTCAATATTGTTTTGATTATTTAATTCAAAATATTGTTTTGACTTTGATGGGCTAAATTTGAAAAAATCCTCTTCTTTCTTTCCGTTGATATTTTTATTTTCACTAAAATTGGGATTTTTATTCAAATTAAAAAGAAGTAATTTGCTTGGAATAAACCAAGGTTTCTCTTTATATTTATGATAAAGTATCCCAAACTTTGGAAAGAAAAAAACTTTCGGATTCGATATGAGGCAATTTAAGATTAAGATTTTTTCATTCATTCCCATCCAATCAAAAAATACCTTTTTGCACTTTATTTCCCAATTTGAATCAATCGGAAGATAAAAAAGACCATTATTATGAATTTTATCCTTTATTTGGTCCTTATTAGGTTCAACCTTAATATTTTTATTAATTTTATACAAAAATTTTCTATCTTTATTTTTTTCCATATATATAATATCGCTTTTTCCTAAATAATTCTTGCTAGAAATATTCTTGAGTATGCTAAAAAATTTTTCTTTATTTCTATTTCTGGTGGAATTTTCTTGGTTATTATTTGTTTCTTTTTCTTGGTTATTCTTTGTTTCTAATGATGATCTATAAATATAGTAGTTATTTTTAGTTTCAGAATGAATATATTTATATGATAAAAGATCATATCTATAGTTTTTTTTTAAATTATCCTCTTTATTTGGTTTATTTGGTAATAAATAGACTTTCGAATTTTGTTTTTTTTTTGGATCAAGTAATTGGTCTTTTTCAGAGGAATACCATTTGTTTAAATCTTTATTTTGAGACGTTTGGTATTGGTTGATTCTATTTCGCCATTTTTTGGGGATTAATCTAGACGATGTAATTCGAGATAAATCGTATTGATAATGACCTTTTAACCAGTTTTTCCATGGATTCATTCCATAATTTGGAAGTTTATTATGTCTTAATTCGGAATGCAATATTCCTTGTCTTCCAAAAAAATCCTTTATTTCAGTCTTAAGAAAAAAAGACGGTCCATTATATTGAAGAATAGATCTTAACTTATTGAAGTTAATAATCTGCGTTTGTGATAATTTGAAAAATACATATTTTTGTGACAAGTAAGATAAATCAAAAAAAATATCTGACTTCTGCTTACTATTTCTAAGATTATCAAAAGCCCTTTTTATAGTCATAGACAAAATAAAGTCAATTTTATTTTGTTTTGTTTTATTAATCCTTTCTTGATTTGTTTCGTTATTGTTAATGTATTTATCATTATCAAGAATTTTTTTTGTTGATTCGATAAAAAGTTGTAGAGGGATTCTGCGCATATTAATGATACATAGAAAGGCATCTATGTATATTTTTTCAATGAAAATTTTAACTAATAATTCAATATTTTTTATTTTTAATATTTTCAAAATTTTTGGGGATGATTCCGCATTATTATTTTTCTTTTTTTTGATTCCTGGCGTTACTTTTTTTTTATTTTTTTTCATTATTTCTATTTCATTTCTGATTGTGTTTCTTCTATCAATCCTATGTTTCATTTCTTCTTCTGCCTGTGGATAATTTGTCCAACCTGTAGATCGAATTTGACTAAGTGATTCATGAATTATCTGATTGCTGATTATGCAATCCTTTTCTGTTTGAGTTTCACTTGATTCATATATTTCTCTCGGTATAAATAATGGAATTTTATTTCTTTTTAAAGGTTCTTTTCTTATTTGTTTTATAAAGAAAAATGCTTTTGCTTCTTTGTTTTTTATTTTTTTTAAAATTCTTCGAACTCTAAAATTTAATTTTCTGATTTCGACTTTATAGTTTATATCTTTCAAAATGGGTTCAAAAAAGGAAGGTGTTTTTCGAGGAGGACCAAAAGGATGTTCCGTTTCCATTCCCAAAATTGTTAAGAAACAAGAATCAAAATCCTCTTGTTGCTTTAGATCTCTATCAGAATCATATAGTCCTAGCTTAGATCTGTGCCAAGGTTTCAAATGAAAAGGATATAGGATTTTTATCTGAAAACCTCCGCTTAACCAATTTTTAGGAAATTCTGTTTTGGAGAATTGAAGACCAT
>JAJTVF010004689.1:0-30550 GCA_022433065.1 Begonia loranthoides
TCTTATCTTCTTATCTTAATTCAATCATTAAAATCTTCCAACATCATTTTTTGACATTATCCCTTGTTTATCCACATCATTATCCTTTTGATTTTTAATTTTTCTTGCATTCAATTTTTTACTTAAGTAACACTCGTTTTTAATCAATTGATGTTAATTGACCACTTTCTAAGGTGTTAATGAATTCATGAAAAGTGTGTTTCAAATTTTTAATAAACAAGTTATTTTAAAACTCACAAATTTCTAGGTTTTATATTTTTCTGAGTAATTTTTCGCATTGATTGAGTTAAATTTCTTTGTGTTGACATGGTCCTTACCACGTATCGTTGGTCTTCGGCCACATGTGAAAAGAGTCCAATCAATGGACAACTTGCGCATTCTGTGATTTCCTGCCGTCCGAAGCTGTAGAATTGTGTTGCTAAGTTTTTTTATCTTTAAATCGAGGTCTATGTTACATCAGTTTTATTGGATTATGATTTAAAGGTTTTATTTAATATTTACAATATATTATTTATATTATATTTATTGAATAATTAATTAATTTTAATTTTTTATATTTCATTTTTAAAAGGAAATATCCTTTCTTGTGAAAGGAGCTACGGCAAAGAAGAAGGAAGGAACCAACAGACGATTCTTATCATTTCTTCACCCAATTCATGTTTGCGTCGTCCTGTTCTCCATCTTTCATAAAGACATTTTACGATTAAGTCGATTTCTAACTATGTTTTCTTGTTTAAAGTTTGGTGTTTTCGTTGGCTTCAGATTCGAGCTTGGAAACTCGAATTTGAGAGAAATTTCTTGTTTATATTGGTACAATATGTGTCAATGTATGGTTATTTATCGTTGGAAGTTGAAAATCGGGCAAAAATGACTAGTTTTTTTTGTTAGAAACCCGTAGACGTACGCTGTCCCTGTCGACCACTGCGTGGTGTGCGATCGACTGGTCGAACTTGGAGTGCACAGGTTGATTTTTGGTCGACTAAAAAGAGATTGATCAACTAGAGTGGTCGACCACAAACATGGGTCTAGTCAACAGGATGTTGCCGATCGACTGCGGACGCACGTTCGGTTGACTTCACCCATTTTGGTAGGGCATTGTTTAGTTTCTGGTCGACCGCGAACTGGGCAAATTGTACATGATTGGTGACAAGTCGACCGCAGGAGGTCCTTGGTATTCCACACAGTGTATTTTTCACATTTTTTTAGTTGTTTGTGCTTCGGTTAGATTCCTAAACTTCGCATGGAACCCTTCCACATGTCCTTTACTTCTCAATGATGAAAATTCTTACCATTTGCAAGGTTTTAGGCTCAATTCAGTTTAAGAATTTTGAGTCGATTCATGATGAAGTTGTATTTGGTTGATGTTGTGAGGTCTCGGTTGGCCTCCGTTTTTCCTTGTTGACCGTTGCGGTCTTGGTTGACCATTGTTGAGTCTTGTCAACACCAAGTGGTTCTGATCGACCTTGGTCATTTTGTGAAGTTTGGGTTTGTGAACTTCACTTGGCCTCGTCAGCCAAGTCTGGTTTCTAGTTTGTGTTTTTGTATTCCGATCTAGGAAACTTGTTTGAATCTTAGTATTGGTTCAGGGTTTTGACATTGGCTTGCTTTTAGGTTGCGACAATGTCCCCAGTTCTGGTGCCTGCATCGACGGCTTGTGTACCGGGTCAGCTTGGCTTAGTTTCTGGTCATCATCGAGGTAGAGATTTTATACTTAATTATATTGCATTGCATTATGGTTTTCAAAACATATTTTGAAGTGATCCGGACCAGCTACATGGACCCAGGATCCTTGGAGAATAATGGAGGCCCAAGGATTGAAGTAAAGACAAGGAATGTGACGGAAAAACGCCCAATTTTTGTGAGAGAAGTCCAAGAAAGGGAGCCCAAAGTCCATGATCTAAAGGTCTTGAAGAGATTATTAAGCATTGGAGCAGGGGTAAAAAGGGAAGACAAGCCCAAGGATCCAAGGAAGGTCAAGTTTCAAGAAAACCCAAGGGCCCCTTTGCAGCATGCGCACGCACAATGCGTAGTACAACGCGCATCCCGTCATCGCGGCCCAATACGTAGTCTAGCGCCTGCGCCCAGCGCATGGCCTAGTCCGCCTGCACCTCGTCACCGCTCTCGTTACCACGTGCATTTTGTACATTGCGCGCCTCGTCAGCAGGCCCTTTCGACCGTCCACGCTCGATCTGACACACTCGACCATGCGCCCATTGTCTCCTGCCCGCACCTCATCAACGTGCCTCGTCAGCGCAGCATCTCGCTAATCCCGTGCGCCGTCAGTGCCGCACCGACCCATCACCCAGCGCCCGACCCAGCAAGACCCACCTGCTCGCACAGTCGCTCGATCCATTCCGCCTCACGAGGGGCCCAGCCTATCGGTCATGCCAGCCAGGCCTAGTGCGCTTCCCGCGCGGCCCTGGCGCCCCTTCAACTCCAAACCCTAATTTTTACAATTTTTCTTGGTTTTTTTTGTCTTTTTGCAATATTTTAGAGTCAACCTAATGTTTCCTATTTAAACAAGTGTAAGGCCCCAATAGAGGGGATTGAATTTTGAAATAAACTTATGTATTTATGAGGTCTTCTTCTCTTTTTATTCTTTACTAAGTACTTGGTCTTTTCAAGTTTCAATCTTGAAAGATCAAACCTTTGATATCAAGTTTGCATTATATTTTGTGGGATTGCCACTTACGAAAAAAATGATAGGGACTGTTTGACAGCACGTCAGGTTGTATACTATGTATATATGTGAGTTTTACACCTTTATTTTTGTGCATGGTTTTCATGGTGTGATATGGATCTGATATGGAAGGTTGAGTTGTTTGGATACTTTGAATGGTTTTGGTGTCAAGTATCACAAGGATATCCCTAATACATCTTTTACTGCATGAAGATGTTTTGTTTGTGCGCTGTGTGGAAAAATGGATAGGGCGGTGTTGACGCGTCGTTGGGTTTTGGGACCCTAAACTTGATCACGGTGATCGTATTAGGTTGTGTCATCGCTGGCTAGTTTGCCGGCAACCCCTAAACTTCCAATGATACTCCAACTACAATTTCCATGCAACTGACGTCACATTAAATCAGAAATTACTAAGCATTTTGTCTCCATATGGAAGCAGACCCAAACACAAAAGCCTAGTCGAATATTGAAAAGGACTCATAACTATATTTTATTGAGTTATTTGGCAATAATTTTATATGAATTTTGATTATTTATTACTATTTATTTTGGCTATTTTTATAGAAAACAACTGTTTTGTTACACCATCATCAGAATTCATATATTTTGTGAATCTAGAGGATTTTCTATATATTTTTTTAAATATTTAGAATAGATTTTTAATGGTTTGATTTATTTGCATAGAAGAAAATTTAAAAAAATATAATATGCATGCTTAATTTAAACGTGTATAGTCAAAAATTAAATATAATTTAAAAAGTCCGACAGCCATAAAATGGAAACAGCATTTCTATATGAGACATGTCTCATATAAAATGGACACGTATCGTCTTCTGCGGGAGCATATTTTCCTTCCACCTTCTAATCCAACAGTCTCTGTCTTGTCTGTGCTTTCAATCAAAGCACTGTCGTTTCATTCGCACCATGTTTAAATAATTATACTTATTTTTTCAGTAGTGTTTCCTTCCTTGGATGCCAAAACTCTCGTGACTCCACTTTATGCATCACTAATAAGCAACTACAAAAGTTGTGAACAATTGGAATGAAACTGTTTTACAGTTTCTGTTCAAACATTAACGATAATAAAAACAACCCAAATGGAAGGCGTTCAACAATATTTTTGGACACGAGTACCAATTAAATGTTTAGAAATACCCTCAAAGTTTCAGGACTAACTCGTTATGGAAAGAAAGTTATGGCCGCTTAAGTGAGAGGTGCTTTGGAATAAGATATGGTAAGAAGATAGTTTTGCAAGGCAATTTCGAGATGGATGAAAATAAAACAAATGAACAAATTTTGACAAGAATTTTGAATCACACAGTAGGAAATATGTGAAGAACAAACCCTCAAAATATCATGAACAAATTCATACAAAAAAGGAAGTTATGCTTGGAAAGGTGCAGGTTGGTCTAAATGAGCACCCAAATCGTACCTATTGACTTCAATGTCCTCCAATGGTGAAAGCATTCCAACTTAGGTCTTAGCAAGTTTTCTATTCCTTCACTAGGGATGTCCACCTCTAGAAGAAGATGGAGGAAGGGATAGCTTTAAGAGAAATCACCACAAAGCTCACAAGAAACATGGTGATTCAATTGTTGACACAAAATCCACTCAGGTGAAACACCAAAGGAGATGGCCGATTTGTGGAGGGAACTCCAACCCTTTTCAAAAGGGTTCTTTTGGTGATTCAAAACTAATTAGGGCAGCCCTTAGATAGAGCTTAAATACTCTCTCAAAATTAGGGTTAATGTCCTAAAATAAGATTATCAAAAAGCTCTCACAAAATACTCATACTAGGCTAGAACTTGCTCTAGCCAAGCGACACAAACACATGATAATTTAAAACTAATACAAATTAGAATAAAAAAACTTAAACATAATTTTCTAAAACATCACCAAATCTTGATTGCAGTAAAGAGTCCATTGAAATTATCTTCACGTCCATTTTCTAAGTGGATTTGGCTTCAACTCCGACTAAGGATGATAAGACTTCTTTGGTAGAATTGAAGCCCTTTTTCAGTGCTCTTTTTACATAGCAAATGATCTTCAAATTTAACAGAAGACCACATTATAGAAAGCTTACAAAGTTAGCTACAAATGTTGTGAATCTTATATTTTGATATGAGATCTAGACGGTTGCCAAAAATAACAAATACTTCATGAGAGATCAAATTGTAGGGAGTTTTGGGTTGCTTCACATTTCTTCTAAACTTGTGTTGAACTTCCACTTATATTTTATTTTGAATAACACCATGAAATATTTGGATGCATGATGAATATAATTCATCTTCTTTCCTCTTTCAACACTTATAAAATAAACACTAAAAATATTGTTAGAAAACCTCCGTGCTCAATTGTGAATTGAGGGAATCCGTGGCACGTCACCACTGTCCACTTACGCCCTTCATTAAAATGACAACGCTTTCCTCATTTTATCTACTTGTTGTGGATACGTAATCCTCTGCAGATACATTCCTTCCAACAATTCCACTATTCCCAATGGCCATTATCGCCTACGATGTCGTTCTCCTTCGCAGTGGACATTCATTAGTTAATCTGCAGCTCAACTTCACATTTTTCCACATCACTTATTTACTGCAGACATGTATACTCCCGTTACACTGTTAATGAATACTTCCACCTATAATCCTTTCCCGTAGACATCTCCTTAATTTTTCTTAACTTTTGGCTGTCCACTTTAACATTTTCTAGCAATCATCTATCCGATTTGACCCCCCTGCCACAACAAATTTTCTTTTGACCCTTAAACAATTAAAATACCAAAAATGAGGAAAACTGCGGATATTACGATCTTCCCTCCTTTTACAAATTTTGTTCTCAAAATTTACTTGATCTTTAGTTCCCGAAATTGCCCATCACTTTAAGAGTCATATTCGCTCATACTTCTGATATTATGATTAAAACAACACCATAAATCAATATAACTAACCATGAGATATCTTAAATCATTATCTCAATTCTATAGGCTATGAAGTCTTAAATCAATATTTAATCCAATAAACAATTAAATAATATATTTCACCAACAAAATGACTAGTATAATTCATTGTACGGTATGACACACTTAAATATTCATAAATTCGTACAAAAAAAAAAAGTTGGTCATTACATTTTTTCTACTTATCTGTAAAAATTAACCAAAGTCTGAACATCACAATTAAATAGAAGAAGGAAAAATGAAAATGCTCTTTACAAAATAAAAAAATTCAAAACCTATAATCCTTACCTAGTTATTGGGGTGAGTTGATCTGCACAGTGGAGGATCCTATTTACTAAATGCAACTGCAATATGCAACCAGTTTTATTTTCTTTATCACATGAATTTTCTATTAAAATTATTTTTATTACAAAAATAGTTTGAGGAAACCTCCAATGAGGTCATGTTTTGAAAACATATACATATCTTCATATGTAGAAAATATCATCACCATTGATATTTCTAGTGAAAAAGCCATTATCGTAAAAAAAAAAAAAACAAAGACAACGCAAAATCACACAAATATTGGTGCTTGAAGTATATAAGAAAACTCATGGGCCACGTGCATAGGCCATGCAACAAAACTCCTAATGAGCTATTAGGGGCTCTGATGCTCCAAGGGGACCTATCACTTGCTCCCAAGCTCGACGACTCATTGACTATTATATTTTCTTTTATTTTTCAATCACAGGGATCTTAAAAGACTTAAAGGAGCCACCTAGCAAATTAGGTCAAGACAAATCAAAGTACTTAGTTGGATTTCAAAGCAAACTTTAGTGGAAAAAGTTTCAAGCTAGCTTGGAGATCTTTGAAAAAAGAGAGTAAGAATAATTCTTTGAGATTATATCAACTTGAAGAAGACTTGGTGACAAGTTTAGTAGTTGCTTTTGTTGGATTGATAATGCGAGAATGTTTGTTTATGTTTTTGTATTACTAGGGTTAGTGTTTGAAACCTAACCGAATATATTTACGTTGTGGTAGCATCTTGTGCTTTCGTTTTTGTTGCAGGTTACCTTAATTTGTAAGGGCTATAGCTCATTTTAGGATGTTTGTTAGGAACTTTTTAAAGCCATATTGTAATAGAGAAGCATCGGCCTTTATCTGTCTTCTTGGCAAATTCTAGTTTAAAGTTGGATAGTAGTGTAGCTCTTTCAACATTGTTTAGCAGTGAGCCTAAAAGGAGAGCTTCACCTAAACTCTCATTTCTGCAAAACTTGGAGTGCTATCTTAGGGAAGTAGCCATTGAAGAGAAGAGGTCTCATTTAGAAACTCTTTGACGAGCTTGTGCCATTGCAGTTATAACTTCCTTTACCTTTCGAATTTGAGGCTCATTTTCAAGAAATTTTTTCATCATTCCCTCACCAAAATTGTATCCAAATTGGGTCTTCTAACCACACCATTCCATTCCCTTTTTCTCTTCACAAAGCTAGTATAAAATAGTTATAACCCTTTCACCTGATTCACCCAAAGCATTTCAACAATTGATTGTGTATCAGACTCCCACCCAGGGACTGAATTCATTTTCAGCCCAAATACTTCACGTAACGTGTAGACATCAAGTTGTTCATTAGTAGGTTTGTAATGCCCCAAATGGGAACTAAGACAGAAGGAGAGATTATCTGGCCCAGAAGAACGAATTGTTCGACCCTTAACTAGAATTTAATTAACTAGCAGAGGAGGACTTTAAAAGTTTAACTTTATGAACTAGGCCCAGTACAAAGCTCTAATAGTGACTTACAAAAAGCATGAAATAATAGGGTCTAAATTATAAAAGAAAATAACTTTAAAATAAAACTAATGAATGAACCTCACTAAAACTTTTAAATCTCTTGGGAAAAGAAGATAAAGTAAAATGCACGGGAAAACTTCAAGAATTTACTTTTGTGGTGGCAACTGAGGATTACTTTGATTATTTCATGAAAATCCAAGTCAAATCTAGAGTGAGTCAACGAAGTTCAGTAAAAATTAATTTTTATATTCAACTTTTATATATTAAAGAAAATATACATGCAATTCCGATTATTTAGTTTTAACAAATCAATATATAAAAGAAATAAAAACGAATGGTAAAATAATTAACAAAATTAAATAAAGGTGATACTCAGGCGATCACAACTGCCAAACAGACCCTGATCAGGTTTAGGGTTTGGCTCCCAATGACACACTATATACAACTGCCTCATTACTCTAGTTAACATTAACAGTGCATGAATGTAAAAATAAATATAACTTAGCTGAATAGTAAATTAAACGTGTTTAAACATATCAATTTAGGATTTTTCATACGTTCAACATAAAATAACTCCTACCTCGAATTTGGGCCAACCAATATGAAGGCCCAACCAAAAATGGCCCACTAAACAAATCCGATAACTCTTAAGTTTTGGGATCTAATCATAATGATTTTACTAAATATTAGCATTCAAAAGTTAAAATTAATTATTTAAAAATTTCAAGCAAAACTAGGATCACCCAAGGATCGGAGGCCCAATGCAGCCAATACAGTCCAATATGAACCCAGTACAACCCAAAAACAATTGGGGTAAAAAAAATGAATTTTCCGGTCCAACACGGGGCTTGGGTTTTGGAAAAAAAAAAATCGGTCTAAAATCCAAATTAATTATAGGTCGAGCCTAGTAAAAATTATGGACAAAGCCCAATTAAATTTTTAGGCCAAGTCTAATAAAATTTATTGGCTATGCCCAATAAAATTTCTAAGATGCAGCCTAAAGAAATATGGTCCACTTACCAATCTATTGCCAGGCTGCGACTTGGATATTTCCAAGTCGTGTCTTTCCATCCTCTCCATCGACTCTGCAGAGTCTTTGGTCGGCCGGATGGTCGAGGATGGATCGGAATCCATATTCCGATTTTAGCCTTTCTACCAAAAATTTTGATGTATTTTTATTTTCTTATTTATGTTGTGGCATATAATTAATTAATATAACAACATATTTTAATTACATAAAGAAAAAAAGAAGAATTTATTCACTGAATAATCAAATTTACGGACTATTTGTTTTATCTTCTTATCTTAATTCAATCATTAAAATCTTCCATCATCATCTTTTAAGATCATCCCTTGTTTATCCACATCATTATCCTTTTGATTTTTAATTTTTTATGCATTCAATTTTTTTTCTTAAGTAACACTCTTTTTAGTCAATTGATGTTAATTGACCACATTCTAAGGTATTAACGAATTCATGAAAAGTGTGTTTCAAATTTTTAATAAAAAAGTTATTGTAAAACTCGTAAATTTTTAAGTTTTATATTTTTCTGAGTAAATTTTTTACTTTGATCGAGTCAAATTTCTTTGTGTTGACCAGGTCCTTGCCACGTGTTGTTGGTCTTCGGCCACATGTGAAAAGAGTTTAGTCAATGGACAACTTGTGCGTTCTGTGGTTTCCTAAGGTCTGAAGTTGTAGAATTGTGTTGCTAAGTTTTCATATCATTAGATCAAGTTCTGAGTTACATCGGTTTTATTGAATTAGGATTTAAATATTTTATTTAGTATTTACAATATATTAATTTATATTATATTTATTAAATAAACTAATAATTTTAATTTTTTATATTTCATTTTTAAAAGGAAATATCCTTTCTTGTGAAAGGAGCTGCGGCAGAGAAGAAGAAGGAAGGAACCAACAGACGATTCTTATTTTTTCTTCGCCCAATTCATGTTCGTGTCGTCGTATCCTCCGTCTTTCATAAAGACATTTTACGAGTAAGTCAATTTCTAACTATGTTTTCTTGTTTAAAGTTTGGTGTTTTCGTTGGCTTCAGATTTGAGCTTGGAAACTCAAATTCGAGAGAAATTTCTTGTCTTTATTGGTACAATAGGAGTCTATGTATGATTATTTATCATTGGAAGTCAAAAATCGGGCAAAAATGGCGAGTTTTTTTTGTTAGAAACCTGCGTCCATACGTTGTCCCCGTCATCCAATGTGTGTTGTGCGATCGACCGGTCAAACTTGGAGTGCACATGTTGATTTTTGGTCGACCAGAAAGAGACTGATCAACTAGAGCGGTCGACCACAGACATGGGTACGGTCGATAGGATGTTGCCAATCGACCACGGACGCACATTCGATCGACTACGCCCGTTTCGGTTGAGCATTGTTCAGTTTCTAGTCGATTGCAAACTGGGCAAATTGCCCATGAATGGTGCTAGGTTGACTGCAGAAGGTCCTTGGTAGTCCACAAAGTGTATTTTTTCACATTTTTTAGTTGTTTGTGCATCGGTTAGGTTCCTAAACTTGGTATAAAACCCTCCCACCAGTCATTTATTTCTCCACAATGGAAATTCTTACCCATTGCAAGGTTTAGGCTCGATTCAGTTTATGAATTTTGAGCCAATTCCCAATGAAGTTGTAGTCTAGTGCGCAGCTTGTCAGGGCAGTTCAGTACTCAGTCCAGCACCCCCACCAAGCGCGCGGCCCAGTCTGCTGATGCCCCATCACCACGTTCGTCGCTGAGTGCATCCCGCACATCACGTGCCACTCAGCGTACCCCGTCAGTGCACCCCTTCAGTGGCCAACGCCCAATCCGACTCGATCGACCGCGCACCCATCGTCGCCTGCTCGCACCTCATCATCGCGCCTCGTCAGCATGTGCATCTTGCGAATCCCACGCCTCGTCAATGCTGCATTGACCCGTCGCCCATCACTCGACCTAGCGAGACCCAACTACACAAACATCCGCCCGATCCATTCCAACATGCGCGCGGCATAGTCCTGCTCGCCTCCCGCGCGACCCCACCACCCCTTCCACTCCAAATCCTAATTTTACGATTTTTCTTGGTTATTTTTGTCTTTTTGCAATGTTTTAGGGATAACCTAATGTTTCCTATTTAAACAAGTGTAAGGCCTCATTAGAGGAGATTGGATTTTGAAATAAACTTGTGTGTTTGTGAGGTCTTCCTCTCTTTTTCTTCTTTGTGAAGAACTTGGTCTTTTCAAGCTTCAATCTTGAAAGATCAAACCTTTGATAGCTTTGGTTCAACCAACCAGTTTGGTTAGGGTCAAACTCCTATTCTGATAACTCTAGTTTTAGTTGACAGGTTTGGCTACGATCAAGTTCCTTTCTACACGTTTCTTGATTTGTACGACGATCCTTTTCAACATTTTGCGTTGTTGTTGGATCTAGGGTTCTTTAATACCCTAGGTTTGCATCAATTTGTATCAAAGCATTGGATCGAACGAATTCAAGTAGCTAACTTTATTTTCTTGTTATCTATTTCCTCATCTCTTTCTTTGTTCTTTTTGATTATCTATAAAAGAAAAAGAACTTTTCTTTCTTTCATTCATCTATCAAGTTGTTGTCTTTCGATCATTTGATCACCTATTCGAAAAAAAAGTTGCTATTATTCTTCAAAAAAAAAAGTTTTTTTGTTTCTTCCAAAATTTCTAAAATCCAAAAAAAATGTAACAACCCCATTTTTTATTTACTTTAAAAATCGTGTAAATTTCAAAATTTTCTTTTTATAAAAACGTCAGAGTATTTTCCTTTTGTAAAACCCGATCATTAAAACTCTTGACTTAAAACATTTATCAATTTCAATGGTAGTAAGAAAATCATTTTATGAAAACGCAGCAGAATTGAAATAAAAAATTAAAGAATATTAAATAATTTAAAAATCCTTTTACAAATAAATTCATTTTAATTCTTTAGCCCAGTCAGCCACAAGTTCCACCCGTGCAAATCCTTCATCCACTATCTCTTAGTCTGATCACCTATGCGTGCACCTACATCGCATGACTTAACTAATAAGTCTAAGACTTAGTAAGTGATATAAAATAAAAGGTATGATGCACATGTAATGCAGCTTTTAAATCACTTTTTGTTTTCTGTTTCTGTTTCTCTTCTTTCTTTCTTTTCTTTTCTTTTACCGTTTTCTTAATCTTAACTTTATTACTTTATTGTTTTGCCTTTGGTATTCAATTCAAGTATCAACAAATGGGAGACTAATCCACTCAAAGCCTCTAACCATGGAGACCATGTCCACCAAGCCTCTATTTATTGTTCTGTCTTTGGTATTTAACTCAAACCTCAACCAATGAGGGACTTATCAACCCAAAGCCTGTAACCATGGGGACCATGTCCACCAAGCCTCTATTTATGAGTTTGAGTTCAACATCAAAGCCTTAACCGTCTAACATTGGGATGTAACTCAACCATTGGGGGACGAATCCACCCAAATCCTCTAACCATGAGAACAATGTCCACCAAACCTCTATTTATGAGTTACATGCCAAAGCCTTAACTGATTACCATTAGAAACATAACTCAACCATTGGGGGACTAATCCACCCAAAGGCTCTAACCATGGGGACCATGTCCACCAAACCTCTATTTATGGGTTATGTGCCAAAGCCTTAAACTATGGGGAGTGCATCAACTAAACCTCTAACCATGGGTGAACAATCCGCCCAAGCCTCTCTAACCATGAGGAAACAATTCGCCCAAGCCTTTATCCTTTTCTTTACTTTACTTTATTGTTTAACCATGGGGGAACAATCCGCCCAAGCCTTTATCTTTTTTCTTTACTTTATTATTTAACAATTTACTATTCGATTCCGTTTTGTTTACAAAATCATGCTTAAAAACTCATTTTCGTATCGTTTTGAAGACCATGATGCATGATACTCGTGGATGCATACATTCTCTACTAGAAGAATTTAATAGTGAAACCAACATACAATTCATAGAGCATGCTTATAAAAACTGTAAACAATGAAACGTGCTATTTAAAACTGTAAACATCGAAACATGCTATTAAAACTGTAACCACCAAAACATGTTATTTAAAACGGTAAACATTGAAACATGCATCTCCTATTCTTGCGATGTAGGGCCCTAAGGACCAAAGCACATGTGTATCACATATCTGCAGTCCGTGGTGCGTTTGACACTCTATTCTTTTCTCGTTAATACCTTCAAAATAATTAAAATTTATTTATCAATATTTTTATCAATCATGAACCCAACTTTGATACCGAAATTCCTCGTTATAATTTAATTATCGTTTAACGAATTTCTATTCATTTATCTTCATTAATTTATAGTCAATAAACGAATAACCTTAATTTATAATTTTTTCCCTTAACACTTAGCAAACTTCATTAGTCAACTTAATTACTTAGCAACCACTCTGTAATAATTCTAATATCTTAACATCTGCAATGAGATAACGATATCCAACAATAGTTGCTCATTCCATCAATGTAACCCGATAATAAAGAGAATTTGCTTATAAAACCAAATAGTATTTTATCCACGTCAGAGTAAAGAGCCATTTAATTCCAAATACAAAGTCAGACCTAACAACTTCTTATTATCCATCAACTAAACATTTTAGACTATTAATTCGACCAACAGAATATCGATCCAGGATTCAATTCAACATTCATCACATCTTTACTTTGACAAAATAACAATAATTTCTAAGCTATATAACCTGTACAATCTGAACTCCATAATAAATAGAGAGCACTTATCCAAATATCAAGAATCAGACTTCTCAACAGAACAATGAGTCACAAAGAATGGCTCACGGCAGATCCAACAGTCAAATAGTTATACAGAGTCAAAACTCCAACAGGATAAACAGTCCTACAATTTTACAAGGTATTACAGAGAATTTCATCCTCACTAGAATAATCCGAAGACCCGAGGAAGAACACCAGGGCACCATGGCCATCACTCCATCTCCAACACTTGTTCACGGTTCACAAAGGTTCACGGTTTACAGAGAAATACACACACACAAGGACATAATCTTACCTTCCTCACACTGCTCTTGGCCCTATCACAGAAAGCTCACCTGATGGCCATCACTGTCCAATTCCAATCTCACTGCCAGCTTCCAATCTGTCGAGATTTATAGACAGAAGACCCCATGGACGCCAGGCTGATGGAGGATCACACAATTCGAAGGAGGTGGTCCAATGACCAAACTCCATGCTGGAAAATTGCAATCGTCTCGAGAGAAGGAAGAAGTTGGGGCGGCCAGAAGAAAACGAGTCGATTTAATGTTGAAACCACAGACCCAGACCCGAGCTCGAATTGATGCCAGCGACCCGAAGCCCTGCCATCGCCGATTCGGACCTGTCGAATGCCAAACGCCTCTCCACCGACGCGAAATCAACCAAAATCGGAAGCCAAGAAGAAAAACTCTAAACATAGACTATACACTTACCTCCACTGGAGATTCGTTGTACCAAAATCGACACCGAGAGTAGCGTCACATTGAGCCCTAGCTTGCCGCACGAAGAATCACCCGTAGCCGGACAGAACATCATCGCCGAACGTCGCCGCAACTCCCATCGCTTGCTGTCGTGTCGCGCTTCCGATCGTTCTTCCCAATTGCTCACCCGGTTTCTCTCGGCCACTCTCACGTTTTCTCCCCCTTCTCTTCTCTAATTTCCTTCTCTTATTTCTTCAATTAAATTAAAATAAAAACTTAATTTAATAATTAATCCCCACTTAATAATTAATCCAATCTTCCGTATATTATTTCATCACTTTTCACTCTTTTAAATAATTAATCACCTCAATTCTAATTTTCTTTTCTCCGAATATTGCTTGATGATAAGTATCGGTCCAATTAAAATTCTTCAATTCGGCTTCCAAAATAATTATCCAATAATTTATATAATTATCTCCTAACAATTATTTTTCTAAACTTATTTTCATAATAATATATTCCATAATAGAATTTATCTGAATAATCCAATTATACCCCCAATGAATTTCTCGTTAAATAGATCTCATTATCCTTAATTAATTATGTTATAAGAATCGGGGTATTACAAAAAAGGAAGGCCTAGTCCAAAAAAAAATCGTAAATACCTTGTGGGAAGCATCTCAAAGAGTACAATTCAAGTTTCCAATCTTTGGTCTATTTCTGTCACTTTTCAGCAATTCTTAAGAAAAAGTTTCCTCTTTGGGAAAGTTCGTCAATACCTTATCCCAAATTCAAGGTATTACTTCTTTGGCTACTTAATCACAATATGTAGTTTGAGTAGCTTGGTTTATAATCAAAGTTGGGGAAAATTGAATTTAAAGTTTGAAAAAGTTTTGACTTTTTTGGTTTTTGCTTGATTGAACACTCCTTTTTGTTCTTTGATTGAGTTGTTACGTAAAGATCTAAAAGTGGGGATCGATTGATAAAAGGTAAAAGTGTGATCTTATTATTATAAAAGTCATTCAAGAGCAAACACGGGTGGGAGTGAACATTACTCAAGTGAAACACGTGAGCGAGGGAGAAAGGACTTTAATTTTATTGTCATTTACTTTTTCGCAATTTACCTTTTCGCAATTTACTTTCTGCAGTTTACCTTTCCATAATTTACTCACTGCATTTACTTTACTGCACTTCAATTATGCAATTTACTTTTTTTTGTAATTTTATTTCCTTCTTTTTACTGTTTTTCCTTTTTATCACAATCATTGTAATCTCTTCTTCTCATCTACTTTCTTGATACTTACTGATCTAACAACATTAGTGGAAGTGGAGAAAATACACACATTGACATACAGTTATTTATGAGGGCCTTGCAAGATCAATTCCGCGCTTTAACTCTAAGGTTGGACTATTTAGAAATGCCGATTCCTCCCCATGGCAGAGATAGAAGGAGTTACGAACGGGGTGAGTTTGAGGAGCAAGAAGGCAACCACCAACAGAGAAGGGATTTTCGAATGGATCGAGAAGATGGCCGTTTAAGTAATACTAAGATAAACGTTCCACCTTTCTAAGGAAAAGGTGACCCGAAGGCATACATAGAATGGGAGCGGAAAGGGGATTTAATTTTCGATTGCCAAAACTACAAGGAGGAAAAGAAACTTAAGTTGGTCACATTAGAATTTTCAGACTATGCAAACATTTGGTAAGATCAAACAGTTAAGTATCAAAGGAGGTATGGAGAGCCACCAATTCGGACGTGGGAGAGTTTGAAAACCATGATGAGAAACAGGTATGTTCCTTTGTACTACTATCGAGATTTATGCTGATAATTACTAAACTTAAGTCAAGGATTCATGAGCGTGGAGGACTACTATAAGGAGATGAAAGTAGCCATGATAAGGGCTAATGTCCAAGAAGATGTGGAAGCCACAATGGCAAGGGTCGTTGGAGGACTAAATCAAGAGATAGCAGAAGTCGTTGACTTGCAACATTACGTTGATATGGAAGAATTACTTCACAAGGCCATCCGAATTGAACGACACATGAAAACCAAGAAGAGTGCTAAGATAGGATCAACCTCCAACAACACATGGAAACCTGAATGGAGGAATGAGAAGCAAAGACTATAGACGCCATTCAACCAAGAGGAAAGGCCAAGGTTATGACTTCAACTAGGACTCGAGACATCAAATGTTTTAGGTGTCAAGGATTTCGGCACATCGCGTCAAACTGTCCCAACAAAAGAGTCATGGTTGTGAAAGAAAATGGAGATATAAAAAGTGAAGATGAAATGCCACCTCTCGAGGATTGTAGTGATTTGGAAGTTGAAGAACCGGTTAAGGGAGACTTGTTGGTCACACGAAAAATCTAGAATATGCAAATCAAGGAGGATAGCGATGAGGTACAAAGGGAACATATTTTTCATACCCGTTGTCTTATTAAAAATAAAGTATGCAGTTTGATTATTGACAGTGGGATTTGTACGAACGTAGCTAGCACATTATTGGTCAAAAAGTCGGATTTGGAGACTGATAAGCACCCAAATCCATATAAGTTACAATGGCTAAGTGGTTGTAGAGAAGTTAAGGTTTCAAGGCAAGTGAAGGTCGCATTGTCCGTCAGGAAATACGAGGATGATGTTCTATGTGATGTGGTCCCTATGCAAGCTACACATGTTTTATTAGGGAGACCTTGGCAATTTGATAGGAGAGTTAATCACAACAGGTTCAAGAATGAGTATTCTTTGATTCAAAATGAGAAGATTGTTGTGTTGACACCATCAAAGCAGTAGGAAGCTAGAAAAATCAAGAGAAAGTTGCCAAAGATTTCCAAGATTGTTCCAAAGCAAAAGAGACACTTGAACTTGAAGGAGTTGAAAAGATTTTGGAAGTTAGAGAAAAGGAAAAAGGCAGTAGTGAAAAGGGAGATAAAAGAACCATAGTGAGAAAGCCCAAAATAAAGTGAGCAAAAAAGGCAAAGAGTGAGAAAAGAAAATGGAGGATGAGAGAAGAAAAACAAAGAGAAGAAGAAAAAAATAGTGGGAGAGGAGATAAAAACCGAGGGAAAAAAGGAAGGAAGAAGAGTTGGAATGGTTCAAAAATTTGTGAAAAATAGTGAGGTATTTTTATTTTTATGCACACATGTTTGCTTATGTCCCCATCGACTAACTGATTCTTCCCTAGTGGGTGTATATTCTAATTTGTAGGGAAATCAAGACATTCGATCAGAAGACGACAAAAGACATGCAAATCCTTGGATCATTCACATCAAGGAGATTTCCAATGACATGCACTACAAAGGTAAGAACATTGTGGCAACCAACATAATGTCAAAAAGAGATGAACTTGCTTCTAATAGCCTATTTAAGTTATTGAAGGCAAGAAATATTAGAAAATTGAATGAACATAACTTAGGAATTACGAGATTTTGGAATCTTCTTGAAAGAAATGCATGTACCGATTTGTGTGAAATTAAAGGATGTCGATTAATTGAAAATGCATGTTATGTTCCTACATATTGTCTTCATAACTTATCGTTTGGTGACTTCAAGTCCTTAAATGATTTTTTTTGGAGCATATACAAATGATAATTGGGAATTTGCGTTCATACTTAAGCATGAATGGATGATTATGTTTTATGAACTATGTGATGTTTTGAGAATTATCATGATAATGATGAATTGTGTGCCTTAAGTATTTTAAAAGGAAAATTGTTGTTAAATGCTTCTATTGTCACGACCCGAAGATGGACCGGATAGAACTGGCAGGTCAGGCAACCCGATCATCGTACAGAACCCAATCACCCAACCAATGCATGAATTTATTTGCGGAAGACTTTAATAAATATTGTGCGGCCCAAAAGATATGGGCCTAGGTTCGAGTAGAGATCACGAGAAAATAACGATGCATAAATAAAAATGAAATCCAAGTACTGTGCAACAAATCCAAACCAACTGTGTTTAAGGTTTACAAACCAAATGTAAATATGCTCACCAAGTAACAATAAATCACTTAGATCAAAATAACAAAACATTTCAACTTCTAATCTTCAGCTACTATTGCCTTTACCTGAAGTTTTGGTGGAGGAGTCGTTTGGGGTGAGTGACTAACTCAATATAGTATAGCTATACTAAATGCACCTCATGTAAAATTGGTTTTTCTCTGTTTTCAAATACAGGGTTATGTTTCTCTTTTTGTCCATACATGAATTTAAAGCATTTCAAACCTCTTTATCATTTTATCAAACCGGCCCATGGGCCTCGATGTGGTTGTAGAAAAAACTCGGTGTATACATAGACAGCTATATCATAAAAGTATGCCAACATCGTTTTCCATATGAAAATGTCATCAGTGAGAAAGGATAGTCACTCAAGGATCCATCCGACACTCATCATAGAAGATGGTCACTAAGGACCCAAGGACCTGTTAATGACAACACCTTATGAGACAGGAATAATGACTGCGATCCGTAGATTCTGCACGTCACCCAAGTTGCCGGTGAACCAATCTACACGACACAACTAGTATAATCAAACAAAACAAATACGGTTGCTCACTATATATATATAGACTTGTTTATCAGCTAAGATACCTGGAAGCTCCAAATGGACGAGGGTTGCCGACGATCAAGCTTAACCGTCACGCCACCCTTCAAATGAAACGGTACTTAGGACAAACAAGTCTCAGCGACTGACAACCATCTTATCCACGGGACACACCCTGGCCAGGTTTAGGGGCTTGCGACCCAAGGAGGTGTCATCACCCTCCCATCCTATTTATAACTTTCAGGGATCTCGACCTGAAGACACGTCACCAATGCCCTATCCTATTTTCGCACATCAAACAATCAACTTTCACGCAGCAAAAGGTATCCATAGGATAGCCTCGTGATGCTTTAGTGCTAGAGTACCTAAAGCATCAAAAGAATCATCCTCTGTTATATGCACAATAATTTCAAAAACCATGTACAAAATCTAAAACATGAGAAAAAAAACATATATATAAAAACAGATGTGCTGTCAAACAATCCCCGTCATTTTTTAAGTGTGGTATTCCACAAAATAATTATTTTGAAAACTGGATGTCATGCAATGCAATGTAAGAGGTATAGAAATTCCTACTTTTTCGGTGTTCCCTCTTGTTAACTAGAGCAACAATCTCCTCGGAATCATATCACACTCGCTGAAATCGTCCAAGCCTGACAAACGTATAAAACATGGGAATTTTCATAAATAAATTCCAAGAAATAAACGAGAGGGTCCTATACCGGGAATAAGAACCCAACAGACGTATAAACGACTCATCTAATCATTCTAACAAAATCCCAAATTTTACCTTTTGGCAAATAAATAGATCACCATCCAAACAACACTTAATCCTCACCATATTGTGCGCATTTAAACAGTTAACAATGTTACAAAATGTCTCTTAAACTTAGACAGGATCAGCTCTATCATATGAATAACTATAACAGAAACTCAACCTAATTCATTATTGCAACAGCAAAAACATGCTCAATATTCATCTCCAACTTCAATTTAAATTCATTATTCAATATAGCAAACAAACCAAGCTAGAATCTTCAAGTCGACAAACGACGAAACTAAACAACAACAACACCTCTTGAATCCATTACTAAAACCTTAAGATTAAATAATCACAGCCAACAATAAAATAGAGAGCACATATCCTTAGACCAAGTCCTCCGAGTTTATCCATGATCATAAAATTAATTTAAGGAAGCTAAGGCCAAACCCCCTAATCTTAACAAGTAGCAGTGAACAGAGTTGTATTTCAATTAACAAAATGCCAGAACATATACCCTCTAGAATTTTAATATACAGTGAGCAGAGTTATACCCAAACAGAAGACTCCTCCAATCCACAAACAGTCAACAACCTAATAATTCAGTAGCAGAATAGGAGATTAAAACCAACTTAACAGGGTTTAAGTCCTCAACACCATCGGTGTAATATCTTGAATTTTCGTTGAGCTAAGCACAAGGCTTATGTGATGATTTTGGGATATTAGGAGTTGAATTGGACTATTTAGAAATATTGGTAAAGAGAAATACATTTGGAATAAGTGAATTATGATATCCCGTTATATTCATAATTAGTTTAAGGAAAATATTAGAGTTATCATAGAATGGGTGATGACACTTGGATTCAGAAAAGATGATATTATGACTGAATTAATGATTGACAGTCAGTGGATTAATAAGAAAAAATACATTTGGATATAATAAGGTTGAAGTTATAAGGTTTATAATATTTTGGAGTACATTGGATTTAATAAAAGAATATGGTGGAAGATGAGTTATAGAATATATACTTTGAGTATTAAGGGATAGATTATGGATAGTTGGATAACTCAAGTGTTGGCCAAAGGGAAATTATAATTAAACGTAATTGGACGCAATTGGATATTATAAAGATACTGTAAAGAATGGAAGTTTGGATATAATTGGGTGTGGAAATGTGAAGCATATAGTGTAAGTTGGTAGATGATATAAATGTTCGTATATGTAAATATACAGTTTGATACATAAAGGTTTGGAGAAGATGAAGTGGTATGGAGGATATTTCAATTACATGTAAGACATTAGGTGAGGGTTAGATATATATGTATACATATTTAATTATAGAAGACATGCATGACATGCATTTGTTATGTAAATAAAGAATAAGCAGAAGAATTATGTGAAAATCAACCTTTGATGACTGCAGCCGATCGACCGGCATTACTTGATCGGCAGTAAAATTTGAAGGATGCGATATGCGGGCGTTTGGCCAAAGGACGGTTGATCGTCCTTCATAAAAATCGATCTACTGCAAATGTTAAATGTCGTTTGGAGATGAAAAACGTCGCTGGAACTGATAATTCTTCAATGTGGATGCCTGACTGATGCATGAAACATTATTATGGTCACCTTTCCACCTTCAGAAGGCTGCTGGAGGGACGTTGATGAATGGCCATTTATGAGGGTTATGTGAAGGGATGATAACCGAAGTAAAATGAATGGTTTGAACTGTCTGAACATCTGGATCTTAATGGGTACGTCCAGCGGCCTTCCGTCTTCAAGGGATTGATGAAGAGACGTTGTTGGAGGTCTATAAATTGGATGGAAAGTAGCAGTGTTGAAGGAGTTGGACAACGATGGAGAACCTCTGCCGAAATGTTGTGTGAAAGGAGGAGAATTTGCAACCGTTAGTGAAAGTGTGAAGGTTTAGAGAGAAAGAAGGTGATGATCCTCTAATGATGTATTTCAAAATGTTTAAAGGTTTGTAAAAAGTAGCAACTGTGGGAATTTGAGTGTCCTGGTATTTTCAATGAAGAGTGAGAGTCTGAGGAAGAGTTGTGAGAAGCTGCTATGAATATGTGAGTGTTCTGTCGAAATTGGAGAGAGAATGATCTGGCAGAACTCTTATTCTTCTTGAGTTCTTATGAGAGTAAAAATATTGTGAAGGAGCTGTAATGTTTGTGAATGGAAGTTTAAGAGTTTGAAAAGAAGAAGTAACTGTGAGCAAGGGTTCTAAAGATTGAAAAAGCAGTGAAGAGATGTCACACACGTGATGTTGCATGCATGTGAGGTGAAGAAACTGCATGGCTATTTGAAAGAATGAGTCTGTGAAGAATTATGGAAGGAAACTACACGATACTACCATAGAAATTGAGAGGGTTTCAGAGAAATAAAGGACGTGGAATAATCTGGAAATGAAGGACTTGATGAGAAGCAGTTGGGAAGGGAGAACAAAAGTTTCGTGAAGGATAAATTACGTGCTAATTTAGTAAAGCTAAGGACACGAGGTAAGGAATAATGCTTGTGTTTTGTCTGAAAGGACCTACATCACAAGAGTAGGGTTTTTTGTGTAAATTAATATGTTAGTTTTATTGATAGTTATCTGGTTAGGTTATATTCCTACATTAGATTACTGACAGTTATGATGAAAATAGTTTTCTAAGATGATGGTCATTGATATAGGGAAGTTAGATTGAAGTGGTGGATACTATAGGATAGTGATTATATTGTTAAAGGCTAAGTTAACTTTATAGTTGAAGCATGGTATTGTTGTTAATTGTTTATAGTATTATTTGCAATATATGAACTGTTGTATGTGACATTCATGTAGATATGTTAATAGAATGTACATCATGCATTTCATTGGCTAATAGTAAAGATAAGAATGGTGTTTCTACGTGGGTTCGGATACTGAAGAGGTTGCTCACATGCAGAAATAGTTCGTTTGAGTAAGTTCACTAAAGAAGTTGCTCTCACTCAACGAGTGGTGAGTTCGAAAACTGAAAAGGTTGATCTCACCTAACAGAAAAATGGTAAACGGTAACGAATGTAAATGTAGGTGGGTCTGTTTTTATTGAGTTTGGAAACTAAAGAGGTTGCTCTCATGTAAAAACGAATCCAAACAGTGAGTTCGAAAACTGAAGAGGTTGCTCTCACTCAGCTTACAACAGTATATGAAACTAAAGCATGTAGAATTGTCATAGAGGTTAATGTTGCATTACATTTTATATTCCTTACTGGGCAATAGACTCATTATTCCTCTTGTGATGTAGATATGCAAAGGATTAAAGATGGTAGTAGTTGATGAGGCATTTGTGCGTTGCAGACTTGACGGCTGATGAGGCTAAAAGGTTTAAAGAAGAAATGTAATGTTTGAAAAGAATGACTTCGTTATGGTATTTTTAAGTATATTTTGAAATGATTCTTTAAGTATTCGAAATACGAGTCTTCTGCTGTTGCAATATTTTAAGGTTTTACAGTACGAAATGTTTTAAGTGATAAATGGTTTAATAAAAAGGAATTTATTTATACAATTCTTGTTTAAGTTAGTTTTCAAATAAAAAGTCTTCCGCTGTGATTTAAAGGAAAAAGTTTTCAAAAATCGTGAATTTTAAATTAAAAGAATAAACGGGATGTTACAACCGGGTTATGCAATAAACGAATTTGGAGAGCAAAAACCCAATTAACATAGCAAGTCATCGAAGCCTTCTATCAAAACATACTATTATAAACCCACAGCAAAACAGAACATCACCGAAGACATCAATAAATTCCAAACAGTTTCTTTATCAGCAAAATTTCGTCCAACAACGTTCCATAAAGACAGTAACATGAGGAAATTAATTCTCCACAACACTAGTTCATCCACGGGTGTTTTTAACAGACAAACAATGGGCTAACATTCAAACATAACAGAAACCCAAACAACAACACTGTAAATCGGCACCAAATTACAGGGCTAATTCTTGAGAAACCAATCACCGCAGCAACCAAAATTACAACCCTCAGTGACAATCAGAGCATGAATAACACAGCAATTATCCAAGCAGAACATTTCAACAAAACTAAGAATCAATCCACCAAAATTTCAGCAACTTAAACGGTTCAGCCGCAAGACCAAACTTTCAGTGTTCTTACCTTGAGTCTAATAAATGTAGGAATGTGCTCCACGGTTTTGTCCCTGTCATCCAAACAGCTCGGAAGACCCTAGATGGACTGCATAGCTACTCGCCTTCCTGCCAGAATCGTCGACTCACCTCGTTTAGTCCCCTTTTGTGAACGGCTAAGCCCTTCTCTCGCGGGTGTCCCCTCGGTTAGTCCCCTTTTGTCATTTTGTCTTAATTAATTGAATAATCAATAATTCAATTATTTCATCTAATGAAAAATAATAAACTTATTATTGAGTGTATTAAATAATTAATTATTTAATCTTTTTTGTTCATTTTTCTATTATTCGAATAATGATAGAAGGTAACGAATGGACCGATGGACCTATAGCTTTAAGCTCCAATAATATTTCATTAATTAATATAAAAATCTTTATATTAATTAATATAATTATTAACTCTAAATTAATTCCACTAAATACTTAGAGTTACACTCTAAAAAACTATATAGTATATTTACTCTAATTAATGTCCATTGATATAGTCATTACATATATATTAACCCTCCAATTAGATTCACAATAGAGCTAGGTCTATAATCCGTTAACCTCTCATATTGCGTCTTTATCCTTGACTACCATTAGTTCTTGATTGAATAATTAATTCATAACGATTATGAACTGCGCGCTAATTATTCAATCTTTGAACTAACAAAGAAGGGAATGTATAGAAATAGATTTCATTATATCGATATTAACATTCCCAGCTATTCATTTTAATTCACTCCCAATAAACAAGGTATACGAATCGTAACTCGTACAAAACTTTACCGAGTAAATCAAAAATAAATTAAAATAAAATAAGAGTTTGTTAAATACAATTAATTAAGATCATGCATATATGATCATCATTATGATAAAATTAATTGTTCTAAATTTAATAAAAATTATCAGAACAACATAATTTTATCTGGTTCAGTCCTATATAATCATATTATATAAAACATATTTATCTTATGCCACTACATATTTAGTTGGAATATGACTATACATTCTTAATGAGATAAACTATGTTTATGACTATGAACTATTTGAAGATTCCATATTTGAAATATAAGTCATGGAGATATTCTGGTTATTACTCTGTATATTTTATCCCACATATATACAATATATATGTTAATATAAAGTTAGCATAAATAACCAAAGAATTTTCTATGAATTTTATAAAACATAATATAAAATGTTAACATAATATCAATCAATATAAATTTATTTATATATTATAAAATTATTCTATTACATTTCCTTGTTGGGCATAGTACTCCCAACAATTATTAAGCATTGAAGGAAGGGTAAAAAGGGGAAGACAAGCCCAAGGATCCAAAAGGAGGTCAAGTTTCAAGAAAACCCGAGGGTCCCTTTGCAATATACGTAACCTAGCACACGCACGTGCAACGCGCAGTCCAGTGCGCAGGCCATCCGCACAGCCCAATACATAGTCCAGCGCCTGCGCCCAGTAAGAGGCCTAGTTTGCCAGCACCCCATCACCGATCTCGTCACAGCGCGCTAGTCAACGCGCCTCGTCAGCTGGCCCCGTCAACCGCCGACGCCCGATCCGACCCACTCGGCCGTGTGCCCATTGTCGCCCACCCGCACCTCATCAGCGCACCTCGTCAGCACGCACATAAACAAGTGTTAGGCCTCATTATAGGGGATTGAATTTCTAAATAAACTTGTTTGTTTGTGAGGTCTTCCTCTCTTTTTATTTTTTATGAAGAACTTGGTCTCTTCAATCTTCAATCTTCAATCTTGAAAGATCAAACCTTTGACATCTTTGGTTCAACAAACCGGTTTAGTTAAGGTCAAGCTCCTCTTCTGATAACTCTAGTTCTAGTCGACAGGTTTGGCTAGGGTCAAGTTTTTTTCTACACATTTCTTGATTCGTACAACGATCCTTTTCAATGTTCCGCATTGTTGTTGGATCTAGGGTTCTTTAATATTCTAGGTTCGCATTATATTTTGTGGAATTTTCACATATGGAAAATATGACGGGGACTGTTTGACAGCACATCAGTTTTTATACAATGTATATATGTGAGTTTTACACGTTTACTTTTTGTGCATGGTTTTCATGGTGTGATATGGATCTGATATGGGAGGTTGAGTCCTTTGGATACTTTGAACGATTTTGGTGTCAAAGTATCATGAGGATATCCTTAATACATCTTCTACTGCGTGAAGATGTTTTTTTTTGTGTGCTGTGTGGAAAAATGGATAGGGTGGTGTTGACGCGTCATTGGGTTTTGAGTCCCTAAACTTGATCACGGTGATTATATTTGGTTGTGTCATCGCTGTCTAGTTTGCCGGCAACCCCTATGAGGGGCTGGATTTTTGGATCGAACTCACAATATCTTCCTCTATGCCCATTCTGGACTGGCTTTTTGTGGTTTGTTTCAGAGGTGTCCTTGTTTGAACCTCCTTTTTCATAGTCTCTCGTTTCATTTGATGAAAAAAGATGGAGGCTTAATTTTCTATAGTTGACTAGGTATCTAGCAATGTTTTGATGATTGCCTCATTGGTGGCTAATGAAGCCTATTTTGATGGTAAATTATGTTTTGAAAAATGATTTTACAAACACATGTACGATTTTGATAACGAGTACAGGTACGTGTACAAGTACGAATACATGTATAGGTACGAGTACATGTATGGTTACTGTATTGTTTTGATCATAGTTTTGGTAAGAAAAGATAAAACTGTTTTCATAAGCATTGCATTTAGTATAAGTTCCCTACTGAGTTTGTCACACACCCCTTTGACTATATTTTTCCCTAGGTTGAGGTATATAGGTCCTTTGCAGGGTGGTTATATATGCCCTCCTTTTTGGGGCGTATCGTTTTTCCCTTGGATGAGTGGGAGTCTGCAAGTTCTATCCCTTCGTTTGTGGTACATAAGGGTTTATTGTTTGGTTTGGTTTCCTGCACAGTGATTTGCTTTATTGTTATCACGCTATCATGTTTATTATTGACTACTCTATGGACCCTGACTTTTTTGATTTTGGGATTTAGGCTTAATTTTGTATTAAGAGTTATGTTGATGCTCTAGCCTTGAGCTGAACGATCGAGTTCTCTTTGAGAATTGCGTCGCCTAACCTTGCATTATTGTTAGGTTCATCTTTTGGGTTATGACAGCTACTGATTTTGTAACGACTCAGTTTTTCGTAAATCCTTTAAAATGCTTAAAAATTTAAACTTTTGTAAAACCGTTGAAATCTGTTTTAAAAAACATCAGAGTGCGACGCTAAACCGGCCCGCTACTAACCTTTCTTTACACTCGTTATGAAAACCCAATTTATAAAATGCGGAAGCGTTATCAAATCATTTGTAAAACATAGCGGAAGCGTTATATAAAAATCTTTTGTTCAAAGCGTTACGAAAGTGTAAATCATTTAAATGAAAAGACTAAACAAATAAATACAATTTATTACAACCGTTTTCTCTCCTCGCTCTCTTTATGCCAGGCTAACCCCAATCTCGCTCGTGCAAATCCTTCATCCTTGCTTCGTTATCTATTTATTATTTGTCCATCGTTTTTTATACGAGTACCTACACCTGCACCACAAGTAACTGTAAGTCCGATGACTTAGTAAGGAAAAGGGTTAATGCAATTATGATATGCCTCTCTTTAGTCCTTTTTGGAATGAGGGCCACCCAAACAAATCCTTTCATTACGTCATTCGTTCGTTCATTACTTTACCTTCGTTCATTCATTCATTTATTACTCGTACATCAAGCAGAAGATTGAAGGGTTCATAAGGGATGGAATAGTTGACCTTATCTAACATTTTACTTGCGATTAGGTCCCTGTTCCCAACACGATAGGGGGCTTCGCCTAACCGTAGACTAAATATGCTACCCATCCGCCCTTCAACTCCCCATTTCCTTCATTTTCTTAACATTTTACCTCACTTATGCATGTGTGAGTACCACCAATAAGATGACACTCCCTATTCGTTTCTTTTGTCGTGATGCATGACCATACATTCTCATCCTAACATGATGCATGATGCTTTATAACGTAACATTAAGAATAATTGAAGTGTGCATAAAAGAAAGTAATTGAGAGCAAACTGTAATTGAAAGCACACATAAAGAAAGTAAATGACAAAATTTGCATGGTGCACGTAAGGAAAGTAAATAACGGCATATAACAGAGGACAATTATAATGAAAAGCGCATAACATAAAACAAGTATGATATCGAATTTAAACAACGAAATAACAATAAACTAAACATGCTCAAGAAAATAAGATAATTATTTTAGTTCTTTAGCCTAGTTAACTTATTAGTCCATTTACATACTTCCGACATTTACTTTTCTAGGTGATCATTCTGATTAGTTATCCTAGATGAGTTACATGCTCAAGACAGATTACAGTTATTATCCTAGATAGTGTCCTAGATAATTTGCATGCTCAAGGACTAATTTCGATCATTATTATAGTCGGATATCCTAATTAAATTACATGCTCAAGTTTAGTTAATTACTAGTTAATTTCCTCTACTTAATTAGTTAATTTCCTCTACTTAATTAAGATGCATTGGTGATTAATTAAGCTAGTTAAACGTGCTCAACTAGTTAATTGATCATGCTCAACTAGTTAGTTAATTAGCATGCTCAAGAATTAGTTATTAATTAAACAACTAGTTAATATGTTCTAATTAGTTATTTAACGACTAGTTAATTAATCGTGTTACTTTGTATGCTCAAATCTAATTAATTGTTTTGGTTAACTGTTCTAGTTAATTAACATACTCAAGTTGTTAACATGCTTAAGTAATAATTAACATGCTCAAGTTAATTATCATGCTTAAGTTAATCAACGTGCTTAAGTCTAATTAACCTACTTAGGTTAATTAACTACTCTAGTTAAGTTAACATGCTTAAGTCTAGTTAATTAAGTGGATTAACATACTACAGAGTTAATTAACGTGCTAGGTAATTAATTAGACATGCTCAGGTAATAATTGCAATTAGCATTCTATTTGATTGACCTTTAAACTAGCATGCTTAGGAAATGATTGGAAATTGAATCTATTTGAATAACATTCAAACGTGCTTAAGGCCTAGTTAAGTTTACATGCTAGTTAATTTAACATGGGTATCAACAAAAGAAATAACAGAATGACATATACATTGTATGAATTGAATGATAGTTGAATTATCAAGGAGAGTGTAAACTAGATAGCAAGTAAATAATAAATAACAGAACATTTAAAGAAAACTCTTAATCTGTTCCTTCATCATTCATATATCCATCATTTCACACTTGTTACATTCGAGTATTAAGTACTCATCACAACAACTAAACTTTTGCAGTAAAGAGAACAAACTATTAACAAAGAAATTCACACTATCAAACAACAAGGAAGTAATGACGGAATATTATCTAAAAAATTATAGCAGTAGTTCAACCAAGGAATTAATAGCAGTAGAGCAACCAAGGAACTATCAATAATATCAACTAACAATCTAACAGCAGGGATCGTAAGAAATTCATAGGACACTAGACAAAACTCACGCACACTCACTTGTGGTGTAGGGCCTCCACTGGCCAAGACACCTCTATTTCCTTACCTCAATTCTTTATTGCGTTTGGCACTTAGTCGCTATCCTACTCTTTCTTTTTTTTTTTTCCAATACTTTCATAAATAAAACATTTATCAATTAATAACTTCTTATCGAATTCTATAAGCTTTAACACTTAAAATCCTCATATTCACAACTTAGCAACTAACAGCGGATCAATAACTAACTACAACGCAGATTCATATTCATCAACACCCAATAATACTATTCTCCATTGTCGAATAACCAACCAACCATGGAACCTCCCTAATCTCATTAACCAACCCAACCCACCACACTGGCAGTCAATACCACTATCCAAACATAAGGCAATTAAAGTCTAGTGGTCTAAAACATTACATGTTTAATTCTCAAAAGAACAGGCCCCCACAGAACAATCAAAATGACCGAACAGTAATCATCACAAGAAATCAAATATGCTAGACATGGAGCCTAAACTGCAAGTTATGCATGTAAGAAACAATTCATCAATATTCTCCAGAAACCCAAAGTATAAGTCTTAACATAAACCATACATCCATAAATAGAATCCAAAACATCCGAGAAGAGAACCTTACCAGCAGACACTGCCATTCCTCTATCTTCACAGCTCGGCCCTCCCCTCTAGGGAGTTCCTTCCTCTCTGCTCAGCTCACCCGAACACCACCCTCCAGCCGTTCCCTAGAGAGCTCCAATTCATCCTTCTGCACTCGGCTTCATAGGGTGGAAAATCGACAGAACACATCACTTCTATCATTTTATCTCCGCACTCACCTACCCCTGTACGCCTTCTAGAGAGGCACTCCATAACCTGCTCCTCTATGTCTTCTATAGAGGCACACCATAACCTGCCCCTCTACGTCTTCTAACGAGGCACTCCATAACCTATCCCTGCCATAGCCACCACTACGAGGTCTACGATATCTACCCTGTTGATTTTATGCAAAGCAAGGACCAAGGAAGAAACCAAACCACAACCTGGACCATGGCCTTCAGTCAGTCTAGCACGAACAGTCATCCAGCCCCAACGACATGAGGCTGGAATCACAGCCTTTCAGACGCCAGTCATCATCGTCGCCATCGCCAATCCACCACCGTCACCATTCCACGCCGAGCATCACTGGGAAACGATAGGGCGTTGCCATTCATCATGACTCGATGCCAAATCCAGCGACCTGAGCCTCGCACCGAATTGACCCTCGAAGCATGAACTCCAAACCCGCAATCGCGACCCGTGATGTCGCCACCTGCTCGCTCGTCAGACCCGAGCTCACCGCCCCCCGTCACTCGCGTCTTCCACCTTCTCCCTCATTCTCTCCTCTCACCCTGTCTCCCGCTCTCTCTCTCGCAGAATGGTCGAAGGCCATTCTGTTTTCTGATTCCTCACGCCAGAATGGCCCGAGGCCATTCATTTGGCTTCATCAAACCAGTTCACGTAGTGGACTGGTTCACCCACCTCCTCTCTTCTAAATTCCTTCCTTCATATTTTAATTCCCTTATAAATTCTAATCCATTTTAATCCCTCAATAATTAAATCAAATCTCCAACTTTATTTATCCAATAAATCCTTAATTCAAAACCATTATAATTAATCCCAAAAATTATAAATTCTAATCCATTTTAATCCCTCCATAATTAAATCTCCCA